>JAPQRN010000012.1:6746895-6759519 GCA_037367275.1 Coranthus polyacanthus
TTTTTTGTTTTGTAGCATCTTTTATGAATAATTTAAAACCACTGACAACCATCTAATTTTTATCGACTTTCACTCTGGACCAAAACCCGGCCAATCGCCCAGCCCTACTTTAACTACTGTTATTATTTTTGTACATCATTTTGTTTTACATCAGTATTGCTTTCTTCTTCAAATATCAAGTTACAGAACTTACAGGCCAACAGAACACCATCTGCTGTAATTTGGCAAATCATTTCTTATTTTATTAATTTTGACTTAGGACAAATTGTTTGTGGTTAGATGTGGATTAGTCCGAACTGGAGCTTCAGTGGTTGATTTTCACATTCTGTGCAATAACTCAAAGCACTGACATCTTATTTGAGTTGTGTCACGACATTGTTTTCGCACTGAATAGGCTCCCAGAGGAGGATCGATTGAAACCTTGTATACTAGCGTCTCCTCCATCATTTTATGTTTAGAGTGTTCTCTCTGATATAATTTCACCTCTGTCTGCTGTTGTGATGGGCCAATTGTCTCATAACTTAATATGGGCGTATCCTACGCATTAGACAGAGATCTCTTCTCCTTCCATTAATTTCACCAATCAGAACTCTCGCTCACCCCTCTCTTTCACTCGAGGATTGGACATTTTTAATTATCACGAATCAACAAGGGCTGCACAGGCAAATTTTAGTTTAGATTTCAAGTTTAGAACAGCTAGAGTAAACAAAACTTGGTAAACAAGTCCACAGGGGACCAACTGCAACCATTAGTTTCGATGCTCTCCACATTGATTTTTACATGCCTTTGGCTTCGGTGGAGCCCAAACTGGCTCGTGTCTAAACCCTGTATTTTGTAAAACCCTTTCTGATTATTTTAGGATAGTTTGGTCTGGAGATGCACGTGAACCTGTTGTGATCATCACACTTGATCTCAGATACAAACCTTTTTGAAGCAGTACATAGTAAGATCCCTCTTTAGAGCAATGGAGAAGATGATCAGCTGTGTCTGTGGAGTCAAGAGTCACTGTAGAACCGATCTGAGCACCCGTCTTCCCTGAGAGGAAAAGCACCAGAGTCTGCAGAAAACGGGAAGGGTAGAACATTTAATGGATTGTACTACGGCACCGATGATGAATGACTTCATAGCCAAAGGTTTTTAGTTGCATTATTGAGTTACACTAGAAGGCAAATGTAGCAGAAACAACTAACACCACTTTGATTTACCTGTATGTTGCCCTGTGCCACCAGGGCCACATCGCTGACCTTGTCCCCATCCAGATCGGGGACACTCAGAACCGGCACAGTGCTCTGCAGACCAGGAGGCTGAGGCTGTTGCCACCTGACGTCACCTGACAAAACATTAGCAACGAACATTACAAATGTGGCAGTGTTTTTTTTGTTGCCGTTTATTTTGATATTGCATTAATTACATTATGACAGTGTATTAGGACTGATTTGGATTTTTAAAAAATGTACAAGCTGGCAAAGGGGAAGGTAATAAAAATCTCAGAATTTCCGAGATTAAAGTCGTACATTAGCGAAAACAACAACTTGTATATTATCTGAGATCAAAGTGGTACAATTCACCAGAAAAAAACTTCTCCAGGATTATAAAGACATACATTTGTAAGGAAAAGCTCAGAAATTCTCTGAGAATAAAGGTCACATTTAGGTGAAAAAAAATTACAAGCCAGGGAAGCGGTAGGTAATATTTATGAAAAATAAAACTTAGATATTCTCTGAGATTAATGTCAAGAATTTGTTAAAAAGTTTTTCATTTTGTTACACTTTGCTCAGTTTTATTACCATTATTACGCCCGAAGGACGATTCATTCTAGTTACATTCTACAGAAACATAATGAGCCACTAACCAGTGTATTTGTCGATAGCTGTGAACTGGTCAGAGTGGGACAGCAAACAGTCCCAGTTTCTGCCTGTGTCTTTCTCCAGTCCACACTGGGCCCAGCGGAAGTCAGGCTTCAGTGGACGCTCCCACAGTGTCTCTCCATCCGTCCCATCTACAGCCACCAAAAAGAGGCACGGCGAGGGCAGACCTGCAACACACACAGAGTGTTATCTAATTTACACAAGACAACTGGAATGTGGCGAGCAATCGAATGTGTGTTTTTCATGACTAAATTATAAAGGGGGGTTTCTACCCATATTCAAAGTAACACTATCTTAACTTCAAACTAACAATTTTAACGTATTACTTCTAGAAGTACGTATTTTTTTATGGGAGGAGACACCATGTTAACCCACACACTACACTGCGGCACACTAGCTGGATGTGGTCCGATAAATTCTGACTGGCAGTTTATTGTGATTGGTTCCATGTTGGTTTCATTTTGTTACAGCATCATCGACTGATTTTCATCACAATCATTAAAAAATGTCACAAATGTCTCCCCAGAACAGATTTAAAAGTGAGACAAGTTAATGCAACTTCATCAGTTTCATAATCCATTGGGTAAAATTGCATTTAAAGCATTTTAAGGTCTAAAATTCCAATTATTGGATTTTAGACTTTATAAGGCTTTAAGGACCCCCAGATACCCTGTAAATGAAGACGTAATACCTGCATCAACACATGTGTTGTTCTGACTGCCTTCTGTGTCTTTGAGGACAAACAGCATATCTTTCACCTTGTCTTTGTTTGCATCTTCAACAGCTAGGAAATCATATGTTACTGTAACCGAGAAGAATAAAGAGACAGTTAGTGTCACATTTCCCGTGTCACCCGAACCATTGAAAAACAAAGACTTTTACACACCTGCATCGGTGAAATTCCTGTTCCAGAAAATGTGATACTGTGGTCTGACAGGACAGGGGATGATGAAGGAGAAGGCAAACACTATGGTGAGGCAGAGGAACAAGGAGAAGAAGAAGACCGCCGTTCGCCAGTGGGTCAGTTTGGCAAAACCCAGGTCTGTGCAGCTCTTCTTCTTCAGCTCTGTTTGTGTTGCTGCTGGTGCTGTCCCTGCCTCCGACCCATCTTCTCCTCTCTTCAGAGGGTCGCCTTCAGTGGCATGGTCTGTGGTCTCCATTGTCACCTCAATGCATTACCAGCCAACACCCTGTCTGACAGGTAAAAGAGCT
This sequence comes from Coranthus polyacanthus, assembly GCA_037367275.1. Taxonomy (NCBI): domain Eukaryota; kingdom Metazoa; phylum Chordata; class Actinopteri; order Kurtiformes; family Apogonidae; genus Coranthus; species Coranthus polyacanthus. The sequence goes on from JAPQRN010000012.1 coordinate 6,749,976, forward strand.
TACAGCGAGGTGTGACTGAAAAGTCTGGTTATCATAAAAACAATTCCCCTCACGCACAGTCTAGTCGTGTTACTGTCAAAAAGTGAAGCAGGGGGTAGAGACTATAAACCTATCGACGCAGCCTGTTCAAAAAGCAAGCTGGCATTCACTGATATAAAGTACATTAAAAAATACTGAAGGCAGCAGTGTCTGTTAGTCCAGCGATTTCTGCTGCATCGACCTTTGTGGTCTCAGCCTATTCAAACGTGCCAACAATGACTCCAGAGATTTCTCAGCACAGAAACAACAAACTCATCCGGAACAATAATCAACACTTTAGCTAACACACCCTGCTATCTGTTGTAAAGCATATTGCTCAATAGGGAAACTGGGAAAAGAAAACTGCGTCCTACAGAATTATGGTTACATACACGTAGAAACCTTCAAATCTACCGCTATAATTACTTAAAAACTGAGAAATACGCGGAAAATAACGACCAGGAAGCCCACAAAGAGTGCTTTCTCTGAGTAGTTCAATGTCAGACAGCCATCTGAGTTAGCTAGGTGTGCTTTACAAAGTTTGCGAGCAACGTCTGGTTTGTTAGCTAACTTTGTGAGTAACAGCGAGCTCCAACAAAAACAGGAATATGATGAAAATTTGCCACGAAAAGCCCCACCATTTCAGGTATAATGTAAAATTTATTTACACTGGCTGGTGAAAAGTTTTCTCTTCCTTTTTCCCCGTCTTTAGATGGTCACTGGAGTGCGTAGGCCTGGCAGTTCAGTAAAGCTGCCTGTCAACCTTCAGCTGCGTAAACAAATCACAGGCAAGCCCACGATGCATGGGGATTTTATTCCCCTGCGTTTTTCTCCCAGGTAGCGGTTCCTCATGGGCTTCAACCAGGATTTACAGTGCCAAACCCCCCGCTGTATGCCTAAATGTGAAGTCTTCAGTCTCAAATAAATGTAACCTGTAGCAAACCGGGCTACTGTGAAAGTTGGCCCACGAGAAGCCGCTGCCTGAAAGCTTGTACTCAGGGATAAAGCACATAATGCTTTTAAGTCTCTTCTGATTCGCTCATTCTCCTGTTCTCAAAGGTTACGATTGGTCGATTGCAGACTGCTATTTCTATAGCTAAACGCAACTTTTAAACTCGTTACTTTATTTATTTGTTTTTTTTTTTTTAAATATATCCTTTATTTACTCATATGTGTATTTAACTTTGTATCTGGTCAAACTACACTGATACCGTTAATTTATTTTAATGTGTTGACGAAAGACTTGGAATTAAAAAAGGAACTTGCAACAGGGCCTGTCGTCATTTCCCCGATCTAAAACGGAAACAGACGAGTCCGCGAAATAGAGAAAAGCTACAAGAGGTGATGCTTGGGAGAATAAATAATCAAGTAACATAAGAACAATATTAAGGGACTGATTTCAGTTGCTTGACTTTTATATAGAGCTGTCGACGGACGACCCACAACAATGTCTGCCCAAGCTCAAATGAGAGCTTTGCTCGACCAGTTAATGGGAACAGCGAGGGATGGTGAGTTTGCCGTAGCATGCTAGCTAAGCTAGCTAGCTAGCCAAGATGGAGCCACTGCTGAGGCTGGCTTGTGTTGGCGTGTGATGGACAGACCTGCATGAATGGATATACTGCAGAGGGCTCCATAATTTAGATTCAGAACGACTTTTTCGGATTAACATTAGGATTTAATGTTTGTATCTATTATGGCTGGTTTTAGTTTAACGATTTAGTACACTTTTAGTTATACTTCCCGCTTAAATCGCTACTGCTATAGCTAATATGTAGCTAGCTTGTAGCTAAGGTAGCTAAGGCCCGTGTTTATTGTGAAGTTACGGACGGCTAGGTGCTTTGCTAGCTGGTATGAGTCTTGTGTATCGTGACTGCAGTTATAAAACACATACCTCGGGCATCGTTACATTTAAGTGGCCGACATTCACTGTAATTCCAATTTACGTGTTTGAAGTTGAATAGTAAGGTAAGACCTTTCCTAGTTAAAGTTGAGTCACTTTGGCCCAGGGCTATATACGCCGGCATTCATCTGATAAACTGGCTGATTGTTGATATTTACAAGTGCCTGCAGAAAATACCTAAAATATAAATAATATCCATTAAGATAGTGTGTTAACGCTAACATAGTGTGTGATTCTGTCTGTTTTTGGCCGTTCAAGAATCTGCCTTAGCTTGCTGTCTAACACCTTTGCTGCGTGTTACAGTAATTTAGTAGCATTTCTTAGCCATTTGGATACAAACATTAAAAGGAAAATCAGATGTCAAGTAGACTGTCATGGGCAGAAAATGACAGCTTGTTGCTACCCTGCCATCTATATAAATGAAAGGTTCATCCTGACAGTTGATTAACGCTACTAGAACTAGAGCCCTGTGGAATAATTTGTAACAACTTAATTATTCAGTCTGTACCATAAGAGTGAATTTGTGTTGTGAGTTTGTGGGTGTATGTGTGATGAAGTTAATATCAAATTCTTCCCTTACATATGTTGCATACAAACTGAACAATTGTGGCCCCTTTATTTTATTCATTAAGGTTCAGTGTATCTTTGCCAGCCTACATCAATCTGCAAAGGAGTTGCAGAAAAGCCTCATGTTCATCGAGCCGTGAGTCACACATAATTTTTAAAGCTGTTATGAATATCCAAACAATTTGTTTGCCTTCCGGAAGTTATTGTAGCCTTACTTTTAATCACACAAATGGGTAAAGCTTCAATGGCACTATAATTACAATTTGGAGTAATATATGCAGCTTGAGCTAAGACGTCTGGTCGCGTTGAGTCCAAACGAGCAATTCTCAGTTTTCCATTAGACCTCTGTTTTCAGAAGGCAATTTTAGCAGTGAGTCGAAACAAAAACTTTGCACACATCATTTACAATCTGACTTGTGTATGACTCCCAACTTCTTACTACAGGTATGGGCAAGAAAACTGTTCCCATTTATACTTTTCTACAGCGGGTTTAAAATTCTGCTGCTGAGGTCTTGAAGATGCAGAAGGGTACAGTATGTGGTGCAGATCGCAGTGTGTATAAACCAAATTTTTTCCTTGGATTTCATTCTGTATTTTGTTGTGAATGTCCTTTCACTGTTTCATTTTTGTAAAGGGCTTGGCTGGAACAAATGTCTTGACTGTTTATATTCTTTATCACAGTCTTGTAAGTCATTCCCATATATTCAGATTTCAAAGTATTTTAAAATGTCATCAAGATTTTACAATATTAGGATATTTCTGTTCCCTTTATACTGGTTGTATAGCCATTTACCAGTACTATTAGTATTATCTACTAATGCTCCACATGTACACAGTAGGCATTGAGCCTTATCTCAAGTTAAACTGTGTTGAGGCTCCAACGTATATGCATTTTAAACAGTGTTTGGGTAAGGTAAGAGAAAAGACACACAGGAAATGCAATAGACAAGAAGTACTTTCACTTAGCACAACACAAGTCAGACTTCTAGGCTGACAAAGTTGCATATTGCAGTTGTATAAGATTGATAATCAGAAAATAAACTCATTTAGGAGGGGTATACAAACCATTGAGTGCAGTTAGTGACACATGTCTACCCCATTAATGTAGTGCAGTTACAGTAATATATTTAAGCACTGGATACGTCGGCAATGATAACAAGTATGTGAGGGCTTTCTCACTGGTTGTTTTTTTGGACTGTTTCAGGGGATGAGACACGGCAGAGGGTCAAGTTCACTGACGAACGAGTCTGCAAAAGTCACCTTCTCAACTGCTGTCCGCATGACATCCTTTCTGGGACTGTAAGTAGGCTGCTACTAGGGTCTTGGTACCTAAATATAAAACCATGATCTAAGTTATGAAAACCTTAAAGCAGCGGATACTCAACTTCTACAGCTGACCCACTGACCATTTTTTAATTCAAAATGAAAATAAATGGATTCACTGTGGGATTTTACTTTTTTTTTTTTTTCTTTTTCTTATATTGCCAAAGCATTTACAAAGAAGCTATTAAGTACAGTAAAATATCTGTCATATGGACCTAGTGTCAATTCTTGTACCACAAGTGAGTTAACTTTAAAACAAATAATTTCAAAGAAAGATGAGTTATGGGTCTGCTAGGTGGTAAATGAACTGCATTAATACCGCATTTTTCAACCTCAATGGCACCTAAAGGACTTAACTCTGGGTCACATTCACAAGGTACACTGAACACAAAACGTATGCGGATCAGATTATGCAACATTAGGCTTCCACTATAATCAATGAGACTGACTACACCAGGTGTGGAAGCAGCGTCTAAGTGCTGCATATTCGTTGCAGAGATCTGCCCTGAAACGTAAAAATAGATCAGTCTTCTATTTGTGCTTTTTACGTGAGGCGTATGTGGCCCATTAACACAGAAATGGGGTCATAAAGTGTCAATTTCTTTCTAATTAAACTATCGATATACAGGCAATGACTAGCTTAGTTTTGAGACTTTAGCCTAGTTACCGTTTTCCTATCACCTGTGTCCTGAGTTGACGAGAGGCTGAATATGAATGATCACACCTTATTTTAACTCCCTCTCTGCTAGTCTTGATCACCCTGTCAGCATTTACTTTGCTAGTAGTAGCAGCTTGCAGTTGCTTTGTAACTTTATCCCTTACATACTGTAGTCTGTAGATGTTAAACTTACCCACACTACACAAACTCCAGGAAAAAAAAAAACGAAGATTGACAGTGCCGTCCTAAAGCTGAAGATGGAACATAATCCAAAACAGCTGAAAGATGCCTCCACTCCACAAATGGCCTGCATATTTTACGTGTTCAGTGTAGCCAGAGCTTCAGTTATGAAGCCACTGGGAGCACCTTGGGGTTCAGTGTGTTGCTCGAGGACACTTGAATATGTGGCCAGGAGCCGGGGATTAAAGCTTTCCAGTCTGTGGACCCACTCTACCTCCCGAGGCTGCTCGTTTAGTGTTTATTGTTTTATCTGATAAACATTGTTTGTTTATTTAAGTGGCCCCTGGTCTCCTGTTATTTTCCAAAAGTGTTCCCCGTAGAAAAAGTGAGAGTTGAGTATCCCTGCCTTCCAGTGTTTTGACTCGAGCTCTTTTTAACCACATTAAGCCATGTCTTTTCTTTTTCTTTGTGGATGAGTTTGAATCATGTCCTCTTGTGTCTTGGTGATAGCGTATGGACCTGGGAGAGTGCACGAAGATTCATGACCTGGCACTTCGGGCAGATTATGAAATTGCCTCCAAGGAGAGAGATCTGTTTTTTGAGCTTGACGTAAGTAAAAAAATAAAATAAACAGCTGAACATATAAAGTCATCATATTAAAACACAAAAAAAGAGAAGAGACCTCACAGAGACACTTAATGTTGGTTTTTTATTTTACTTTGTCACCCTTGCTCACTCTTAAGGCGGTCGATCACCTGGAGTCATTCATTGCTGACTGTGACCGCAGGACAGAACTGGCCAAAAAACGTTTGGCTGAGACTCAAGAAGAGATCAGTGCTGAAGTCGCAGCAAAGGTGAGTGAAAACAGCTTTCTGAAGGCATCGTTTGTGACACCTCTATATCATGCAGACACGGTAATGGGTAAATTATATTTTTTCTGGCTCCGTTACAGGCAGAGAAAGTCCACGAGCTGAATGAAGAAATAGGGAAGCTTCTGGCCAAGGCTGAGCAGCTTGGAGCCGAGGGCAATGTGGACGAGGCCCAGAAGGTCCTGCAGGAAGTAGAGAAAGTCCGCACCAAGAAGAAGGATGCAGAGGTGAGGAAGGGGTGAGGAAGGGGTGCTTGAGAGGGGTTTCTAAAATGTCCCTTCCTTCAGATCTTTAACAATCCCTCTTTTATCTTTTTTCCCCTTTAGGAAGAGTACAGAAACTCCATGCCTGCCTCCAGCTTCCAACAACAGAAGCTGCGAGTGTGTGAAGTGTGTTCTGCTTATCTTGGTCTGCATGACAATGACCGTCGCTTGGCTGACCACTTTGGTGGAAAACTTCACCTGGGCTTCATCCAGATTAGGGAGAAACTGGACCAACTAAAGGTATTTGCAGGCCTTTTTAACCATGTCCATTACAGGCTTGTGTACTGCCGAAACCTTTTACACATTATTATCTGGGACTCAAAACGAGCAGATCAACAGAACACATACAAAAAAGGACATTGGATGTTTGTCTCCTCTAATAGGTTACTTCTTGTTTATTTTGATTAGAAAACTGTGGTCGACAAGCAGGAGAAAAGGAACCAGGAGCGCTTAAAGAGACGAGAAGAGAGGGAGAAGGAGGAAAGAATGAGGAGAAGGTTAGTGTCACCAATGAGATCTGTTGAAGAGCAATTATTGAATGGACTGGTTGTTTTATGTTCAAATATGTGACTTTGTTTTCTGTTCTTCTTAGGACCAGATCACGAAGCAGAGAGCATAGAAGGTAAGAAAGAGGTCCCACTTTTTAAAAATTGGATTTACAATACTACTTCAGGGTTTCTGCAGGTCCTCACTGTCTTAAATACAATTTTGACAGGTCTTAAAATTTGACTTGGATGAAGCCTGCTGACACTTGAAGTCTTCTGCACATAAACATAAAGCCGCCATCACCCAGTATTGTTCTGTGTTCATATCAGGAGCATCATCAGCCCCAGCTCTTAATGACATGCGAATGGGTCTTAAATTGTGTTCATAATGATATTCAAAAGTCTGAAACCTGCAGAAACTCTGTTGTATAAAAATCAGTCGACTGTTGAGATTAGATAGACTATCTGACATATGTTTATAATGGAAGTGCTGGTATTTTTATCAGGTCCCGTTCTCGTGACCGCAGAAGGAGGCGTTCGCGCTCCTCGTCACGAGACAGGCGCCGTTCTCGCTCGCGCTCCAGGGAGAGGAGGAGGCGGCATCGCAGCCGCTCCCGCAGCCGAGGCCACCGTCACAGCCACGAGCAGAGCTCCAAACACAAGTAAATATACAAAAAAAAAAACAACAACAACAACACTGTTCACGCAAGGCCCACACACTGCTGTACTCCAACAAACCACTCTGACAGATTTTTCAGGGGTTGCATCTGTTGTTTCGTTTTCTACGGCTACAGTTCTTCTAAGAGATGATGCTTATTTTCGGATGTTAAACCAGTCACTGCCTTATTTCCTAAACAGCTGTTAAGTGTTTGATTACACGACCCAGATTAAACATGGTATGTGATTTCTGCCGCTAGGAGTGTCTCAGGCAGAACAATAACAAAAGACATAGTAGCAGATGACGTTGTGAAATACTGTGGGATCATCTGAGTTTTTCTTTTTAGCACCATTGCCAATGAAAATCTGACATACTCAGGCAGAAATCTTGACAAAGAAATGTATTGAAGTTATGCGTCTGCTGGTATTTGTGTCACTTGTCTGATTGCATAACATGGTCTCATTCCCCAGGTCGTCCAGGGACCGCGAGCGCTCGTCCAGAGACAGGTCACGGGAGCGAGAGCGGGACAGGAGGGACGGTATGAACGGCAGGTCAGACTCCCGGCGGGCAGACGACAGGGACATGGGGGAGCTCTGAAGACCAAACTCCATCCATCCATCCACCCACCCACCCACAGCACACGGCCACCTCCTGTCTCTCTCACCTGTCGGTCCATTTCTAATAACCCAAATGTTACGCACAGTCCTTTTCCTCGACCACTTTGTTCTCCCGCCTGCGTCCGTTCTTTGCTTTTTACAGTTAACTGAGGCCGACCCAAAGTGTACTCATCCCCCTCATGATGAGCGGAGTCACTTTTTAAGCATCCAGATATATCAAAAGATGGAATTTGGACAGGGGGCTCGTTATTGATCAGTAGTGGAGTGTGTTGTAACATCTGTAGTTTGATGGCTGTTTGTATCCAGTACATCCCAATGTTTTATTCTATACATTTAATAGCACCCTGTAATGATTCCAATAGGAAATGCAAGCATAAACTGAAGGACCGAAGCATAGAATATACCTTTGCTTTATTCTTCACTGATGGTATTTTGATACAGAATCTGTCTGTATGTGAAATTTGAGCCCATTGATTGTCACGGTCTACAGAAGAAAACTGGTCCTATTAACAGTTTATCTCCCAGTGAAAACATGTCCCTGGTGAAGCTGGAGGACACTTCTTGAATGTCTGTCCACATTTGTCTCCAGTATTTAGCCCATTAAAGCCCAGGACATTTTTTTTTTTATTAGGACCTGAAATTCTAAACCAACAGGGTTTTAAAGTTGCTAGTGTTAGTATTTTCCTCATATCTGTCAAATGGTCCCATTTCTTTCCTTCTTTTTTTTGTTGGTTTCTTTCTACTAATCAAGTTTTCTTTAATGCTGCCAATAGCTGAAGAAATATAATGGATAAGAAGTTTGGCCAGTGTAAGTAAACGCTTGTTTTGAAATGTTGACATTGGTGGCATGTCTCTTGTTTTATAATTTGTTTCTATGTTGATTTCTTTTATTTAACATAATGGATAAAGTGGTAACTTCAGAGTTAGCGTTGGCATGTAAAGTCTCGGAAATGAACCATTGGAGTTCCAGTGTGAAAAGTACATGTCCTCATTGGTCGCGTCACAAATTCAAATGTTAGTCTGAACCCAACGCTTTGTGGCTTCAGAGTAGAGTTATAATTAAATGCAAACAGACTGAAATGGATGCGTTGCTTTACCTAATGTGTGATGTCATATCTGGTTATGTTCTGCTGGAAATCTTTCTTTAAAGTCTCGATTAAAAATCCCAACATTTTAATTTTTCATTGTGTCTGGTCTTTTGTTGTGAAGTGTCACGGTTAAAGCAGTTTTTTTTTTTTTTAACAATTAGACAAGTGGATTACAAACGAGATAAATATATTTCATTTAATTTAATCTAGAATTAAACAGGCAAAAAAAACAACAACTTAAAGATGAACAACATACATTTTAGAGTAATGCACTTTAATGTGAATATATTTTACTTGCATTAAGAATTTGTGATCAAAGCTCACATTTCTGCAAGCGGAAGTCATGTCAGTTATATTTTATGACATTAAAATATAATGATTCAGGAGTCCTTTAAAGTGACGTCACGATGTAGATACTTGGTTCTCACAATGTGCTGCTTTCTAGTTTCAGGTCAACCTTCATTTTCTGTTTCTCCATGACCGTCTCCAACTCCGTGGCCCTCCGAGCGTCCTGTAGGGAACAAGCGAGAAGGGACAGATAAACGCTAAAAGTTCAGGTTTACTGTAAATATTCTAAAGACCTCACTGCACTGAACAGTGTTGAACTGACAGCGGTAATTAACAACAGCCACAGACAGTTTTATATGAATTAGTATTTCCTGTGTCATTTTAATACGGCTGTGATGCACTGATGGGTAATAATTCTAGTTTTGTCTCATATCTGTTGCTGTTTGAGTCTTGGATATATTTAAAGTTGAGGCTATGATGTTAAAGTCCTTTTAATTATTATATAAAACTATTCATCTATAAAGCAATTGGACAACACTTGGTTAAGATAACATTATTATAGAATATATTGATGCTAAATTAGAGCGTTTATATCATACACTGTTTGCATTGTTGGTAATTTCTTTCCTA
>JAPQRN010000012.1:6759619-6774629 GCA_037367275.1 Coranthus polyacanthus
AGAAGAAAAGTGCTGCAAAAATGTGTTTTTCACGTTGTCTCATTCTGGTTGAAATAACATCTAACGCTGTTCTAACAGTGTTTTGCTGGCATCAAAATCTACATTGAAAATCTTTTCGTGAACTTTTGTCGGCACAATAAATGTTGCAAATTAACGATCACAGATTTTTGTTTATTTTAATGCATTTTTGAAAACGTCACAACTTTTCTGGAAATGTGGTTTGTATTTCAAACGTACACCTCCGCAATATTTTTGGTGGCTGAAGTAAAAAAAAAAAAAAAAAGCATCGTTGTTGCTGGTTCAAAACACCACACACGCCTGTGCTTTTGTCTATTGTGGAATCACAGGCGTGTTTTGAGGCAGAAACGACCCATAAAGGTTCAATTACCTCCAGCAGTGCTTTCTGTACAGTGAGCTGGCTGTACACTCTGGCGCCCTCTTCTGGAATCACAGCTCGTAGCTCCTCCTTGTTGAGGGAGAAGAGCTGAGCGCCCGTCAGGACACCCAGACACGACACCGTGCTGCGGGACACAAAACACACACAGGCTTTCAACACTTCAAAACCCACAGATTTTGTATATGATGAGGAAGAGGAAGATGGATGTCCACATATTCTTGTACCAGAAGTGACATAAAGTACACAACAGTAATGTATTGCACTCTGAACTCCTAAGTTAAAACATTAGTGCTGTGTTGTTTAAAAATGAATATGAACCTGCTTTTGTTTGTGTTATTCGAGGTCCGAAAAATACGTTTTTTATTTTGACCAGATGTCATTTTCCGCAAATAAATCCTTTAAATGACAATATTTTTATTTGGAATTTGGGAGAAATGTTGTCGTCAGTTTTCAGAATAATAAATACCTACAAATAACGAAACAAATGGTTTCCCACGGGTTTTCTAGTCTAGCTGTTTTTACCTCGTCTCTTTATTCTGATCCATTTCCTTTTAAAATGTTAATCGGTCTTGATGGAATGTGATTATCTATGCCTCATGAATGAAAACAAACGTACTGGCAGCTCTTCCTGTGTACAGGCTGAAAGTGGTTACTCACGGTTCACTGAAGCCCTTCCCTCGGAGCCACTCGGCCACCTCGTCTGGAGGAGAGTGGTAGTCCAGAGGAACCGAGGTCTCCGAGGAGCGAGGGATGACCAGAGGTTTGTTCAGACCGGCCTTCCCGTTGGTCAGCCGGTGCAGCAGCTCGTCATTCACCAACATAACTGAAAAGAAACAGTTGATGCTTAGAAATAAGCCTCTCAATCCCCAATAAAAAAAAAATGTACTGCATAATTCAGGTGAAAACTTCATACTTCAAGTGGTATATTTGGTATAAATATGGTACTTTTTACTCTGCACTTGTCAGAAAAATAAATAGTCAAGTAAAGTACAGATACCTAAAAACTCTACTTAAGTGCAGTAACAAAGTACTTTGTTAGGACGGCAACACTACAAACATATGATGCTGTTATAGAATATGATCCATTGTCGTAGATTAAAATACCAACAGTTTATTAATTAGTATAAAAGACCTCAACCTTAAACATCAGCCTAAAATTCAGCATACACATTAGTGCAGTAGTTATACGAATTCAAAAACATCAGATATAATAGTAAAACCATAGACTGTATAAATTAGTGACAGATGAACCGCGACGTCATCCATTGGTTTCTGAACTGCTGTTTTGAAGCCAGTAGTTTGTGATTTGGCCGTCGCCATGTTTGCTTTTTTTGGAGCTGGACGTGACCATATTTGGACTAAAGGGGCGAAATTACAGGAGCCCAAGGGGTCAAAGGTGAGCTAGTGCTAAGCGCTAGCTTACTGACTCGGTGAAACGGTAAACTTCATCTAAATTTGCTTAACAAAATCGTTTTACAGTCTTGTTAGTGGGACATATTAACCACAACTACAGTGGAGCTGTCTGTCAGGAAAAAATGTGTTTTATTAAATGAACCGAAACTCCGAAGGTCCGGTAGGCGAACGAGCCGTCATTCCGACCTGTCAATCAAAGACAGACACAGGCGGTTATCAAAGCTTTCTATTAGTCCTGAGATCTGATTAACGGAGGAAACATTTAAAGATGCTCCATCAGGTCAATCATTAGAGGGTCTGAATCGAACGGCTGAGACTGGAGTGAGTCCTGGAAAAAAATGTATGACATAGTTTTAGAGAGAAGGTCAGCGTAAGTCTATCGGAGCCAGGGCTTTTTGGAGCCGCCCCCAGCGGCAGTCAGCGGTATTACAACTTTAAGTTACTTCCGCATTGGCTTCATTTTGGAGTTCCAGGGGGGGACAGGGACGGATGTACTGCACAATGGCTAGTTTGGCTTTTCATACTTTTAAGTACATTTTGTTGATAATAGTTATACCAAAGTGTGGAAGACATTTAGAGACAGTAGAGCTTCTTCAAGTGACACAGACAGTCTGGTACCTGTCTCCTCTGCGGCCGGTATGTGTTGACCGTAGGCTGGTAAGCTGAGCGGCCGCTGGGGCGAGGGAGAGGAGGCCTGGGGAGCGGGAGCAGGAGCAGGAGGGCTGGCCGGGACCAGTGAGAGAGTCTTGGCGAGCGGGGGCGGGGCTGGAGCCTGGAGGAATGTGGAACACAGCACAAGACTGGAATTCACTCAGGTATGAACAGGTGTGAGGCACAGAGAGAGTTAGTACTTGTGTGTAGTGCGTGCGTTTTTGGTTTTTTTTTTGTTTTGTTTTTTTTTTCTTACGTTGGCGGGTTTGCTGTTGACGGGGCTGTCTATGTGAGCCACGGGTTCCAGCATGTTGTGGGGGACGAAGCCAATCTGGTCGAACCGATTACGACACTTCCACCAGCGCTTGGACGATTCAAGCACCTGGGAAAACAGAACACTCGCTGTCAGTGAACAGACCAGTTACATTAGAAATGTACCAGATTACTACTGAACCCTGTAACAAGTAATATAGCTATTTCATTACTACATCAAAGTGAACTAGTGTATTACATCTTGATTACTTTTCAAACAAATGCTTTAAACTGGGGGATAAAGCTGAAAAGTCCTAAAAATGTAAGCGTTTAAACCAACACTGTACAGTAATGTTAGAGCCTTTTTCTGAGTTCAGAATGAAAGTACTGATGATGATGATGTTTTTAATCGCGTCACTCATTAAAACTTTTTGCTTAGTAATTACCAGGATTTTCAGAGGTCTTAGGTGCTGTCTGGGTTTGAAATCATTTGAAGGAAGTTATTGTAAAAGGTCAGTGTGTGATATTGAGTGACATCTAGTGGTGAAGTTACAGATTGCAACCATCTCAATACGCCCCCACCCTCACCTACTGTGGCAGCAAAAAGCACCTTCAATTAGTTATGTCCTAATGTTTTCTAGTTAACTTACCTTTACCTTTATCACACGATGGGGAAAATATACACACGCATCTTGAAATTAGAAAATGTATGACCGATTTCAAAAGGAGCAGGATTTTTAAAGCTGACATTTTCTCTTTTACACGAATCACTTCATTCCAGTACCTCTAGTATCTCCCCTTTTTGAATTGAGAGCTCGCTGTTGTTCCTGGCTATGAAGTCGTAGCTGCAGCAGTAGAGTCTCTCAGGCTCTGGAACTGGAGCCGTGTTGCCATCTCTGAGGGGAAAGGAGACAAATGGTGTTATCAGTGGTGTTATAAATATCAGAATTAGATTGATTTGTTTATTGGGGTGACGTACATTTCATCGCTGACGGGAGATCGGACTGGCTGAGCTGCCTGCTGCTGCTGCTGAGGGACACAAAGTATATAAACACACAGACATAAATAAAGAATGAAGATGGTGGGGGTGAAACAGCTTTGATAACCTTGAATGCAGTGTGTGAGAAAGCCGCTATATGTAGTATAAAATAGGACCAGCCTGCAGTGATGGACAGAGAGAAACGAGCGGAGAGGCTGTTTTTGGTTCTACGAATATTTTTTTCCGCAACAATGACCATAAAAGCAAAATAATCCAAAGACATTTTGGCTTCATTTCTTTTCTTCATGGTGATTCCAAGATGATATGCAATAAGTACACTTCAAACAGGCCACAGACTAAAGGAAAAGTGCTGCTTCTGTGAAATGTACTTGTTGTTTTCATATTACTGCATGTCTGCACTTCTCTGTTGCACTTTTACACACTTTTACACACTCGCATGTTGCATGCTTCTCTCTAAAACACATTTTGACACTCCTGACACAATAGCGTGGCTGTCTCACCCAGATCACATATGCAGGTATTCCGTACCTCTTGTTTTACTCGGAGGGCTTCATGTTTGTGCTGTGACTCGACCGGATCTTCCCAAACCTGCCCGTCTGCCCTCAAGGCTTCCGGCTTCCAACCATCCAGGAACACGGGGGCGTACGGAGCCACAGGTCCTCTGAGCTGAGAGCTGAGACGGCACAGAGTCACTACAGCGATTGACATTGGACTTTTGTTTTACTTTACAGCACAAAAACAACTACGGTTACTATCTAGTATGGTTCATCCAGTTTTACAAGTATTTTGGTATTTTTCAGTTTCCAGCCACAGTTTTAAAGTCAATGTCCTTACACTGGACCATTTTCATACCAAAGAAATCTACTTTCATCATTTTTTCAATGTGGCATCCAGAATTAGATAGCTGACTTTTTTTTAAAGAATGTAAAATACGGCATTAAAGATGTTAAGCTAGCAAGCAGATCCTTAAGAATAATAAAGCAGATACATCTACTCTGTAGGTTTTGAATAATAAAGAACTTAATAAGCGAACCATGAATTCAGTTAAAAATATTGGTGTCAAAAGCGCACGCACTCTTTACTCCAGGAGAGTAAAAAAAAAAATGTAGAATTACAGATTCAACTTCTAGCTTCTTTATTCAAGTAAAAGTGAAAAAGGACAAGCTCTGAAATGTAGTCCAAGAATAAATGTGTGTTGGCTGTTTCTGGGCAAAATTAACATACACTATTTTAAAATCCTACTAATGTATTTAAGGCCGTCAGACAGTGACGTTTGTTGGCACTGACCGAGGTAGAGTCCAGTTTGGACCCAGAGACGTCCACAGCAGCCTCTCCTGTTCGTTCAGGTTGTCCTGCAGCAGGGACACGGCTGAGCTGGTCAGAGCGGGGCTGGACACCGAGGCTCCCAGAGCTGGACCACTTGTAGTTTTCACCATCTGCAAAAACCCACATAACACAAAAGCTAATGCTGAAAGCACTTCCTCAAGCTGAACTTTTTCTATTTGGGAGTGCCAGAATACACAAATCAAACACACCCGTTCAGCCTTTTAATTCTTTTCGCGAGGGATGATTCATACTTGAATGGAAATAGTCAGGCAGCAGGTCTTTAATATTGTCTCAAACAACAGCAGAGACACACCTGAAATTCTACGAATCATGGCTCACATTTCATTTGACAGGAAAAAGATAAATATCTGAGATCAATTTTCATTTTGCTGAGTTCAAAATCAGTTTCTTTACTTGCTACTAGGGCTGGACGATAAAACAAGTTCATCAAAATATTTATCAGGATATATTTTTATGTCCCGATAAATCTCATTATCTTTAGGGTTTATTTTGTTCGTCAGCTAGAACACGTTTTAATGTTTTACATCATTTAAATTTTCATCTTGTCACTGTGTTTTCAGCCAGATTGCACTCATTTTGTCCAGATTGCAATTATTCAGGCTTTCACGACATTAAAAATAAATAAATAAAATGAACAAAATAAGCACTAAATCACGAATCAGAGACTACATACAGGTCTGTTTTTATCTTGTTATGTCTCTTATGTTGTTTTTATGTCATCACGTCTTTTACAAATAATTTAAAACCACAAATAACCATCTGGTTTCTTCAGATTTCACTCAGGACCAAAAATGAGCTTTTAAACTTTAAAGAAATAATGATTTGATGTTTGTTATTGATAAAACAACAAATAATGAAATGGAAGGAATTAAAGCATTAATTGTTTGTCTAATAAATTCTAAATTCTCATCATCCTATCAATAAAAATAATGAAGTAACATTTCTCCACAGCTGGGATACACCAGTGTTTAATTCAAAGCCACCGTCCGGAAAAGCAGCCATGGCCTTTTCCAGTAATAAGAGACTGCAGCTCAAAGTATGCACCAAGAAAGCATTCCTGCATCCAAATACTGCCATGAGATTAAACAACTGCTGTATTTATCAACTGATATGGTTACCACACAGGGAACGGCCTTTTGTAAATACTGAGAGGACTTGATGTTTGTGTGATTATTATTGCACTGACAGGTTTCCATTATTTTGACCTGACACATGTTTACAGTTATTTTCCACTTAAATCAGTGGTGTCCAGTGACAGCTCAGGGACAAACTGGCACCATCCTAGTTTTTAACGCACGGTACGTCATTTCTGCTGCTTGGAGTCTCTCGATCAAAACAACAGCAAAAGGTTTACTTTGATAAGGTCGTGAAGTAGCCTGGGATCGTGGGAGATGTTGCAGATAAAATTCTACCTGACGGGACGCAGGCCGGTGTCATGTTTACAGACGTATATTCGTGTTATGTCATTTCATTCCAGTGAAATAGCCGTAAATAATGTCAGTAACAATATGAGACCATAAATGAAACGGGACATTGAATAAAATTACAGATTTCACTGAATTTGCACATTGTTGGAAACATTTGATATAATGTTCATTCAGTCAACAAAACATATAACATACTGTAGGTCTAGTCGTTTTTTTTATCAATACCAACACCAACATTAAAGTTTAAAATAAGAATTTGGCTGATTCATTTTTTGTTATTTATGGTGAGGTTTGACTGGTCCACATTTTCGTGCGTCCGTACTTTAAACCATTAGTATTTACTATATTTCCTTTATAGTAAATTATGTCACATCACAAGACACAGTATTATGGATATATATATGTTTAAGATGATCGCCATGTCCTGCATTGACTTTCTTGATCAGTGCTGCTCATAGACTGTATGTGGACGGAGCTGTTGTGATGGCACCCGTTGGTTTTTGGACTGTGGTTTTGAAGCCAGTAGTTTGTGTTTTTTGGCCGTCGTCATGTTGGTTTTTTTGGAGCCAGAAGTGACCATATATGGACAAATGGGTGGAGCTGGGGGAGCGTGAGGGATGACGACTGGGTTAATGCTTAACGCTATAGCTTCCTGATACGGTGAAACAGTACATTTGTGTAACAAAGTCATTTGTTTGTATAGTATGTCTCAGGGAGTGCTGTCTTGATTTCTTTGTATTGTTGTCTGACCATCAATATAATGACAATAAAGCTACTACTACTACATTACAGTCTTATTGGTGCAACTTATTAACCCCAAGAGCTGACTGTCAGGAAACAAGAGCCTTAATCAATCAGATGCGTCCATTATTCTTGCATCATAATCTGTTCATGCAGTTCTCTCAATTACAAGCAATTACGGCCAAATGTCTTTTGTGAGGTTACAGAATGAACAGACATGAGGTCACAGCTACCTTTAACCTTGAGTCATCAAAATATTTTCCAGTTCATCCTTGCATCCAAGTGAACATTTGCACCAAATTTCGCAACATTCCGTCAAACCGTTCCTGAGATATCGCACTTCAAATGTAATGGGAACTGACGGAAAACTAATCCAGAACAAGGCCATTCTTCAAAATAAAAATAAAACTACTCATGCAGTCATAGAAGTAACTCAAACTAAACTGAAATCAAACACCAAACTGAAACTCTGAGTTATGACTCGCTCACCATATCCAGAGGTTTGAATACATGATGAACCAGCTCTTCTGATGAGGGGTTGGCGATAGTTGATTTCAGATGGGCCTAAAGAGAAAAAAACAATATACTGCGAATTGACATTGTATAGCAAGATATTTAAAAAAAAAAACCCCAAAAAAACCATGAAGTGACTGAATACACACCAGCAGGCTGAAGCAATATTTGAATTTCTGGAAGATATCGATGAACTCCTCCTCCGGTGGTGGACGAGCCTTTGCAGTGAGTAAATCCTCTGTTATTCAGAAAAAAATAGAGAACATTACCATCAGTGTTTCCAGTGAGCTGTAAAGATAGCTGGATAATGAAAACCAGTCAATCAAGTTAGGTTTGCATATGTATGAAAAGAATTAAGTGTCTCTTGTTTTACCCTCGGCACTTTGCTTTTTGCTTTTCTTCTTTTTCTTCTTCCTCTGGCTCAGCACCGTGGCGGCCTCCGCAGTCTGCTGCAGCTTGGCCATGAAGCTCTCGATGTCATCGAAACAGTGATTGAGGATCCCCTGAGGGTGACAGAAGCGTTTTTTTTTTTTTTTTTATGCCCTTCAGACATGACATACTTACGACCATCGGATGTGACTGAAAAGGAGCCGTACCACTTCTCTCTCCGCTCGCAGGAAAGCGATATCAGGCCCGCCGTCCACACCGCCGTTCGCTGTTGTGGAAGAGAGGAGAGGGTTCAGTTCATCCATTTTCATTCATGGCTCTCTGGTCTTTCCTGCATTCAGAATTCCTGGCCTCTTTACCCCTGTGTACCCCCACCCCCTCGCACACACAAACACACAATGATATCTCTGTGCGCCTCACAGCTCACTCTCGCTTCTTACCTTCTCTGTCTTTCCTTCACATTAAAGACTTTTTTACGGCATTTATTTTATTCTTACCTCTGAGTCCAGGATAAGGCGGAGGATTGGGTGGTGGAGGATTTGGAGCATGTGGGACAGGGGGATTTGGGATATCATACGGCTCATTCATCTCACCTCCACTCTGAGGAAGCCTGGAGGTTGAAAGCAGAGTTCACTTGTAACATCAACACTCTCATTATGTTGAAAAAAGAGGAAGACGCGGTCAGATGCTTTACTGAAATAAAAGTACTGATACCACACACAGTATTAGCAAAGTATCAGCAAAATGTACTTAAAAGTATGAAAAGTCAAAGCAGCCATTGTGCAGTAAAAATGATTCCTGTCGGCGTTCTACTATTATATGTGATGTTTTTGGATTCGCTTTACTGCTGCATTCGTGTGCGTGTTGCGTTTCACTGCTGTACATATTCAAGGTCATATTCTACTCGATCGCATTTTGTTCGTAGCGCCGCTGTCTTGTGAGAACCAAGCATCTCATGAGCTTAGAAAAACAGGCCTGTTTTCAGCTTAGTGACAATGTATTTCCTCGCAAATCTTAGAGGGATTTAAAAACGTTTCTTGAGCTTAAGAGGCAGGAACACTTCATCCTTCAGTTTAGTAGAACTAGGGCGGCGCGATTTTGGTGAAAAAGTCATACTGCGATTATCGTGGACAATACTGCAATTGTGATTGGAGTCTGTTTGCTTGTTTATCAAGGAAAATGCACATATTACTGATCATGTTGAAATGTCAGCTGTAACATACAAACTTAAACTAGAATTAAAAAACTCCACAAACCTCTTAACAGTATCACCAAACACACACTGGGCCTTTAAAATTGCAGCCTCTTGCAGTTATGTAATTGCGCGGGCTGACATTGCGACTGTGATTCGATTAGTTCTGCAGCTCTAATCACGAACATCCAAGAACACAAGACGGGTGTGAGAACTTGTAATCTGCAAAGTAACTAAAGCTGTCAGACAAACGTAGTGGAGTAGAAAGTACAATATAGTATATGTATGAAGTAGCAAGTAAAGTATAAGAACTTAAAATGTACTTTAAGTACAATAGTTGAGTACAAGTTACATGTCATCACTGAAAAACCTTTCTGTTGATGGTAGTGACCGTTCACTCAGCACCATCACAGGAAACACCCTTCAGTGAGGGATTAAAGTAGTCAAACACACACCTGACAGACTCACAATGGTGGAAACTCATTGCATTAGACATCACAATCCTCTGTCAATAAACTTAAAGCTGTGCCTCTGAAATTCAATCCCGAAAGCCCTTATCCCTCTACCAAAGCCCAGTAAACAGTCTGACTGTGCTTCGTCATGTATCCATGGCTGTATTACAATGAAACGCCTCAGTCTGAAATCTTCTTTAAAACAAACCCAGTGCGCAAAAAACAGGTGCAAGCAAAAGATCAAAGGCTCTCTGACACTACACTTACCTCTCAAACTTCTCTGGAGCTATTCACAATGAACGCAAACGCATCCAAACACAAAATCCTTGCTGGATGTCTCACCACATCCGTGTGTCCTTCACACGTACTTTAAACGTTTCAAAGCTGCGTTCAGGCCCACACCGCCGCCGTCATCACTCCTCTGCTCTCCCTGCTTTCTGTCACAATGGCCTTGTTATCTATGTCACACCTTCTTAAGTTATGTGGAAACCGGTAAAACTGGTCCTTTTTCTCTCTCTCTCAGCTGTTTACACTGTCCTCTCTGTCTCTCGCTCTCTCTCTCTCTCTCTCTCTCTCTCTCGGACCGCTGAGTGACTTTGATTCAGTGGGAAATAAAGACCCAACGGCAGTAACGACAGAGGAAAGCAAACAGTTTAATGGTAGATAGGGATGAATTATAATGCATTATGCGGGTTTTGTTTGCCCAGTTTATTGTTTGGCAGTCCATCAGCTTCCTCTTTTCTTTTCCTCTCTCTCTGAAACGTGTGGATGTGGGTGACAAACATACGCTGCAAAAAGCGAATTTCAAGAAAGTAAAAAAGGCTTGGTTTTTGGGAATTCAGTCTTATTTTGTCAAGCATGTTTTCCATTCTCTTAATGAGAGATCCCTGCTAATATTGAGCTAATGTAGAGATTTAACCAGTAACAAACTAAAATAATCATTATCATCATATCTCAGCAGAGGAACACATTTTCTTTCCCTTTATGTTAAGAGCGAAACCACTTGTACAACTTCTCAATGTGAGAATATTAAGTCTACCATAAATAATTGTGTTTTGTTGCTTGTAATATGCACAACTTTCTTAAATTTTGCCATATTTTCCCATTATGGCCTTTCAATGACTAGATTTTGATTCTAGTTTTAAGAAATTGAACCAAGTAAAATGTGCTTACCCCACTGGCAGATCACATTGTTTTTTTGGGGGGGTTTTTTGTCGCTTAATACAAGATAATTTGGTTATATTTAAGAATATTTGGCTTCTTTCTAATGGGGCTGTTTTTGCAGTTTACACAGGAACAAGTTTTCTTCCACTAAAACTGTGGAAATGTGGCTCTTACAATACTGAGTTTTACAAGGACTCAAAGTTAATTTACAGTTTTCAGGCATAATCGTGGCGTCATCATGACCGTGATGTTTACTGTACCCGAGGGCATCAGGGACCTGCTTTCTTCTGTTGGTGGAAGAACCTGAAACCGCACGTGAGATGTCGTCACAGATCTGCTCGGCCTGTGAAAATGAGAATCTAGAAGTGGCATCACTTGTAAAACCTGAACCTCGCTGACAGTTTCAGCCGCTGGACCGAGTCAGACGTCACGGGGAGTCGTCGCTCACCTTCACGGTCTCACAGCTGAAGAAGTGAATGTCCGGCTTTTTCTGATGAGCGCTTTGGCAGACGAGCAGAAGGAGCAACGGGAAGTGTTTCTCTTTGTTGATGGCGTCACAGCGGAAAATTGATTTGAAGGAGTACTTCTCCAGCTCGTCCTGCGTGAGTACATGGAAACACAAGGACACACTTACACATGGTGTGTTACTGATGTGATGTATCTTATTTTTTAATTGTCTTTACAAATTTTAGCTTTACTTTGTTTTAGCACCACCATTCCTGTTTCATATGCACTTTGATATTCTTAATTTGTTCTTTAATCTTTTTAGTTTGTTCACCTAGTGCCATTTTGTTCCTTATTATTGTTATTTATTTGACAGATAATTATATATTCACCACATGTGAAGATCATATCTTATCATTGCATCTTATGTGTTTGGATACATCATGTGCTCAGTGTTGTAAACCTGGAAAGCACTTTGTTCTTATGCTGTAAATAAAATCATTATCATTACAACCGATCAGTGAAACAAACTTTATTTTAAGTCCATTCAAATTGCTTTACAAGCGACTGACAAAATGTAAATAAAAGATAATGGAAGCCGAAATAAAACAAAACTATGTAATATAAACAGTAAATAATATGAGCAGTAAAGTAAAGGCAGAAAAGTGACGGTAAACTAGGATAAAATAAATAGCAGCGATCAGCAGTAAAATGATAAGACAAAATAGAATAGATGAAATTAAAATAAGTATAGATACTACAACTCATAAAATTATGAAACACCACATAAAACGTTTTTAATAACTGTAGGTATTTTTGGTTGTTTTTGAATTAATTTACTTTGTTTTTATCTTAAGTTCTGGTTCTTATTTATTTTATTTTGAATTTTGATTGTGAACCACTTGTAACTGTTTTGAGAGTCATCATTATTATTATTATTATTATTATTATTATTAATAATAATAATAAAAGCCAGAGCTACACAATTAATCGAATCTTAATGTCAGCCTGTGTAGTTATATAATCGCAAAAGGCTGAAACTTAAAGGTCCTGTTTTGGATTCAGTGACACTGAGCAGAGAGATTTATACTGCGTAAAATGTACAAAACGCAAAAGTCGCAAAGTCAGTGCTTTTTTAAAAAACGTTTTTGTATTTTTTTAGTATTAGTAATATTACTTAAAGTTTGCATATTTGAGTTGGAAAAAAAAGCACACATTTCAAAATGATCAATAATCGTTGCATTTCCTTGATAAACCAACAAACAGACTCCAATTGCAAACTGAAATATTGTCCACAATAAATCACAACATGACTTTTCCACCAAACTGCGAAGCCCCAGCAGAATAACTGGTTTTTAGTTTGCTTTTAAAAACATATTCAGCTCCTCTCAGATCCAAGAAAATATCAATTTGAGAGACACGCCATTGTAAATGTACAAATGGATTATTATTTCATTTGTAACCATCTATTTGAACTGCCGTGCTCCTACACTGATCCCAAACCTCATATTTCATTTATTTTTTTCTCACCTGGCTCTGTATGTCTCTGAGATGAATGGCCTCTGATCCAACATCGAGGAACATCCGTTGACTCCACAGCTTGTTGTTCTCAGCCAGGAAGGACAGACGGGCCTGGGCTTCCTCCACACTTTTCACGTCTCCATCCTGGAGGGAAAACGTCAGGAGGTGCTGCAAAAACAACCGGCAGACGTATATATTTAAGGCTGAGGACGTGGAGGAAAATGCAGCTAAAAATGATAGAGCAGGTAGAGTTTGGGTGTATGTACAGTGGCAGATAAGACTCACGTTGACAAGATGACGTGAAATGTTTGTCATCTTTTGTTCCTTGTGCCAGTGGCTCTAAACCCAGAGAAAAAAAAATGGAGAGATATTAGAACTAGATGTTACCATCATTTTATTATCAGAAAATGTTAAAGGAGTCGCAAAGGGTGTTGGCACAGGACCTTTGATCCACTCACACAGTAGTGCAATGTATGTAAGTACTGTACATTTGAGGTACTTGTACTTTACTTGAGTATTTTCATTTTATGCAACTTCATACTTCTACCCCACCACATCTCAGAGGCAAATAATGCACTTTTCACATCACTACATTAGTCTGACAGCTTTACTTCCTTTTCAGATTGTAAATGTTCATCCCTTCCTGTCCAGTCGAAACCATGTGTCTCCAAATTATGATTTTCAGTGTTTGTGATAAACCGAAGGACGACGTGTTTCTCTATGTGTTGAAAAAATCTCCATCTTAATGACATTAAACTCATTAAGATCTGGATACATGGTATGTAGACACATGGTTCTCACAGGACAGCGACTCTACAAACATATGATGATCTTGTAGAATATGACGCATTGCTGTAGATTAAACCACCGACATCTTATGAAGTAGTTCAAATGAGCTCAGCCATAAACATCTGCAGCAGTAAAATACAACATAAATGTATATGCAGCAGTAAAATGAATCCAAAAATGTAGTAAAACAGTGACAGGGAGCATTTTGCTGCACAATGACTACTCTGGCTTTGCGTACATGGATGTGAAAACTTCTTCCACCGCTGCCCTCACAGGTGTTGACGGTTCATCTCATGCCAACAGGTTTGTGAAAGCACCTTCGTCATCCACACTTTCTCCTCCACGGTTTCAAACTACGCCAGCCACAGGGCCTCTCTCATTCAGTTCCAGGGGATTATACTTGTGTGAGTTAGCCGTCCAACCAGTTAAGCAACAATACAGTGCATCTCACCATTCAATCTCACTGCTCCTCAGTGACCATCAATACCTGGATCAACTGGCGGAAGGAACGAGTATCACTAACGCTTCCTTGAGGTCGGTTTCATGAAAAAACACATTTGTGTCTATTTGTGGTTGAAACCGATTGGATACATTTCTAAATAAAAGCCTCACACACTGCAGTGACAACATAAAAGGTCCGTAGTTTATAACACGTGTATTACTTCTGCTGTAGAAAAAGACTGGTTGAAAAACATCCTGTAAATATCATGCAACATAGACCAGTGTATTGTTTTAATGCTCTATTAGAACCCTTCATATGTAATAAATGTGAAATGTTAGGAGTCTGATTCCAACATATGGCTGTCTATGTCATGAAAACTAAATGTACAGACTGATGGTTTTTAAATTAATATTTGATCGACTTACCAAAGTCAATAGGCTTCCAGGGCTTTATTCCTGATGTGAACACCTGTCTGGGTGCAGTACAAAACGTTTCACTTTAACTGCAGGTATCTCACGCCTTGTTCCGCTCGTCATGTTGGTATTAATAGCTTTAACAGAGCAGAGGTGTGTCACCGTGCACAGTCCCGCCCATCGACGACTCCACCCAAGATAAAAATATTTACTCTTTCTTCTACCTGTACACTCACGGACTGAAAACATGCACATGTATTAAGACACACTGAGAGGAAACTGGGACTTATGTGCACATTTCACAAATATTTTTAGAACTTCTGTTAGATCAGCACTGAAATCATTTTAATCATTTGACAAACGTGTCCATCGACTCAAATCCTCTTGAAGAAAATGAATCTTGATTCTCATAAAATCAACAATCCTGCTCTTTTCCAAACTACCTTTTTAAAGCTAGTATCTCAT
>JAPQRN010000012.1:6775964-6808329 GCA_037367275.1 Coranthus polyacanthus
TTTTAAAACCCTTCTCCGCAAACTAAATGTGACGGTTAATGAAGGAAACGTCCATTAACTACAAATGAAAGTGTCTCCGGATAAAAATGGAGAAGGTGAAAATTTGCCACGTGTTATGTTTTAGCAGTCTGAAGACGAACGTGGATCAGAGGACGGTAAATAATGAAAGCCTGGTGCGTTACCTGGCATCACACAGTCACACGGGCTGGGAAATAAAGTCTAAGAGGATCTTAAGCTTATGCGGCGTTCAGGGCTCCTCGGGCGTTGCTTTTACGAGAGCCACATGCACTCAGTCGTGCAGAAAATTGAAAATATTTTGCAGTTTTGAGGTAGTTGCAATTTAAACCCACAAGGCCTACTTACACTTGCATACTGATGTTTAACTGATTTAAGTTTTTTTTTGTGAGTATTTTAAATTGAATACTTATTGGTGTTGGAGCAAGTTAAGCGGGCAAATATGAAGACATCGCTTTGCTTATTTTACACAATAATACATTTGGTAGTTTGCGAAAATTAGCGTTGGTCGGATAGCCATTAATTGCCACCTAATTAGTATATAAGGTCGACGTACCGTTTTCATGACAAGTTTCGTATTTCTTACAGTCCTGAATGCAGCAGGTAGTGGGTGTGGCTCAATTGATGTATTGCATCAAGCGGAAGGAAGGGAAGGATCGAGCCCACGGCAAAACCAATAAGACGCTAGAAGAAACGCGGGCAGCTGCTGAAGTTCCGTATTTGAACATTGTCTACATATGTATATAGACATTATTGTCGACATGGAACTACCCGGCATGTTCAGTTCAATTTAAAAACTGGAAACAGAGGAATAACTTGGCTCGTGACAAACCGTTGTAATATAGTAACTGTCCAGAAGGCACCTGCACGTGCTAGTTATCTCCTCGTAACCGACCGACAATAAACTACAAAACATCGTCGACATCTTCTGTTTTGTCCAGCGTTTCCTCCTCTGCCTCGACGTTTTCTGGTGTCCAGGTCAGTTGTTGTTCATTCTGAGTTTAATAATTCGTGTTCTCTGTGCTCACTGTGGGGGGGAAACTGGGAGAAAGTCGGAGGATGCAGTTGGACGGACTGACTGACTGACTGAGCCATGTTAATCTCTACCATACATCTGAACTAAAGGAGGCTGTCTGAACATCCAGAAGGAAGTGTCCAGAGTAACGTCAAACCACATATAGATGCCAGGAGGACTCGTAGTCTAATAAGGGATTATTTGCACCTGTTTTACGATGATTAACCACCTGGTGGATAGGACACTTCCTCAGGATTGGCTGTAGAATATAGGTACACAATGCTCGAGGAAGCAGGACACTACTGCTACTACTGCTAAACACTGAAAGTGGCTGAACTATAGAAAAGCAACACGGGAAGAAATTGAGTTAGGTTTACTAAATATACTTGGAAAAAGCTAGTTCAAGCTGCTTTGTTAAGAAAAAGATCAAATCGAATACAAAAAAAGCCACATTCCAGCAAACGTAACTAAAAATCCATGTTTTTGTGGCCACTGTAGGTAGGTGAAGGTGGGACTTGGTTGAAATCTGAAACTTCACAGCTAGATGTCATTAAATATCACACAGCTTTTTCTTCAACTGGATCATTGTGGATAAATAAGGCAATCTTTCACTGTTACTGCAGTCTTATTCCATCAAGTGCAGTTGCTGTTTATTACTTCACATTGTGACAGGTTTTGTCCTCCTGTGTTAGATGGAGAAGCAGCCCTTGCCTACTGATGATGACAGGACAGGGCCCACAGAGTCGGAGCTCAGTGGCTATGCTGGTGGGGAGAACCAGCAGGACTCCTCTGAGCCTGCTGCCCGAGCAGGATGGAACAGTAAAATAGAGTACTTTTTGGCTCAGGTGGGATTCAGCGTCGGTCTTGGCAACGTCTGGAGGTTTCCGTATTTGTGCCATCAGAATGGAGGAGGTGAGTAGCTATTCCCATCATGAGCATGAGATAGAGCAACAGGACAGGTGTTCTGTGCACCAAATGCAACTGTTGTGGGTGCAGAATGTACAGTATCCACTGTTGTAAAGAGAGGGCAGTCGGTGTCTTCAGACTGACGGCCCTGGGAGGCTATTAATATAGACATAACCATGCATGTAAATGCAGTCACGAGTCATACTGTGTAAACAGCGGGGCTGAACATTTAACAGAAATATTATTGAAACTGCCATATAGTCAAGTACAGTATCCAAACGGTAAAGGTAAAATACATGATTATAAATGAAGCATTGTGGTGCTATAGAGATGCCCCAGCCTACAAATCGTATTCTCTAAATGTAAGGGAACAGACCCCCAGCAAAAATCTCATCATTATTTTTATATTTTGATTTCAGTGAAAATGAAAAGTAAAAATAAATAAATATTGGGATATGACTCACGGTTTAGAGGGACAGGAAGTTCTTGCAGTTCTTGCCTGTCCCTCTAAACCGTGACTCATATCACAATATTTTCCAAATGGTAGCATTATGATTGCTGCATATTATTCAGCCTTAGCAAACACATGTCTGTAAAGATGAGACTTTGCTACACCACAGTCCAATATTAAGCATCTAATTTAGAGATTTGCCAGGGGGAAAAAAAAGCTGTAAACTGACAGAAAAATATAAACACAATCCAAAACGTTTCATTCATTTTTATCTCCGGCTGCCTTCTGTTGATGCTGTTTTTACATTTAATTTACCTTATTTATAATAAAAAATCTCTCTAAGAGTTACGTGTGTTATTTACCGTGCAGAATAGAGAAGACCTGTTCAAAATACATAGGGAGGCAGTAATGCTAATAGTTAAGCATTGTGCTGGTGCAGACATCTGTAATATCTTCCTTTTTACTTTGAGTATTAAATTGGGATACGTATTTGCTAACTGGTTGCTGGTCACCTCTTCTCAGGAGCCTTTCTCCTTCTGTATGTGCTGCTGATGCTGGTTGTGGGCATTCCTCTGTTCTTCCTGGAGCTGGCGGCTGGTCAGGCCATTCGACAGGGAAGCATCGGGGTGTGGAAGTACATCTCCCCAAGGCTCGCTGGGATTGGCTACTCCAGCTGTGTGGTAAGACATTGATTAAATATTTGAACCTTCTTGTTGTAATAAAAATGACTTTTATTTTATAATCCAATGCAAAATAAAATAGGTGTTTGATTTGTACATTTATACATTAGTAATACATTTTCCAGATATCTCAAAGCACATTCTCAGTCAGCACTGTATTATTGTAGAGCAAGAGATGATGTGCATATAGTATTTATTTAACAGATAAAAATGTTTTCACAGAGAATGAAGTTTAGTTTGTCTTTTGATTCCATGGACTTAATGCCCCAAGCCATGATGATGATCATCTGTTTTATTAGTGTAAATGGTATTTGGTTACTTTTGAATACTCAAATATTTTGTTAACTTGTTCTCAAATGTCCTCAGGTGTGTTTCTTTGTGGCTCTCTACTACAATGTAATCCTTGCATGGAGTCTTTTCTACCTTGGGAACTCGTTTCGGTACCCTTTACCTTGGCAACAGTGTCCACAAGAAGGCAATGTAACAGGTAAATATGCATAAAGTTTTTTGTCATATTAATTGCAGTCACAAGACTATTAATTTAATCGGTTCCATTATTTTCTGTTTTTCTTTCCAAACCAGTAAAAGAATGTGAAAAGAGCTCCCCCACGTCATATTTCTGGTACCGCAAAGCTCTGGATATCACAGACTCAATCGATGAGACGGGCTCGTTTAATACTTACATTGTCTGCTGTCTGCTGGCCGCCTGGACCGTTGTGTGCCTGGGCATGTTCAAGGGGATCAAGTCCTCTGTAAAGGTACCTCCTTGATCTGTTGTGGCACCTTTCTAGACACTGACACATTTTAAATGAGAGCCTTACAGTATCCTATAAGGTTCCAGTACAGAAATCAGACTGTATGGACCATGGTCTAAATGTAGTTCCAAGGACTTATTTTACCCCCAAAAAGCCCCTGCTTGGAGGGTAGTAGTTTCTTATAGTTCGGGAACTATAGCTGTGTAGTTTTTCCGTTGTGCATGTTACCGATGAAGTCCAAGCCTTAGTGAGTGTTTATGCTGAGAATGAATACGGTTGCATTGAAATGAAATGTAACAACTGCAGTCGCTTTTTCCTCACAAAAGCAAACTAATATGCCTAATGTTTGGAAACATCTTTGGAAAAGTCTTTACACCATGGTGGAAACGCAGGCAACTGGTCTTCTGAACGAACTAAAACTTCTGGGTACTTTGGATGGAAATACTACTTTTAGTTTTTCCTTTTTGAAAAATAATAATAGTTTAAATTTATATAGCCTCTTTCATATAACCCAAGGACGCTTTACAAATCGACTGGGACAGACATGTAGACATTACACAAAACAAGAACAGACAGACGAGGATGGAAAAGGAGACCACAATGTTGACAAACTAGCATGTTGTCCTACATTTGGACCTTCTCAAATCCCTGTCATGTGTTGGGCTTATGTTTCTGTGGGTGATGGAATCTGAGGAATGTCTGGCTTAGATGTTGCCCATTTTAAATGGTAGAATTGAGTGTGTATCTTTAAGTAACTGTATTGTTGTGTTTTGTTAAGTTTCTCAAATGTATCGAATGTATGTATGGCAGAAAAATCATTGCAACATGAATTCTAAAAACACTTCAGCAGAGTTGTGTCTGGGGACTGAAACATATGTGCATGGACAAAAACAAAGAGCCAACATTTTTCTTTAATGCTTTGGGGAAAAGGTAGTAATCATTCATCCTTACTTTGTAGGTGATGTATTTCTCCTCCATCTTCCCTTACGTGGTCTTGTTCTGCTTCCTTGTGCGAGGACTCATGCTGGACGGAGCCATGGAAGGAATCACATACATGTTCTACCCCAAGGTATATACAGCTCAAATATCAGGCTGTGTGCAGAAAAGGTAGGCAGATGTGAGTAGTTCCCAGGCTAACTGTTGTTCTTACCTTCACACACTTGCAGTTAGAAATCTGGGCAGACATACAAGTGTGGCGACAGGCGGCCACACAGGTCTTCTTTGCCCTGGGCCTTGGCTTTGGGTCCATTATCGCCTACTCCTCCTACAATCCCAAAAACAACAACTGCCACCGTGATGCTTTCACTGTCTCCTTCATAAACTTCCTCACATCTGTGCTGGCCACTCTGGTGGTGTTTGCTGTGCTCGGCTTCCGCGCTAAAGACAAAGCCATGGACTGTGTAGTCAGGTATGTTTAATTAAAGAATAACTATGGTGCTATGAATTAAATCTCTGTATATAACTGCACTCTACTGTTATATGGACAATGATAATTCAAGTTTCTGTAGGTTTTAAAAAAGACTTAAAAGCCTAAAATCCAACAATCTGAATTTAAAAAAAAAAAAAAAAAAAGATTCCATCAGGAAGTTAATGTTACTTTGGTAAAGTTGCCAGTTTTTGTATGCAGGCTCCATCAGACACAATATTTCTATGCCTCTGATCAGATTTCTATAGAATCTTAAGAATTATTTCCCATTGCATATATGCTTTTTGTTTTTCAGTAATATGAAGCAGTTATCGGAGCAGTTTAACAGCGGGTATGTTGAGAAAAGCCTGATGCCAGGCTTCAACTTCTCTGACCCCAGTTCTGTGGCCCCAGAGCACTACTCGGAGTGGTTTAAACAGTATGGAAGCAAAATACCAGGCAACCTAACAGACTGCAGCCTGGAGAAAGAGATGCAGAAGGTAAAGACTTTTTGGTTTTTGGAGCAACATCAGTTTGCTTTAAAGACATTTTGCCCATCAGCATAAAGAACCGTGGTGTGCATAGAAATGTTAAGTGTTGTGTTGCATGTGTTTGTGTTCAGGGTGTGGAAGGCACAGGCTTGGCCTTTATTGCGTTTACAGAGGCCATGACTCTCCTGCCCGGCAGCCCTTTCTGGTCAGCACTCTTCTTCCTGATGCTGCTCAACTTGGGTCTCAGCACCATGTTTGGCACTATGGAGGGCATCCTCGCCCCCCTAACGGACCGCTTCAAAACTCTGGCCAACAACAAGACCAAACTCACTGGTAAACACCTGTTCCACCACATCTATACCACAATCTATTATTTTTGTAAATTTTTAGTTTTACTTTTCCCAAGCCATGCTAGCCTTACAACAGTTCATTATTTTCTTTTTTCTTTTTTCTTTTTTTAATGAATTTTTATTTAGTTCTTCAGTTTGGTTTTTGACTTCAGTTAAGTTTTAGATAGCTTTACAATTGCAAAAGTATTTTTACTTTGAGAATTTTACTAGTTTTAGGTGACATTTAGTTTTAGTGTTATTTAGTACCTTGAGATATTTTTAGGTTAAAATTGGGCATGATATAAAAAAATAAATTCTAGTTAAGGGAAAAAACTGAGAACTCATTAACCTTTTTATTTTTATTTCAGTGAAATTCTTTTGTCATTCTTAACCCTGCATCAAAGGCACGTTGTTATAACTGCCTATAGACTGTGTAGCTGATCGCTGGTTGTAATCTCACACTGTTTTGTTGTTGCAGTGTTCAGTTGTATCGTGGGCTTTGTGATCGGCTTGCTCTTCACTCAGCGCTGTGGGAACTACTTTGTGATGATGTTTGATGATTACTCGGCCACTCTGCCTCTCATCATTGTGGTGGTTTTTGAGACGTTCAGTGTGTCCTGGCTCTATGGAGCTGATAGGTGAGGTCTACTTTCAGTCTTAAACTTAACTTTTACTAAATTCCTACTGATAACTTTATTAGAGTCAGCTGCACCTCAGAGAAACATGTATTCAGCTTTTACTTTCTGGTTTTGAAGGTTCCTTGATGACATTCGGGAGATGCTGGGCTGGCGTCCACATGTGATTTACAAGTACCTCTGGAAATACATTTGCCTGCTTTCGATGCTGGGGCTTCTGTTAGCCACCACCATCCGTATGTGTATTAAACGACCAACGTATATGGCATGGAACCAAGAGAAGGTATGGAAAGTAATATAAAAGGAAGAAATACACCCTTGGATATGTTTGTGTTGTTTTAAGTACAGTGTACTTTAGTTAGAAAACTTCTGTTTTTAAAAATGGACTTGAACACAGGTTTTCTTAGATGTAATCACATCTGTAAGGTTTGTCCATCAGTCCCTGATGCCATGGTCTCAGGAACGGTTTGAAAAGGTCAAAACTATTGCAAACCAAAGTGCTCAATGGTCTGATGTAATCATATACCTTTTCCAACTGCACCAAGTGATGTCGGTCAAATAAGGACTTACTATTCAGATCTCTGCAGTCACCAGCATCTCACTGAGTTACTGCAGTGAGTTGATTCCTCTCAGAATCATTTCCAGTCTGCATTTTCACATCGCCTGTCTGAGCTCATTATCTGTGACAGCTGTCATTTTTGGCTCTCTCATTGTTTTTGTTCATTTCTGCAGTAAAGACATTGCTATGGAGACAGTCTAAACTCTTCCAGTTGTCATGATTTTATTCTTGGCAGCAGCAAAAAGAAGGTACTTGGCCCATTTAAAACTAGAAGTGCACTCTGAGTGCACATACCTCCACCAAGGCCCCACAGTCATATAACTCAATCAATTGCCGTATCTTGTGATGTTAGAAAAATCTGGGCTCTGCCTGCTTTTCTGGATCTAAGGGGCTCGTCTTTGGCCCATCCCCTACCCTTCCAAGTTTCCCTGAATATAGGTGTATTAGTTTTTGTGAAATCCTGCTAACTGAAACAGACAAAACGCATATAGTTTTTAAGTGATTGTGTGTCTTTATTTCAGGCCTCTGAGGAGATCCTGGAATACCCCGGCTGGGCTCTGGCTGTTCTGGCTTTATTGATCATATTTGCCATGATGCCCGTCCCACTGGGCTTTATCCACACTGTTCTGCAGGACAGGACGAAGCAACCAACCAGAGATACAGAGAATGGTCAGTACAGCATCGTCAGCTCTGATGATAAGTGTGAAACCCCTCTCACTGACATGTCCGAGCTGGACCAAAGGAACGGGACCGCTGCTTTTTCTTGAACATTGGACTTGTGATGTTAGACATTGGTATATGGATCTGCACTACGTGACAAGTTCGTGACAAGTTCCAGTTTATTTAAGTATTTATAAAAGCATTTCCACTTCTGTCCAAATGTATCCAGAGGATAATAATTTCCTTAAACATGCCACTACTTCAACAAGAACATATTTTAAGTTCACAATATTTTTTAATAAATTAAATAGAACAAATATTTATTAATGTATGCATTCAATGTTGAATCCTTTGTCCCAATGAGCAAAACATTGCTCCTTAATATATAAGCCATAGAGACGTGATGTTCCTGCAATTTTTGTTTTGTATAACTAATTGACTACTGAAGTAGTAATATATTTTAAGAACATTACAATTCTGTACAATCTATGAGGTGTACTTCAGCATTTCAGGAACACAGGTTGAAATGCGGTCAACCAAAAACAAACTGCATATCACACACAGTGAAAATGAGGTTCAGATGATACAGTTTGAGTTACACGAAGAAAACGGTGGCAGTGATTGTTTTGTATGTACGGCTACAACGCATATATTGCACAAGGCACTGCGCAGATGCCGTTGTGTTGTTTCATGCTAGGTCTGTTGCTCCAGTTAATTCAGTCTTAAGTATTCACACCAGTATTCAAGAGGACCTGCTGAGCTCAGAAAATAAACAGTTTTCAATGTGAACCAAGACTGTTACAGCAAGGAGAAGTGCTAATGTGTCGAAATAAGGACGGCTACAGTACTAATGCTGTTCACTTCATACGATCATGTTTACAGATTGTAAAACATCCTGAAATACCCGGTCATACATGGAAAAAACTTCCAGTCGTCTGTTTGTCAAGTCATCAGCCATGAGCCATGAGTGTGTTGAGTCCGTGTTGTGAGCCTGCAGACAGATTTTTGTTGAGCAGGTTGGTTAAGTGGACCCGCTGGTGCAAATACTGGAGAGATACTTGTAATGTAAATATGTATATAACACATGGAACAAATGTAATAGAACATATGTTGAATTGAGTAGGATTATCTGTCATTTGCAAATGTCATATTTTTTTAGGCTTTAGAAGGAAACCTGCTGCATGTTTAAGGCTGTTTAAGTCACACAAAGTACTGCTGTTGGATGATCTTTTACATTTTATTTTAAAAGTTTTTAAGATTTCCCTTAAAGCCACATTTTGGTCATCTGTACTTTGTATTTTTTCTGAATATAGATGTGCTTTTTTACACTTTATTGGGTTTTTATTAAAAAGTGCCTTCAGACTGAGGCTGATTGAATAAAATGTAAATGCATTCCAGTACATGTATAGATTTTTTTTTAGTTAAATTTGCAACTCAGTAGTGTATGTAGTGTGTAAAACTGTACAAAATGAATTTTTGAGAAAATGTAATATAATGGCATTACTTTGTAATATATTGTTGCCGTTTGTTATTAAAAGAACAACATTTTGGGACTATGTATTTTGTTTATTTTATACATACAGTATGTTGTACATTTCTATGGGTCAGAGTAAGACATACAAGGAAAGCTAATGGTTTCCACAGCTACTCCACCTATTCCAACAAATACATCCTATGTCGATATATAAATCATTTCTCAATCTTAGCAGATAAGTTGGTCTTTTCCATCTCATGGATGTCTTTTTAATCATTTGAGTCAAAGTATCCACTGTAGGTGGTTCAGTCTGTAACTATTAATGAGGCAAAAAAGATGCATCAACATTTAAAAAATGGTTTTCAAGTAAAAGGAAACGAGGCCTGTTGAACATGTAGTGTTGATGAGTTTATGCTACATAAGCTGTGGTTCCTGCAGAGCGTCTCCACTCAAACATCTGGCAGGTACATGATGTACCCACAACCCAGAGAGGATGGGGGTGTTTTTTTAAGGAGCTGACCTCACATGGCCCCGTTTCAACAGATAGTAAATGGTTCATTTCCTTGTTTTCCTTACATATCTTTTAGTCCTTGAACAGCTGCGAGTGTCCTTGCAGGTTGTGCAGAGTATACGGTCAGAATACACACAGGCCCAAGTAAAAAACTGTTTCAGAGCGGCCTCCTCAGTGGATGGAATATCGACCACTAAAGTGATCAATGTATCATCGTGTACATTATAACCGCAGGTCCTGTCTCTGGAAATCATACGATTATCATCAGAGTCATGTAATAAGTTACAGAATACTAGTTACCCTGTTAAAATGTAATGACTAATGTAACAATCTTAGTTACTTCATCAGCAATGCAACTTATTACCTCTTGTCTTTTCTGACAAGTGTTTGAACTGGGCAGTAAAGCTGTCAAGTCCTGAAAATACATTTAAACCAGACAGTGTAAACCCCACAACGGTCCTCAGCGCTGATTACTGTCAAACGTTTATTACAGTTTTGTATTGTATTACAGGGACACTTCTCAGATCAGAATTCTCAGTCACTTGTGCAAATCATAAAAGCAATTTGTCACTGCTCTGAGCAAATGCAACAAGCAAAAGTGTTAATCCGTCGAGCAGATTTTATACACTTCTGTCACATTTGTTTTGTAAATATATTCTAAATTGTTCCTTTGTGCAATGCAGTGCTGTAAAAGTCTCAATCCCCCACACACAGTAATATGTAACTTTGCACTGTAGTTTTGAAATTGCTATGCAACACAGAAGAAAAAAGCGTTGCCTTGTGCATTTTCAGTCAGTGTTACCAGAGGCCTTGACACTTTTCATGAGAAAATACTTAGAGTAAACGACAAATAAGTACTTGTTACCCCTTTGTAATCACACGGTAATTATATATAATTACACGTTTTCTCTGTAATTGTATCACATTACAGTTATAAGCATTTTGTCTTTTATTGATCTAATACTGTTATATGTAAATAGTTACTCTCCATAATAATTGTATGAGCCTAAGCATATTGTCTGAGATTTAAGCAGTACTTCTGACTGTCAGTAGGGGGCGCCGTTGCACTCCTGTTTTACCATTCCTCTGCTGTGCACCATCATGCAACAGTTTCATTTTATGACAGCATGTCACGTGACCTCAGGAAAGTTACTTCAGCTCTTATTTGTGTTTGCCGTTTCTACATTCAAAGCTGTTGCCACGGAAACAGATGGGATGTATTACTGTACTCGAAAAACAAACCGAAAGACTAAGGAAAAAACTAACAAAGCTATAAGAACTCACTCAGGCTCCCTTTAGCAAGTCATGAAAAGGAAGTGTCATTCAAAGTTATTTCTTGACTCTAAATGCTACAAAAGCCATGAGTCTCGGCTGCTGTTGCCATGGAGAACAGGCCTCGCTATATCGGCGACGTGAAGCTACAGTTCACACTTTGTAGAAACAAGAGAATTTGAAGCTCTGTGATTGGATGAGTGTTGCATTCTGGGAGTTGTAGTCTAGCAGTTCTTAATCTTTTGTTGATAAAAAAAAACTCAAGTGGCTTCAGCTCCATGAACATCTTTCGCTGTTTCTTATACTATTTTATCATATTTAATTGACTAGGTCTTTGTGATCTTGTTTTATTACTGTTGCTGTAGAACCAACTGCCCTCTGAGGACAAATAAGCCATTGTTTCTAATCCATTTTCTTTTAAAACCTGATGATTTAATGACTTGGCTGTTTTATTTTGTGGCTTCTGTGAAACACATTGTAAGTAAGCGCTATTTAATTAAAGATGATTGGAGAGAGTTTGGCCCTTTTACAAACTATCTAATAAATGAATATAAGGCTTCTCAGGTGGAATTACTGACTTGGGAATTATCAGGAAAACAATAGCCCCCCCCCCCCAAAAAACAAAACAAAAAACAAAACAAAAACAAAACGGATTATCAGTGTATTACTTGATGATTTATTTAGGTTTTTATTACTTTATCTTCAGTTCAGTTCCACTGTTTATCCAATTTCTAATGTAGTCAAAGAATTTCCAACAGTGTGGAATATTTTTCAGGGGTTGATATCTGCTCTAAACTATCGTTACCGACCTTCAAAAATCCAGTCAACCTCTAGCTATGATTATTATTAAATAAAGTTCTACCTGACTTGACTTGGCTTGAAACAGGCCTACTGATTTCACCGCTGTCCTCTCTGCACTTATTTCTTTATTTCACTATGAAGTCAAGGTCCACATTTTTTAATTCACAAAACACGGCCACACAAGAGCATTTTTTTTTTACTTGCGTTTATCCCTTTGTACGACTGCTTCGTCAGGCTAAAAGGCTTCTCTTCATGCGTGTGCTTGTGTGGAGGAGTACTCACAGGTGTCCCCTTGGAAATATTAGGTGTCTGGAGAGTTCAGTTGTCTTGGATGCATTCGCACTTCATCCAGTCGACGAGGCAGAGAGGACGGGAACAACACCCAGCAAAGAGAAGTACGACATCCTCACTTCAGGCTCAGGTAAACACAACAGACGATAACCGTTTTAAATGTTTCAACTCTTTACCTATAACAGAATGTGTGTGTGTGTGTGTGTGATTGCGCAGTACACATAATAAATAACACGTTGTAGATGTCAAACCACAGCACGACCGTTTTAAGAATTATTGAGCGAATTATGGTGGGCTCAGCCACTCCCTATCAAAACCTCAACAAGAAAGCTTATGTTTACTTAACTTTTAAGTTCTGTAGCTCCTAGTTTAACCATTAAAATATCAAAAAGAATCACATCTCCATGAGATTTCAGGAATTAAGATTTGAGAAAAATCGGGAAACATGGGAAATGCAGGTTTTCCCAAAAAATGCCCTTCTTTTGTTCAAATGAGTTTCATTTAGGATATCTTTTATTTAGGGTTTGATTTATTTAGGGTGTATTTTATTTAGGGTTTGATTTTTATTTAGTCAGAAAGAAGCTGTAGAAAGCTGAAAACACAGATGTCGAATTAAAGCTATGTACACTGCTGCTCTTACGTGATTCAAAATAAAGAAAATAGAAAAAAAGACTGAAGTAAAACTGAATTACTGAGAGCGACTTAAGGTGGCATCAGACAGTTAAAGTACGGTTGTTATTTTTACATTTTTGTAAAGGTTGTTACTGTGTTTCTGCAGCTTCATTCTCTTCTGACAGTGTGCTGCTGGATGACCCACATGGCGGGTGTGGCCGTTCTCTACCTGCTGCTGGTGTTTCCACTGAGCAGCTCCCAGAGCACCCTGCAGTCAGAACAAAAGATCAATCAGGCTCCGGCAGCACCTGCTCCTGCACCACATCTACGGGACCTACTGGGGAAAGACGAAACCACACATTTAAATACGAAGAGGACGCGTGAGTGTAAAGAGGCGTTATTCAGTAGAACTGCAGATATTTGACATCAACTTGTAAAGTACAGTGCATTAAATAATCAGTTCAGGGCCAGTTTCATGAAGAGAGACGCTGACTGAGGCTTCGATCTAACAATCAAGCAATATCTAGTATGAGAACTAGTACTAGTTCTGGATATTGCTAACTTTTATGGCTTAAAATAAGTCAGACTCTCATCTAGAGCACATTGTATGTGAGGAATCGGGTTTGTGTTTGCTTGTGACTCCACAGATGCCCATGTAGACCAAGACAGTGTCAAAGTGGGCCTTTTCATCGCTGCATCCATGGGGACCTTCGCTCTGATGGCTGCTGTGTACTGTATCTACAACAAGTTCTACACCAAACAGCAATATCTGCACACGCAGCTTAACGACGACCCAGGTAGTGTTCATAGCAATCATTCACTGAAAGCATTTCGCCAGAGGTTCATCTTCCAAGAGCAGATAAATAGATTGTTAGAGGACTGATACTGAGTTGGAGTCTCTTTGTGTTTCACACACAGCCTTGATGCGTTGCCTTCAGGAGTGTTTACATGCCTATATTTCAAGCTGCAATGAAAAAATACATTTAACGTGTAAGGATCGTATCTGCCTCCGACAGAACCAGGAGGGGGACATGTACCTCAGGAGGTACCTCTGCAGTTGCCCGGGGGAACTTTTAAAGGAGAGTTGTTAAAAAAAAAAAAAATAGAACATTTTGGCAGAAATTTTGAGTGTATCTACTGCTTGCTTCAGATTTGTCCCTCCACCAACCAGCCAGCCAAATCTGACAGGGACTGAAATTTGTCTTAGGGTAGCCCTTGAGCAGAGGCTTCTCAGTCACAGGCAGAACCTCATATCACCAAAATCTTTTCTCCATGCAGGAGAGGAGACTTGGCTGAACATGTTGATACACATTTTATGTAGGTTTAATGAAAATTGTGTGAAAGACAGTGATGTAAAAAAGTGACTAACTGTTCAAACTGTAAGCTGATGAAATGAATGAACAGCTGAAATGGTAGACTAATGATGATAGTTAATTTGCATTATATACTGTAACAAAAGACACTTCATTATTAAGTTTATTATTAGTTAAAAACATTCTGTTTCTTTTCCTTATAAGCAGCATTTAGCGGGTCAGTAAAGGACTACTTGAGCTTCTCTTGTAGCACTCTGGGCTTACCCAAGACAAGCTGTTATATTTACAACGGTTTAAAACTGAAATGTTGCCCAAATGAACAATGTGAATAAAAACATGTCTCATAGTGACAAACTAAGGATGCAGACAGTCGTCCGATCTGCAGAGACAAACCTGACTCAACATCATCTGATCCTTTGTCGCTCATGCTTCTGCAAAGCATCTAAATTCAAAATGTTACTAACACTAACACTGACATGTAGATACACAGCGGCCGTTTCCTGTTCTTATCTTATGTTTGCGTCACATCAGTTGTGATGTGTTACATTCTGTGCATTTCTTCCTCCTGTGTGCAGACTTCCCCACAGACCCCATGGATCCTCCCCCTGTGTTTTTTCATGCTTCTGCTGGGTCCAGTGCAGGGGATTTACGGAGAGGCGGGTACGGCTCACTGTCAGACACTCCGTCCATCATCTCCGTCCCGCCCAGTCTGTCCCCTCCCCCGTCGGCCATGCCCTTCCCTCCCCTCTTCCTCTCCTCTCACTCTCTGAGAACGATATCGGCCAAAGATCTGGAGAAGAGCTGCATCTGATAGTCAATGTTTATTGCACAGCTTCGTTGAATTCTCCGTTCTGACTGGCTAATAATCACCATCTATGGTCGGTAATGTTGCTATGCTATATGCAGTTTAAACCGTAATCTAATTGATTTAGAAGAACCAATAAAATGATTCCCAAATCAATCAAATCACTTTTATACACTCTTCTTTTGTCAAACTATTGGTTTGTTTAGTCAGTAAATGTGATTTACAACTGTTAACATTGTTTATCAAGTAATTTTATTCTGATACACAGTGAAACATACATTTCCTGCAATTTATATTCTAGTTAGTGTTGCATTGTTCATTCGTTTTTATTGAGTTTTAATGTTTCTGAAATGTTAATAATATCGTTTTGTTTTTGTTTTCACTGCTAGTTTTGGTCTTTGTTTTTCGTTAACTACGTATAATAACTGTCAACCACTTGGATGTCATTGCAGAATCAACTCATTCATCTGCTGCAACTGGGAAATCTGACATGTATTGTTCTAATCGTAACATAAAGATGTGCTTTCACTGCCTATATCAGTCAATTCTGCCACATATTTGCTCTAAGAATTTGCCTGTGCATCACAACCGCATTAATCCTGAGCTGTAGTCATTTGTGCACTATGTTCGTGTGTTTTAACAGCTACAATAAACTACATCTTTTGTGCACCTTATCTACTTCTATCCATTCTTCCAGAAGTCTCACATGTCTCTCAGAGTCTAAATATAGAAAGTGATTTGTCCGACAATGTCAAAAGAGTAGATTCTTCATGGTCACTAATGACAGTCGCATATTTAGTGTGAATACGAGGCACTTCCTGAGCCTTATCATGAACTTTATCATTTAAACAAAACCCACAATGTCAGATTATAGTATTGTAAATATGAAAATAGAAATAATACACATATTAGGATAAAGATGATAGAAACATCAGATAAGGCTTTGATCAGTTGAAACTCTTCTACTTATTGTTTTATAAACTGCGTTACCCTTTTACTTTTACATATATCTGTGGTCATTTTTTAACAGCCATACCCGGCCAAAGCCAGTGGCGGAATAAGTATTTAATAATAGGTATTTACTTAAGTAAAATACCACACTGTGGAAATGCTCCTCTAAGTTCTGCAAAATGTAGTTGAAGTATGAAAAGTACAAGTAGTCATTGTGCAGTGAAATGGTCCATGTCAGTGTTTTACTGTTATGTATGATGTTTTATAAACTGCTGGTTAGTTTTATTTACAGCAATACATCACATTATGTTATCGCCTACATAAAGAGTTGTGTTCACTGACATTGTATCCAGTCATATTTGTGTTATTGATTCAGGTTCAACAGGAGCCAAAATGAACAGATATATATATATATATATACGTGTATATATATATATGACGGTAAATACATTTCTGACTGTATTAAGTTTGAGTGTTAAATAATCGATACCTAGTGACAGTGATAGGATTAACCTTTGTGATAAACTATGACACAACTCTAAAAAAATAGCTGTAATTCCTCTTCAATTGACTGAGAAATGCAACGATAACATTAAAACTACATAAATGAAGGTAAATCAGTGTCTATGTATTTTTAACAGTTTCTCGTCCATTCCCAAACACTGGGTTGCGGCCCACAGAGGGGTCACAGGAGATTTTATAAAACTTTCATAAATAAGCAGGAGAGGAAAGAAACGAGAGCCTGAAACTCCACCGAAAAGCATTTATTTGGCCTCATAATAAAGTATTTAATATGTGTATGTTTTCAGTAATAAATGCATTAAAAATAAGTTGTGATTTATGAGACATATATCTCTTCAAATGAATGATTTTTGTATTTCAAAATAGTATTTTCTAAGCATTATATGCTATGAAATATCAGTAGAAATGGTCAGGAAACACATAACACATAATCTTATTTAAATCCAATATGGAAGAACTACATGTTAAGTGCACTTAGCTGGTCCGCTGATGGATATGGCGCCACCTGCTGGAAGGACATGAACACTGTAACACGGCGGTCATTTAAAAAAAAATGAGATTTGAGTCAAAATCACTCATACAGTGATCCTACATCTACTGTATAACCTGTTTTTCTCCTCAAGGGTATTGGCCACACTGTATTTTCTTACAGATTTTATTTATTACAGATGAGTTTACTGCTGTGTTTCTAAATCTACTTCTGTAAATACTCTGTAAATAACTCCTGAATAGATCAAAACTGACCCAATACAGAATGGAAATGTATGAGCAATTACTTCTTATTTTACAGCTGCCACTGGTAGAAGAAGTATTCAGATCCTTTACTAATACCACACTGTGAAAATACTACAAGTAAAAGTTCTGCATTCAAAACCAAGTATCTAAGTATTATCATCAAAACGTTCATAAACAGTTTTAAATTTTAAAGCCCTTACTTGTCCACCTGCACACTTAAACATCGGCATGTTCTTTTTCACATCTTCAAGTGTACATTTGTCAAAAGTACAGGCAGTTAAAGTCTTCGATCCCAGGATTTATTGTCGTTATCTGTACCAATGGTCTGGACTGGGAAAAAAGGAAAAAGTCCGCTGCTCCCTCTGCTTGGACTGAACTCCAAAACGAGCTGCAACTTAAGGAGACCGTCATATTAAACGCATTTAAAGTGACGGTAAATAACTTGGAGACAGAAACATCAGGCCTGATTTATTTTACATATAGACTTTGATGAGTCTGATAAATATATTTGTGGATTGTACTTGACATTGTATGATTCTGTAGTTTATTTTCCTGTTATGGGTTTGTGTGGATGGATGTATGGCTGCAACCTTATGCATTGATACCTGATTGGTAACCGTGCCGCTGCTTGTCTTGGCCAGGATGCTCTTGCAAAAGAGATTGGTAATTCTTCAGTTTACGACAAACGTTCATGATCAACACATTTGGAAATATTTTCACTGGAAAGGAAGGGGATGAAAAACAAAGTATCTAGACCTTTCAGACAAATCCAGTGGAGTAAAAAGTACAATATTTGCCTCTGAGGCGTAGTGGAGTAGACGTATAAAGCTGAACAAGATGGAAAAACTCACAGCACAAGCACCTGAAATTTGTACTTATTATATTAATACAGTAGCCGCTTGAGCAAAACTTCTTTCCACCACTTGCCATAACAAACAAACAAAAAAAAAAAAACCTGAGTGAGACAGGGTCATGGCCAACATCCTGGGAGAAGTCCTTCCTGTCTCACAAATAGCCTACCTGGGAACTCTGTTAATATGCTTCGATCGGACACTGTTTACTCTAACCCTCCATTCAAAGCTAGTGCAGTCCAAGAATAGCCGCTGCCTGAAGAGTCGGTGCTTAAAACGCCGGTCTGCTGGAAAGGAAGTGACATGCTACCTTCCACTCACTACACACACACACTTGGAGAGATTAGCGCGCAGGCAGCGGTAATCTGGTTTCAGGACCACGGTCAGAGACACCGTTTGGCCATGAATCCTGTCGAAAGTT
This sequence comes from Coranthus polyacanthus, assembly GCA_037367275.1. Taxonomy (NCBI): domain Eukaryota; kingdom Metazoa; phylum Chordata; class Actinopteri; order Kurtiformes; family Apogonidae; genus Coranthus; species Coranthus polyacanthus. The sequence goes on from JAPQRN010000012.1 coordinate 6,794,425, forward strand.
GCCTCCAGCTCCTCGCGAATCTCACCGGACGTCAGATAGTGTGAACAAGTTGTTTGGACTTTACGGACTCTGACAAAGTGGAGCTGCAGATTTTTTTGGTGACAATGTTTGCTCGGTTGGTTTTTATATAAAGACAGTTGAGGCGATAAAAAAAAAAAAAAAAAAACAATCTGTGGAAAGTCAGTATCGGTTGTTGCAGACTCCCCTACGAAGGAGCGACGGATTAAAGAGTGTGTTCATCAAGTGAAATTACGGTTTTTTTTTTGTTTTTTTTTTTGTGTGTTTGTGTGAGAAACACGAGGCGGAGGGAGTAAGAGACAAGGCTGTGCGCTCAGTCGGGAGCGCGCAAAGACTGCACATTGGTCGGATCGTGGAGTCGTGAGGATGGAGATCCGGCCGGACAGGTTTAAGGCCGTGGCAGCCAAGACTCTCGGGAAAATATACGGGTATGTAAAGTCCTTCTGGGACACAAACTGCAACCAAAAAAAAAAGAAAAGAAAAATGTAGGAATGGCTACAATCGTCAGAAAAGGTCGTTATTTGTACACGAGGGAAGCAAGTTTATTCGCTATTTGAGGCAGCGGTTCTCTTCAATTAAAAAAAAAAAGAAAAAAGAAGATTATAATAAAAAAGGGACAAGGCGACTGCTCCTTTGAAGATGAAGGAATGCAGAGGCCTGGATTAGTGTGAGGTCGCATGACCTGGCACATCTGCCTCGGAATAAGCAAAAGAATCTGTCACTTAAGGCGGGCAGACGGATTTGATCACTTCATATGGCGGGCATCCAGCAGCCTATAAAAAGTAACAAAAAAAAAAACCTTTTTTCTTTTAGCACAAAATACATCAGAGGCAGTCAGGCCAAGAAAGTCTCTTTCACGTTCGATGATTGGTTAAATATCTTCCCCTGGGACTGAAGGACCAAAAATAAACCAATGACTAAAAATAAAATACAAAAGCTGGATAGTTTGATTGATTTCTCACAGGCCCGCAGTACTGTAACAGTGTGCACCTACTGGATTTTATTTTTTTGGTTTATGATGGAGCAATCATACCAGATGTTTGAGTTTCAGACACACATTAATTACACTGTGGTATTATTCATTCTGTTGTTTTCTGTCACACCTGTCTTTATGGGGGCATTAGTCAAACTTTCATGAACACGCACTCAAAAGTAAATGCTCCACATCTTAGTAATAACTATGAAATGGGTTTTTGCACCGTGTTATCAGCAGGGCAGCAAACCTTGTGAATCTGGGGAACTCAAGAAATCTGAGATATGAGCCATATTTCAGACACCACCGCCGTGATCTTTTGAGGACTTTCGTTGCTCTACAATCACTGGGCTGACAAAACGCGTGTGTGTGTGTGTGAAGCAGTCAGGTCTCTGCAGCGACAGACACACCTGAAAGCACGAGAAGGTATTGATGCACTCCCTTTCTTTCTCTCGGGATTTGATGTAGCGTCTAAACACTTAAATCCGCTCCAGAAATAGCCTCTGCTCGTCCAAGCTGTCGGCCCACGTAAATCCCCGCAGCCCGTACACCTTGGCCACCGCCCTCTCTCTGACTCTCTCTCCTTCTCTTTCCCTCTAAGTAGCCCGACAGCCCGTCACCGCGTCCCTCTCCCCCCCCCCCCCTTCCTCAGGGACCTCACATCCAGATTAGGCCAGTCGACCTATAAGCTTTCATTTCCGTTGGGCGCACGTGCTCTCAGGTGCTCCATCGGTGCCTCGCTGCCGTGCGTAACGCGCACCGGCAGCTTCCTCTGGCCCCTTCTCTGCACGCAACATCTCCTAACCTGCACTCAGAAGCGCTGTACGCGTTATGTATGCTCCGCAGATTTTGACTGGTCTCTGTCAGATTTTCTTTCACTGTGCAATATTCACTTATGGACAATATTTATTTAAATCAAGCCAACTGATCAGAGCGGCCACTTAATACCTGGCGTTATGGGTCAAAATTGTATGAAATTGAGTGTGTTGTGTGAAATGTAATATGACATAGGAAACTAAATTTAGAGTCAGTGCACATTAATAGACATTTCTGTGCCAGCGAAGTTCCTGGGCAGGTGTAACCACAAAAGGCACAAATCAAACAACAACACTGTACTTAACAGAGCGCACTTTATAAAAAACAATGACATAAACAAGCCAGCAATACATGTCAGGTTATCGAGTGATTTAACTGGTAAGAATCACAGACAGAACGATTAATCCTTGTTTTGCAAAATATCGACATCGGCAGAAGTTGTCACTGAAAGTGGCCGATACGTTTCGAACTGGAAATACTGACTTTTTTGCCAAGATTTTGTACAGTGAATTTGATGTTCAGTTCCTGATTTATTTATTCAGGTATTTATTACTTTGACTTAGATGTTCTATAGTTATCCGGTTTCTAAGAAAGTGAAAGATATCAGACATGTATAGTACATTTTCATGTCAAAATCTTTGGGTGGATGAATGAATCCACTATCGACTTTTCCCTCCTCCTGACCTCTAGTGAAACTGCAAAGAGAGACTGTATATAAATACTGTCTGGAATCTGAAATCTGATACATTTGATACATAGCAGCAAAAATAATTCCATATATTCAATATTCTTTGTTTTTTTATGTTTGTAATTTTATTCCAAACTCATAATAAAATGTATTAGCCTATGAATCTCACTATAGTATGTGTGGCTACGGTGCTGAACAGTCCACATTTTGTATTATTAGACATGAAGAGCTTTCAAACCTTGTGAACAATCTATGCCAGTTATTTGACTATCTTATCCAATCAATGATTGCAAGCTGTTGACTCATGTCTGAACCAAGCTGCTGAACTGCCCTGACATTTGTCCTTGACGTATGAATTAAGAGATTAACTTGGAGAGAGAACAGGAACACTGGCTGAGCGCAACACTTCTGCGAATGAATCTTTCTTCGATATATCATTGCAATTCAAAACAATGAGCACTTTCCTTTCCTGACGACACAAACTGCTTTCACAGAAGCAGGCTGACCTTTCTCGAGGTGCGGTGGGACTGACAGGAGAAGGTCATCTTCTGGGGATTACGACGGATTTCTGTCATTTAGGGTCAGTCATGAAAAGTCACTGCAACAGAGAGGCGGCAGAAGAAATGGTGAGACTTTATTTAGTCCACCTACAGAGAGTTTACAGATTTACGCTTGTAACATTTCAACAGCAAAGTATGAGATTTAAAAAAAAAAATCAATTACTTCACAATTTTAGATAATAAAAACAATCGTTCCCATAATTCATGCACGAAAAGCTGGAGAAGTCAGTGATTTTCAACAGATTATCTACAGAGTATGTGTGACAATAAGCTGTTGTAATAGTAAAAACACTCTCTAAACTCTCTAGAGGTGGACTATCCAAATAAAGTGTTACCACAAACAAAAAGCAGGCAGCAGCGAGGGACACCTGGCTCAGGTGTGTTTCATTAAACTGACACTGTGCTGAAGAAAAGGAAAATAAAATGTAACCCCGTGGTTTTCAAATATAAAGGAGAAGTCCGCCAGGGCCCTTGTCTGGACAACGATGAATAGATTGGTGTCGAGGAAGAAGAAAATGTTGTGAATTGCATGTGAGAGACTGCGTGAGTCGAGGGAGTAAGACTGTAAAAAGCAGGGTTCAAGATGAAGAGGAGACAGGAAGAATGATGTGAGAGAGGCCCCGTCAGACAAAAATAGTCCGAGAGAGCCAGAGATATTAATAATTCACGATTGAGAATCATTAATACTTGATCGCTATTGAAGACTGAACTCCTGCTTACAGTAACTAATAGAACATGTGCGCGTTATGGTTGTGTGGCTGTTATTTTGCAGTTATTATGCTTTCTGTTTTTTTTTTTGTAGCTGACCACTCTGAACGGGCCAGTCTTTTAGTCATTTGATATGTTAGTATCCGTGTCATTGCGAAGTCTCCACTGAAAGCACGTCGTATCAAACAAGTGAACCGCAGTGAGATTTTCGCTGCACCTTTCGATGATGAGCTGGTGCTCTTTCCCTGATATTCCAGCGGTCGTCTGGTCTATGATACAAAGGATACAAAGGTGTTATTGTCACATGCGGTAATAAAAAGAACTATCACTCCAATGAAATTCTTGCTGCGTCTCTCTGTCCTGTAATATACTAAGGAGTTAAAAAGATCCAAATAAATAAGAAACATGCGCATGTGCATATATATATATACTGACGCTTACCTCAAGCAGACATACTTAATAAAGAAATAAAGACAAATAAAGTGTCACACAGCTGACAGAATACAATGAATTTACTCCTGAGCTCACAAGAAACAGATTTTAAAAATGAATGTGCTCTAGGCAATACTTTAAATAGTCTAAAACATCCATTTGCAAAAAAATATTTTAATTGGGGTCACCAAATAAATCTCATTTCAAAAAACTTTCAACAAGAAGCGTCTTTTTGAAAGAGCTGATGGGTCCTATTTTTCTGTCACTGACTGGCAATGGATTGCATAACAAAACGTGATCTCTAAGAGTGGTTCACCTGCTAAAAAGGTCCCTTTCCATGTGCATCAGTGTTGTGGGTCTTCATTAGTGTGACTGGCACATTATTATGTAAAGGAATATACGGAAATGGATCTTGACATTAACAGATTTACTACCAATACTTGAACCGGACTTTCAAGATGCGACACAAAATAAAACGCCGTACAGTGTAGCAGCAAAGAGAAGTATAACACAATAAAATGCAATAAAAACAGGAATTAAAACACAACAGAGATAAAGCAGAGGGTTAGGGTTACAGTAAATAAAAGTAAATAATCCTTAACCGTTTTGTTTTAGTGATTCCTATAGTACAATGTGTAAGTAATTGCTTTGTTTATGTCATTTACCTTTTTCTTTAGTTTCATAACAACATATAAAAAACTGTTTCATGTGTATGTGTCTTCTCCTGCTATGACAATTCAATTCGGTTCAATTCACTTCTTTTTGAATTGTATAGTGTCAATCGCAATAATAAGAGAAATCATCTCAAGGCACTTAACATTTTAAGCTCAAGATCTCACAGTACTGTCGAGGAAAAACCCAACAACTAAGCATCTGGCGACGACAGGATGGCGACCAAAATCACCGACCCTGTCAACTGCAGCCTGATGAAACACGGCGGCGGTAACATTCTGTAGGTTCATTTCGATGTGTTTTTTCACTAAGGAAAATAATAAATTATGTAATTCATGATGCGTATGTGATGTAAATCTCAGTAGACCACTGTTTGACGTACAGTAGCCGGGCCGTGCTGCTAGACATTTTCATCTGCAACATGATCAACGCCCAAAATGGCCACAATTGGAAAAGCCTTACGAATGGGTTGCTCTGCTGGTGCAGTCAGCGAAGACTTATGTTACACTTTAATATGCTGGTCTGGCTTCATTTCTTGCCCGTACTGTTTCCTTCTCAGCTCTTACGTGCAGGTATGAAAACATGGATAAAAATGTGTATGAAAGGTCTGTGCTTCAACGCGTGGACCTGCAGTGCGTCAGTGTGATGGTAAAACTCAACACTGCATATGTCATGTTTAATAGATGATCCGCTGCATTTGGATGCATATTTGATGGCTCTTGGAAAAGAGGCAGGCAGAGGTCACGGTTTCTCAGGGATTCTCAGCAAGGAATATAAGCATAATTTATACACACGGACAGGAGCGGAAAAAAGGATGTTGTTGTTGTTTGGGAGAAAGGGACATGGTTGAGGAGACTGACATGTCTTTTGACACTGTTGTCTTTCACTCACGCGTCCTGCCAGAAGACAACGCCACGATACAGAAAACACCCAATATTCACCACCTTCAGACAAGACGAGTCAAAGTCAGAGTTGTGTCAATAAGCTCCAGTGGTGGGAGGCTGATTGTTTTCTATAAATGTACAAAGCTTTTATTTTTATAAGCTCTTTTGGACGCCTATTGCTGCGAAAAGTCTATTGTTACAACAGCATATTTTCACTTTACTGTACCATACAAACTGATGTTTTAACAGAAAACCTTTTACATTACAACAGTATAAATTACGTTGCAACATGAAATGCTTTAAGTTGTGACAGTAAGTTATAATGTGAAATGTTTCGTTTTATAACAAGATAAATAGTATAATATATAACAAGTGAAGTTTCTTGTTTGAACTTGATAAGTTTGTATGTTGGTACAACCTGAGAAGTCTTTTCATGTATTATGCTGTCTTACTTCCTGACTGATTGCTCTCAAAGAAAAAATAGCTCCAGTGAAGAATGGGACTAAAATAGACTCTGTCACATTTATATTTCAGTTTTACTAAATGAGCTGGTGCTGTAAATGTAATTATTTGAATTACTGAAAGGATCCTATCCTTTATTTTCTTCTTCTTCTCTTTCTTCTTTCTTTCTCGTTTTGTTTTTGTCGTGGTGATATACTGTCATATCATTATATACATGTGTGCATTGTTCACCTGTATTAAATAAGGAAAAAGAAACTATTCAAACTAGACTATTCAAAATAGACGCAATTCTGTTTTTGGAGCAAGAGCTGTTTCCTTTCACCTGTCAGTATATTCTCATTTTCATACCTTTGGGGTTTTTCAACCACAGGGTTCTTGAGAAGAAGCAGGAAAATGGCGAGACCATCGAGCTGTCGGCGGAGGGTCGGCCGGAGCTCATGCAGGAGAAGGAGATGCCCGTGGTGGACTGCACATGCTTCGGCCTGCCCAGGCGTTACATCATCGCCATCCTCTCCGGCATTGGCTTCTGCATTTCCTTTGGGATCCGCTGTAACCTTGGCGTGGCCATTGTCAGCATGGTTAACAGCCACACCATCTTCAGAGACAACAAGGAGGTCATAGTGGTGAGTAGAGGTGGACTACATGAAGGAAATGACTCTGAGTGTGTAGTTTATGGGATTTACAGACTTAAGGGTAAAGGTCAGTCCAAAGTTTAGAGAAAGCAATGCAAACTAAATGTCATATTATCTTTGTCTTTAGACTGTTCGTGTATGAGATGAGAAGTGTTAGGTGAAATACACTGGTTGCACATTACCATGAAATTACATTCAAAGAGGTAGTTTAGTCTGATTCATGGTTATTACACAGAAACGAGCGTTTCCTGGTAACAAGTTACAGAATTAAACATCACAGTTGCACAGTATTACCTCGAAAAACAACATTTTCAGCATTATAATTTTGGCTTCCAACACTTCCTGTAGCTTTGACGTTATTACACTGATAATCACCCCGTATTGTGAAAATATCAGCCTGTCTTACCTCATGTGTGGACATCTGTCTATCACAAGCTCAACTACCTTTTCCTGTTTAAGAGTCTGTTAAGAAACACTTTATATTGAAAGCAGGACACGAGAGAAATGGGGTAATTTTCGATGTCTCTGTACGGATGAGTTTAGCTGGTGTAAGGGTTGTCACCAGTTATGGGGTATTTGATCAGGGCAGAGACAGGACTTTTGTTTAGAAAGCTTTTACTTAGAGCTTAAGGCAGATCTGGCTCGACGTGTAAGTGAACTAAGCAGCAGCTTAGAGCCTCTAGTAGTGCTTGAAATTTTCCACAAGAGAGCTTATATCATGTCAGTGGTAATCATACAAAAATGCAATATTATTTTAACAGACCTGCTAATTAATTTCAATTCCCGCTGCCTCTGTCAGAGCTGGTGTCACAGTAACAGATGTTTACTGCATTTTTGATACAAGAACAGTCGGTCAGTCGGTCAGACCAACAGTCCACTCCTCTGTGTTCAGCAAAAAAGTACATATCCTTCACACATATCCCGCACTGACAATATAGTCAATAGTAATGGCGGCATCAGGTTCTTAACAAGCAGCAACCTCTGGGATTGAAAAGTGAACGTGGAAGTTTCAGAAACTGCAGATCTACGAATGTCCACTTGAGGCTGGTTCTAAAAGCAAGTCACTCCCCATAGGCGCCCATGTTAAATTGTTAAAGACAGCAGATGTTTACAGCCTGGTAAAAGAAATTGTTTTGGTCTCTATAGTTAATTTCTCCCCTCTGTGACACTGGTCATAAAGTTTACTGGTGTTTAATTACAATGCCCAACCTGTTAGCGTAACTTAGCATTAGTTAATATTATTATTGGATTATATGGTCTGTCAGCTAGCCTGCTAATTAGGCCTCGAGATGGCGATGGCCAAAACAACAGGCCGCAAATCAATGGGGGAGGTCAGGGAGGCTTCATCCACTGTTTATGTATAATCTGTGGTTCACAAACGTGGGTGTGTGCGGTCTAAAAATAAAGAGAAACCATCACCAATCTAAGCAATACATAATTATAAGGTAATAAACATAAGAAAACAAGAAAAAAAAACAGCCTAAGTGTACACCACAAATGCACCCCTAATGTAACAAGACCCTTTTACAATAGTAGATAAAAAAAAGAATAAAAAAAGAACCCTAGAATGAAATGACTGAATGAGGCGTTTACTTAACAGATCTGATTCAGGAGCTTTATTGACTTGCTCCACGCAAAAGTGATCTACTGGGGAACCTGCAGAATGGGTCTCAGTTGCTTTGGTGATTCATTTCTCTTTTATGCCAACCCAGTCTCACTCTGTCATGGTCTGTAGGGTCAGTCAGAGGTTTAATGGAACTACTATTATCCAAACAGTATTGGTAATAGTTCAATATTGGGTTTGTTTGAGCAGCACAGACCAGAATTTTACCCTCTCTGTCTAAAATACTGGCCCTACGTGTGCACATGCAGATATATATATATATGTATATATATATATACTTTTTTCCATTCCATTAACCTATCTTTCTTTGCCTCCCAACAGAAAGCTCAGTTTGACTGGGATCCAGAAACAGTGGGAATGATACATGGTTCCTTCTTCTGGGGATACATAGTAACCCAAATCCCAGGAGGGTTTATCTGTCAAAAGTTTGCAGCAAACAGGTCTGTTATTCCACTTTTTGCCATACCTGCTGTGCCTAACTTTAGCTTGTTTTATGCATGCTGAATGTCTTTTCCTCCCTCCATTTCTTTTGTCTTTCAGAGTGTTTGGCTTTGCTGTAGTGGCCACGTCTTGCCTGAATATGCTCATCCCTGCAGCAGCACGGATGCATTTTGGCTGCGTTATTATGGTCAGGGTGTGTCAAGGACTTGTGGAGGTGCTTTTCTATAGCTTCTTCTTAAATATGACAACTTCACAATAACATTTACGTTTTTTTTAAAAACATAATTTCTTCTTTCACTCAAACCCACCAGGGTGTTTCATATCCAGCCTGTCACGGTATTTGGGCAAAATGGGCTCCACCTCTTGAGAGAAGTCGTTTGGCCACCACAGCTTTCTGTGGTGAGTCTTTAAAACCCGTCCATGTGTTTAAAAGATGGATGTTCATCATCACTTCAACAAATGTTGTACTGGCATGTTAATGTACCCACGATGCTGCTGTGTGTTTTAGGGTCTTATGCCGGTGCTGTGATCGCCATGCCATTAGCTGGAATCCTAGTGCAGTATTCAGGATGGTCATCGGTGTTTTACGTATACGGTGAGAGAGCTTTTATCTTTACGCTGCGTGTAGAAATCAGTGTCTTCAGAGAATGCATTAATACAATACTGTTGTTGACTTAATAAAACAGTAACAGTCTGTGCTTTACAGTAACAGTAATCAATTGGTTTCAACTGGTTTCAAAATGCTTATTTTAATACATGTATAAACATCTATATCACTGTGCAAGCATACACAAACACAGCATTCATTCAACCTTTATTTAATGTCAGATTATAGAGTGCTACAAGAACAACATTTTATTATAGGTCAACCTTTAAATTATAGGCTTTTGGAATACTCACTCATACTCATACTCAGACTCACGTCTAAAGACAATGGGAATCTTACAGGGTTACTAAATAGATTCCTTAAGAGTTATGTTTGTTTTTTGAGTCTTTTTTTGTTTGAGTTTAAGCTTGGTCTGCACGTAACAGTAAGGATCTAGATCAGATTAGAGATTTAGTGAAGATAATTCAGAATTTGTGCCGTATTCTTCTGAGTTTGGCTTCTGGAGTTGGGTAAACTACTGCCTGTTCATCATCTTCATCGTCTGCAGCACTAACGTCACTTCTCTACAGACAGAACACACACTGAACTGGATTCTGTTGTTACATTGCTGTTTAAATCGAACACCCGCCGTCAAGTATTTATTTTATGATGTTTGCTGCTTCCTGTTTGGTGCTGGCAACGACGCATCTATTGGTTGGCGACAACGTTCAGGTTTGATCTTGTCAGAACGCCAAGGCGGAAAAAAGACCTACTTATGAGTTTTACGATCACCTCGCACCAAACGATTGAGATGGTGCATTTTATTTACAATGGAATTTTTTCTGCGACATTGAAGTCGCTTGAAAACCCACTTCGAGACAAGAGAACCTCAGCGCTCTATTGAGGCAGAGTCTTGATTTACAATAAAGCTGAGAAAGACATGGAAACAATGGTGACTAAAACAATGAAACAGGAAAACAATAAAACAAAAGGAGTAATTGAAGGAATAATGAGAAGAATCTTGGACAAAACAATGATGATAAAAACAGTAGAAGGCAAAGGAAGGCTGTAAGATCATAGAATCAGCCACTATGAATAAACTTAACATTCATTAACAGCCTGCACTGATTCAGCAGCTCCTGTCAAAGTGTAGAAACGCGTCTCCATTGCAGCTTGTTCTTTTTGACCTTTCTTCAATGTTAGATACATCCTGTTTTGTTTTGTTTTTTTCTTTTCCATGCCTGCTCCCCTGCCTGTCTTTGCCTCCTCCACCTCAGGAAGTTTCGGGGTCATGTGGTACTGCTTCTGGATCCTGGTGTCATATGAGAGTCCAGCAGCTCATCCTACCATCACTGAGGAGGAGAGGAAATATATAGAGGAAAGCATTGGCGAGTCGGCTCAACACACAGTCACGGTCAGTACAGGCAGAAGATTTGGTATACAAAGAAAAGTACAAAAAAAAAGAGCTCATTTTGAGATACTAATTGTAGTTAAGTAAAATGAAAATGGTACATATATGAAAGATATATTTAGAAACTTCATATGAGCAGTGATGTTTGAAATGCAACACGCTACAGATTACCCTCTTAAAGTTTTAATAAGTAATCTAACTATTTTATGTACTTACTGTAACTTATTATATTTGATTACTTTTCTTCGAGCTTTTCAATATGGACAGGATTTCACCACAAGCTTTACACTGTACAGTAATGTTAGAGCTCTTTTCTGATTTCAGTAGGAAAATATTGTTGAATCTCCAGCGCTAAAAGGCGTTCTTTTCCATGATGTGACCACCTGCTTTTGCGTGGTTGGCTGGTCAGCGCCAGGCAACGTGGACTGATTTGATTGGTAGATGAGAGGTGAAGAAGAAGAAAAAATGTACAAAATTTGAGTGCATACTGCCAAATGATTGGGGTTTGTGTGGACAGGAGAGAGGACAAGGCAGAAAGACTTTCTGGTAGAAACACTTTAAGTCAGTTGAGGCTGTATACATCGTGAAAATGTCGACTGGAGGTGGAGTCTGATGTATAGACTGTGCGTAGGACTGTCTTGCAGATGACTGTGGAGAATGTGATTTTTAGACTGACTTATGGTTTTCATCTTTCAGCTGCAGTTTGGTCAGGTTTAGACAACAAAAAGACTTGGTTAGGTTTGGGAAAACATCACGGTTTGGGTTAAAGTAGACCCTTTTACAATGGCACAAGGAAAGATTTTTCTCACAGAAAGTTTTTTTGCTGGAAAACCCTGAGGACAAACTTCTTCTTCTTCTTCTGGATGTAGAGACATCTCCTTATAAGCCATGATGGTGTTGCACTAAAATGTGTCCCAACAGCTTTACTTACTGCATTGTCTGGAAATATTTGTAAAGAAGGCATTCCTGTATAGTGAAAAATGCAAAACAACAGAATGAATGTTATATTCCACATACAGTATAAGCTTTTATCGAAAATAATTGCATTTAAACCCTTTGTAATCACCAATATTTTAGTTGTTAACTGCATTTCTTTCCGTAACTATAACACAATTACATTGATGATGTTACATGTAACTAGTTGCTCCCCAGTAATCCATATGGGTGACCCATAGGTTACTAAATAAATACTATTTTTGTGTTACAGAAATTCAACACCCCATGGAGGGCTTTCTTCACCTCCATGCCAGTATATGCCATCATTGTGGCAAACTTCTGCAGAAGCTGGACCTTCTACTTGCTTCTCATCAGCCAGCCTGCATACTTCGAGGAAGTCTTCGGCTTTGAAATAAGCAAGGTAACACAAACCAGATGTGGCCCGTGGTTTCTGTGTGGTAAGAGAAGAAGAAGTTTGCGTATGTATAATGACATGATACCGCAGCCATGCAAAGTCTGCTTTCCAGGTTTACTGACTTTCAATCATTTACAGAGGGATCTCTCCGCATAACAAACACACTCTTCCTCTCTTTCAGGTGGGGATCGTTTCTGCCCTTCCTCATCTGGTCATGACTATCATTGTACCCATCGGTGGCCAGCTCGCCGACTATCTGCGTTCCAACCAAATCATGACCACAACCAACGTCAGGAAGCTTATGAACTGTGGCGGTAAGAAAAGATTAAAGTGAAGAAAGGACAACATTAGAATTGATGAATAGATGTAATATGCAAACGTATGGCATGATGAAGTATAGTCTTAATCTGATTAAGAAAGTTTTCTAGCCTTATATGAATATGTTTAGAGTTTTGAGAAATGTGCACTTTTTGGGCAGAAGGCTGCTTTGATCACATGAATCTGGAAACTCCTCAGTAAAGTAAACTACAATATTTGTTGACTATCTAGCTGTGGTGAGAAAACATTTGCAGAATAAGGAAAAAGATGACTCACTGTAAAGTAGAAGCTGTGCCTCTGTAGGCTATTTTTGAACTACAGAGAAATCAATAGCAAAGTGAAATAGAGAAGTATGCGGTGTACATATTGCTTTATGAGAAGCTGTGTCAGTACTGGGGCCAACTTAAGGTCAGTGCTCAGTCAACAGCATTTCATAAAAAGAGACGAAAGAAAGACATGGATTAAAATGTCTTCTAATGGACTTCAATAAGCATCTTGTACTGACGTTTAAAGCTGCAGTAGGCAGAATCGTTTCATCTTTTTCACGCCGATATGGAAAGTGAAGCCAAAACAACGAGAGTGTGGAAGCTGCCATTTTGCTTCTGTGGTGAGCCATGGAGTCTGAGCAGAAGAGGAAAAAAAGCTTTTTTTTTTTTTTAAAAGATTTATTTTTTGGGCTTTTTGTGTCTCTGTTGGACAGAGTCAGTTGAGAGAGACAGGAAATTTAGGGAGAGAGAGTAAGGGAATGACATGCAGCAAATGGCCTCAGGCCGGAGTCGAGTCCGGGCCGCTGCAATAGGGCTCAGGTTCTCTACCAGGTGAGCCACCAGGACGCCCCCCCTGGACTTTAATTTTGAACAAATGGTCCTTGTCAATCCTGTCAATCACCTTAACCTTCGGCACAGCAACGGTTTTCACTCACTGTGTCAAGGCTAAAGGTAATGACCACATAACGTGATAAACTGAAGTATACACGTGATAAAACAGAACATAGTGTAAAGTAACACGACAAAAACTTTTAGTAAAAGTCCATAACTTACTTCCCCGACATGCCCTTCAGGGCCCTACAACAGACAATCTCTGAGTGGCTGAAACTCGACATCTCATAACAGAAATGCAAACAGACAAGAAAAAGTAGAAATAACGACTGTTGAGGACTGAGTTAAGATGAGAGGAAATCGAGCTCAGGTGAGTGAGAAGCATTAGCCACCAATGTGTTCTATCACATATACAGCTCCAACATGAGGAGTGATTGTCCATTAATAGCTTAAGTATTTATACTTTTCCCTAAAGAAACTAATGTGGAACTCTGTGCTGTGCAGAGAGAGA
>JAPQRN010000012.1:6817109-6853983 GCA_037367275.1 Coranthus polyacanthus
TGGGCTTCCCTGCTTAGACTGCTGCCTCCGCGACCCGGCCCCGGATAAGCGGCAGATAATGGATGGATGGATGGATGACTGCGTTTACACGGCATTTTACCGAAAAGACAAAATTCCTGATAAGCCGTTTACATGACTAATGACAAGGAGTATTCCACTGTAATTCCTGTTTATATACAACTGTACATACCTCGATTAAAGTTTTCCTCACTTTGATTCCTTCAAACACCTTCTTGAAACGTCAGCTTTTCGATATTTGTGCATTAGGGAGCATCGTTGCCCTGTACTGTGCTGTGCGTATCCAAAAAACATTCATTATGTTATGTATGTTATATTATGTATGTTTCAGGCTGGGACCATAGATATAAAAGTAAGATAGTAGGAAATCTCTGCTACAAACCATAACGTGAGTTGTTACCAAAGTCGCCACCATGTAGGAGGGGACGACTGCACACTGAGTCCTACATAAACAAGCTTCTCACCTGTCACATTCTTCAATAAAGCTGCAGTGCTTGATAGTTTATTGGCAACACTGAGCAAAGATTCCACGATTACCTTTCAGCTTTCAAGCGCTCTGACAGGAATCGTGAATTCTACCCTGACTCGGCCCTCCAAAGATGGCGGTGCTATGGTTATGTCTCACAAGAGCACGTTTCCAATCTCCCTTTTATGTATCTACGACTGCGACACACAGCTGGAGTAGATCCTCTCTGGTAAAGATGCATGCTCCAAAGAAAAGCCCACATCTATGGTCGGAGGGACAAATACACCTACTTTTAAACTTCATGAAAGAGGATATCAGCAGGTTTTTGGATATGAGTAAATATCGAAAAGCAGACCTTTCCGAGAAGGTGTTTGACGGAAATAGAGAGGGAGGACAGAAAAACAGGAATATATATTAGCTACATAAACAGCATATTGGGAATTTTGTCTTTTTCAGAATAAGGGCAGCGACATAATTAATCTCAGCTTTACTGAAGCTACCTCTCCTGCTTTTCACAGCTCAGTTTTCTGCTTCTCTGCGTTCAACTCCTCCTTTTCATTCACTGTCTGTAACTCTGCATCTTTCTGCCTTCTTCCTATCCCATCTCCTCCAACAGCGCCCCCCTCTGTCATTTCCAGACTGTGGTAAACCCCCTCCTTCATCCCCTGTTTATTCAGTGCTTCGTACCCCTCCTCTCCTCCTCCTGCAGCTCCCTTCTCTTCCAGACTGTGGTAAACACCCTCCTTCATTTCATCTTTGTTCAGCGTTTGATATTCACCTTCTTTCCTCACTCTGACGTGTGCCTCTGGGTGAAGGGTGTCGTACTCTCTCTCCCTTTTGGCGCCTCTCTGCAGAGACTCGTAATTATCATCACCTCGTGGCCTCAGAATCACTTCCTCATATATCCGTCCTAAAAAACACACGTAGTCAAGTAGTGTCATATATGTGGGCACAGAAGAACTTGGAAAAAGGTGTTAACCCAGAGCGGTTACAGGTGATGTTTACCCACCTGTGTCACTTCTGTTCTTCCATTTATACCAAACCAACGCTATTACAGCTACAGTCAGGCCCAGCAGTATCAGTGTCACTAGTACTATCACAATGACAGGCTCTGACTTATCTGAAAAAAGAGACAAGACATTATCATTTTATAAAGCTCCTCTTATTTCTGTGTTTTGTTTTTGGAAGAACTGCATGTTTTTGTATTCATGGATGAAAATCTCATGTAAACTTAAAATAAATAAAATGAAGTTAAATAGTTTTTTTTAATGAATGAAACTAGGGCTTGTCAGTTTACTGAATATATCGTAACGTATGGTTTGTGTGGCGTGTATTGAATGACTAAATCACAAATATCAAGTACACATTGTCATATAATTATTTATATCTTTGGATCTTTGGGTGTTTTTTTTTTTTTTTTTTACATTACCGTCAGTTGCTATTGTAGATTTGATTTGACTTTTATTGTCCACTTTGAAGCCACAGGTTGTGATAATATGTGGGGATAAATGGCAGGTAAAACTTTTATTTCAATAAATTTTACCTTATAGGCAGGTCATACCGAACAGAATTGTCATTTACAGTTTGTTTTAAATGCGGTCTGTTAATCAGTGTTTTGATGCAGAAATTTTAAGAGCAGCCTGTGACAACTAGCATGGCTCCAACTGATCAAATAATCTTGGTCCAAACTGAAGAACTAGCGGTCAAAGCGCTTAAACATACCACAGGGGATCTAGACAATATACCAAACAGAAATTCCAATTCTCTGCCCTTTTAACGTCCATTTGTAGAAACAGAAGTCCGGACTCACAGTTGTATTCGTTGCTGAGTAAAGACTTCTTGTTGCTCCACACTGCTCTGCAGGCGTAAGTACCAGCCTCTGTTGGCTTGAAGTGCTGCTTGGATCCAACAAATGTCCAGGACTGACCGTTATCCTTGTGGTACCAGTTATAGTCACTCGGGCTATTACCGGCAGTCGGACAAGAACACTTCAAGCCCAGGCTTTCAGAGAGAACGGCCTTAACGGGAGCAGTCGCTGAAAAAGGACAAATAAGGAAACATGCTTTGAACATACAGCATGTCATTTCTGCCACTAGGGGTCTTTCAATCAAAACAGTGAAATAGCTGCAGGATATGATGCCACTGACAGGCGATCAAATGACACAAGCTGTTAAATTGAACAAAATGACGTATTTCTCTGAATTTGAACATCATTGGAAACGTTTGATTTAAGTACAACATTCAAGGAAATACATAACACAGGCCAGGTCACTTTTAGATATTTGAATGCACATTGTACACCTTTAAAAGATGAGTAAAGGACAAAGAACTTCGTTCAGTTGTTGTTTTCGTCAGAATTACTAATGGAAATCTATCAGATGTGTTTGCAGTTGTATTAAAGTTTTACTGTGTTCAGTGATGTATATATCTGGTGACACATTCTAATGAAATAGCATGAAATCGATACGTTGCCATCAAACTGAATACAATTTTAACATTGTTGGAAACGTCTGATATAAGTACACAAGTCAATAGATATTTTAATGAGGAAATCTTACAGCTTTTAAGGTGTACTGTACCAAACTTGGCAGCGTCACTTACCTTGAACAAACACTTCCTGATTATCAGAGACTTCTTGAAACGGGAACCCATTAGTGGTATCCTTGAACCTGTAGATGGCATTACACTTATATCTTCCCTTTGCAGATTTTGTCACCTCTCTGATGGTGTGGGTTGGAGTGCTGCTCTTAGAAATGATTTGATCGTCTTTGTAGAAAACAGTGTATTTAATTTCATCTGCTCCCCAGACAAGGCACCTCAGAGTCAAACTCTCACCGAGCATAACAGGCAGCGGATACATCTCCAGAGACAAACTCTTTCCTGAAAGCACAAGATACAGATTGGATCAAATTTTAAACAATTACACATGGAGTACAATGTATAGTAGAGATGCCTCAGCAACATTTTATTAGAAAGAAGGTTGAAATTCTCTGATTCCGGCCTCTTGCATTTGAATATTTTCTGGTTTCTTTCCTCTTATGTGACGGTAAACTGAATATCTCTGGCTTGTGAATCAAACTAGACTTTGACTTTATGTTGTTAGATTTATTTTAAATTAGAGGCATGAATTCATTGTTTGACGGACACTGGAAATAAACAAAGATAATTCTCAAATCTACTCAGAAATGTGACTTCTTAGTCATTCAAATATTATGTAATTAAAAGTAAATGAAAAATAAAAGGAGATTTTCTTGGGTCTACTGTACCTGAGGTCCTGACTGTGACTTGGTTACTTCTGCGTGTTTCGTTTTTATCAGTACACCAGAAGATGGTCTCTGGTACGGTCAGTCCTGTGGGATGAAACGGAAAACTCACACTGTTGTCTTTCAACCTGAGCACAATCTTGTTCTTCTTCGTTCCCCTGTTGACCCAGCAGTTCCATCCCTGCAGACCCTCCTCATAGTCGAGCCGAAGGATCACCGAGTCTCCGGTCTTCATCACTGGCTGACCCGTCGCCATGACGAGCGACGCACTGGGAACGAAATCTGTACGGTGTAAGACAAAAAGGAAGGTGAAGCATGTTGAGGCGGCCAGATAATCAAGAAGGAAAGCTATTTTTTAAACACCAAAAAAAAACAACTATTTAACATGTATTTTAATTGCATATAAAATTTCCCTTCATTTGGATCGGTCTTTTTCAGTGAGGTAGATCCATAACATCTTTCAGCTTTTTAATCATATCTCAAAGGTCCAGTGTGTAAGATTTAGGAGGATCTAATTGTAGAAATGGAATATAATATTCACAATTCTGTTTTCATTGGTGTGTAATGAAATTCTATGTCTGAATGTGGACCACAGTTAATATTCCTTTCACTAAAAAAAGCCCAGAACAGACAAAACAAACACTGAGGAACTTCTGCCTTCTTCTGGTGGAGGTGTATCAGATATTCTCTATGCGTACAGTACATGGTGCACTGTACGCTGCGCCAGCGGTATGAAGTAGCACACATCCTATGAGAAGATTGTGTGGATGAAGTGAAACCGAGACGACAGGATACAAAAAAAAAAGTCACTTTTCTTCCGAGCTGTGTGTCTGACAAATGCCATTTTAACGCCACAACGTTCAGAACATATATGTGGCTTGTGAAAAATAAGCCCAGTATTTATTTGGGCATCTACAGGACAAAAGAATCTGTAATCTGCGATCGCGTTCACTTCTCCCACTGGAATGAACGGTTTCCTACAGGGACAGAGGAGAAACCCCAGGACGAACAAGCAGGAGGCGACTCTTCAATGGACTGTCATGTTGGTGAATTGAACCTTTACATGGCTCTTTATGGCTTCGTATGGCCTGGCTATATCTATATTGTTTGTTGCTTATATGATCTGAATTGGTGGTGAATAAATTGTCCAGTTGGGCATTAATAAAGCTGTCTAATCGAATTACTATGATGCATTTTTCCTCAGTCGTACATGAAATAAGAAAGAACCTGGTTCTTATGAACTTGAAACAAATTGAATTTATTGATAGGAAATGTACAAACCTAGTTGCGTATATGATTAATCCTTACTTTGCCCATTTATGTTTGACTCACAAATATGAATCACATTAAATGGATTAGTCAAAATCCAAATGTATAGATATTATATATGCAATTAAAATGCATAAATCTTAAACATTAGGCCTAATTGATTGTATTATATGAGTGGTGCATCTCCCTTGAAATCGTGTAATATATTTACCCAGGACGCCGATGATGAATCGATCACTCTTTTGTCCATTACTCTCACACTGATAAGAGCCTGAGTGCTGAGGGGAAGCCACCGCAATCTGCCAGGTTTTGTTCGTCTCCTTTTGCTTCTCGTCGTTAAAATACCACTTGAACCCACTTCTTCCATTTGTGCTGTCGTCACACCTCAAGTACAACAGGTCCCCAGAGAAGACCTGCGTCAGTGTCGGCGACATAGTAACTGAGAGGGATAAAGATAAAGGAGATCAAGTCTCTCTCTTTTTCTTTTTTTCCTCTTCTTTCACATATTAACGTGACAAACCGTGTGAGAAGTGACAGCAGCTGACGCTTCATGTATGAACGCTGTGGTTACCTTGTGGCTTCTGCTGACATCTTCCCAGCACCACGAATACTGTAACAGAATTCAAATATGAAGCTATTCTTTACTGTGGACAAAAAAAAATCGAACAGAACAGCAGTTTACAACAGGGCATCGCAGTTATTTAAAATGACAGTTTACCAGTTCGGCTCTTTTCAATTATCAATGTATTTTCAACAATATACATTGTATATTTATGCATACATACATGCATTTATGAATTTTCTAAAATATGATCTTATTGAATTTTCAGATTTGACATATTTTTTGCTCCAGATCAGCATTAGTCTAAATGTTTAGGGAGATAATATCAATGCCAGTAAGCAACGAGTGCACAAGAAGTTTTAGTTTTATTTTTCTTTCAGTTTTAGCTTAGTTGTTATTTAGTTTTCGTTTTTTTCAGGTATGAAGAAGAAAACGTTGATTTGTAGAAACGTCATTTACAAAACCACTGCTTATTAAAGGTCCCATACGTTGTTCATTGCAGTTTCTATTCAGCTCAGTTCAGTTTTTTTAATTGTCATTTTTACTTTTACTTCAGTCAGCAACATTTTTTTTTTTCACTGCTAGTTTCAGTTTTGTTCTTAGTCTTATCTATATAATAAACCTGGTGTTTATAGGTCTTTATATGAGCATACCGATAGGTTTTAAACAGGATGGTTTATTTGTATTTTGCAACCTGTGAGCAGAAATGGTCAGACATGCTCCATTCTTATACAGATTCACGGGTCTGTTGTTTAGGGCGACAGCATACGAACATTTCTTAACGTTTTGTTGGATCCTGATTAACCGCCTCTGTCGCCAAAGATCAGCTGCTCCACCCAAAGCAATTTTCAGTTTTCAGTGACACGTGCACGTTCATAAAGCAGGACACAGCTGCCACAAAAGCATCAGAAAATGAAATGAAAATCTCTAAATCCCAAACCCACCTGTAACCATGCACACTTTTTGTTTCAGCGTCCCGTTCTTACCTGCCAAGAGCAGCAGATGTTTCCGTCCACTCCTCATCGTGTCAGAGTAACACTGACACTAGAAACACCGAAACTGACCAGACGACAACTGTCTGTTTCAATTATTTAGAGGAAGTTTCTTCTTGATTGTGGTTGAGGTGGTAAGCACTGATGTGATATTTTTTTCTTTGCTCAACTGTTTCATGTTACTTCCCCTACGTTTCTCCTTAGTAATATTTCCAAGAACCCAAAGTGAAGTTTACAGAACTAATGCATTTTGAACTTGCAGGGAAAGATTACACCCTGCAACCATGCAGAAATGGCCATTTATAAGAAATACAAATGAAAGACAGAGTGAATTCACTGTGAATTATTTGCCAAACAAACTGCTTCGTCACAAATGACCTGCTTTCTTTATAACTTTCAGAAGGTGCAGCACAAATGACTAAATTAGGAATTTCACCCAGGCAGAACCACTGTCTTAATCGGTCAGTTTGTTTGGCAATTTGGAATCAATGTAACACAATAATATCCTAATGTAACACACGCTTAAACTGATCTTGACAACAAAGCATTAGATATAAACCCAAACGAGCCCTTTGAGAAGCCCATATGACTCTCAGGCTCTGCATATGGGGATGTCAGTGAACAGGTCTCACACATCCATGCCTCCATTTTTGCAAAATCATGCAATGGGTGGAGTTACACTTTAATATTTGATTTCAAAAAATAAGATTTTAGAGAAAGGAAGAACTGGCAAAAGCTGTTTTAATAAAAAACAACTGAAAGCAGAGACTGCATCATATTGTTAGTGTCTATTCTGACGCAGGGAGGAAGGTGCAGCTCAGTGGTTAGACAGGAAAGATGCACATGTTTGTGGTAAAGAGCCTCGCTGACGCATGCCGCCTCTTTGTGTGAGTGTTATGTTTTTCTTTATGCAGTAAACTAAAATAATTTCCTCCACTTTTTTCAGTGTTCCTAAGTCTTGGAGTTTCAAGTCCCAGGCCCTGGCCTAATCTTAAACCTAACCGTGCTCAAAAGTTTCTCACGTTGTTGAAGATGACCTGGTAATTTCTGACATTGTTGGTTTGAAGTGTGAAATGAGACGCCGCTGACATCTAAAGATAAACAATGTAAAAATAAAAGCAGCTGAACGAATAGCTGAACTGTGGTCAGTGACTTCTGCTTTCTTTTCGCAGTGTTGTGTCAAACGAAAACTGATAGTTTAGATTAAACAAATACGTGACAAACAAAAATGTGCTGTGTCAGGGTTTTCTTTTTGTGTCCAAGAATCTCACTGATGGATCCTGAGTTTCATTAGCTCATTCATTCATTTTCCGTAACCGCTCAATCCTCTGGAGGGTTGTGGGGGGGGTGGCGGCTGGAGCCGATCCCAGCTGACATCGGGCGAGGGCGGGGTTCACCCTGGACATGTTGCCAGTTCATCGCAGGGCTGACGTATAGGGGATGAATTGCCCACACACACCTATGGGTAATTTAGAGAGTTGGACACGGGGGAGAACATGCAAACTCCACACAGAGAGGCCCCAGCCGGCGAGGCGACGGTGCTAACCACTGCACCACCGTTAGCTTTGGGTACATTTTAAACTTACATGAATTTCCTCTGTATTATAGGCCTTCGCTATATTTAGAGTTTCTCAAACTTTGCTTTTAGAAGAGGAAGCTCAAAGCAGAAATGTTGGAACGTACATCTTGAACAGTCCTTGAGCAACTTCTAAGAAGTCATCTATTTTCACAAGAATAAAAGAAAACCTTGAATGTTGCTAGATCACGTTGGTAGATCACGTTCCACTGAAAATGATGGATTGAGTTTATTAACCCTTATAGAAGAGACTTTAAGCAAAAGGAGCTTTAATTGTTTTGTAATCCCTCTGGCCCACTGCTACACATTGATTGAAGTTACAGACTTAAGGGTGTTTTCTCCCTTTAGTTTTGCTTAGGTTTAGGCTTTTTGTCCCCGTTTTTTTTGTCCCTTTCCTTTTCATTTTCTTTACTTTTTTCTCCATGTTTTTGTTTGTGTTAATCTAATGGTTTGAAAACAAAGGTGAACAATGAGGGGCTGTACCTGTCATTTATTCTGATGTATTGAATAAAAAGAATAGAAATAAATAAAAGCAAAGAAAGAATCAGACACTAATGTGTTTTAGTTCATTTTTTAAATAATTTGAGGCCTTAATAATAATTTGAGGCATCATTATCTCATCTCGTTTCTCACACCTCAGTAAAGCAGCATAGTGTCATCTTCACACCCTGAGAGATGTTTTCATGTCCACAGTTCATTTGAACAAATGTTCAGTTTTAGACAGTTGCAAATACAACGGCTTCCTCTGCTAAAGCACCACTTTGTTGTGTGAGGCCGGCAGTTCCCAGCTTTTTGTGTGTGTTTGGTGCAGAGTGCCTTCAGATAAACCTTGTGCAGACCTGAGGAGTTCTGCTCGTATGTCGGCCTGTAAACGTAACCACCTCATCGCGATTATTTGAGCTAACCACAATTATTTTGCCTAATTGTGATAATCATCTCCATTCAGCTGTATAGAAACAGAATGTCATATTTCCCCACTATTTCTACATCATTTTCATTTTCCACTGTCTCAGGTTCGTCTTGTGCTCTTCTAATGACGTTGTCTCGTGGTACTTGGTATTTGTCATCATCAGCCATTTCTCTGTATATTTTTGAGTAATAGGCTTTGTATATTTATTTATGTCGGTTATCTTCTTCCTTATAAGGTGCACTGTATCGCATTGTATTATTTTGTATTGTATTGCATTGCATGTGATGAACCCATTTTCCAGAAAAGTTGGGGCATTTTCTAAAATGCGATAGTAAAAACTAAACCATGTGATTTGTTCGTTCATTTCCCTGTCTCTTTATATTCTATAGCACATGTGGTACATCTACATAATAGTGTGTCCAAATGTCAGAGGCAGGAAGTTACATTTTTTAATTTAAATACCAGGAAGTCATGACAATAAAGGACACACACACACACACACACACACACAGTCGCTTTGTTGTGTTACTGTAAATTACTGAGTCAGGTTCAGTTCCTTGAAATGGCCACTAGAGTCCAGCACTGCACTGGTTTAGAATAAGGATGTCTGAATGAAGCCTTACGGCAGCTCTGAGCCCACACTGGTGTTTGATTTTATACGCTTTATGAAATACACAACGCTTTACTCCTAGAGCTCTAAAGCTGCAAATTTTCAAATCAGTCGCACAGCAGTTGTAAGTACTGATTTTGATTGAAATGATTGTTTTCTCTTACATTAATGAAAAGCATTCATTCAGAAAGAACCGGGTCGCTGGTAATTATACTTAAAACACTGAATGTAGCATGAAAGACTAGTGTACATTCTCGTTTTTGATGAGAGGAAAAAAAGACGAGAGCCACCCAAATGCATTTACTTGGTCTCATAAATGATTTAGAACATTTATCTTGTTTAACCAATGAGAGGAACTAAGCAATGAGATAGCCTGTTAACTCCACCTCAAAGCATTTATTTGGTCTCACTTATAAAGTATTTACCATATGTATGCCTTTTCAATAACGAACATAAAAGGAAGTTGTGATTTATCATACGTATAGTGATTGATAATGAATGTAAAAATAGTTAAGAATGTTCACTGATACAAATTTGCCCCTCTCACAATTTACAGTTAAGGCCTATTGCGTCATGATGGTTTGTCATTTTTAAAAAGCCATGGAAAAAAGGTTTGGGAAACACCGACGTAATGTCCTCTCACTGTTCCTCACAGCTTCTCTTATTTCACTCTCTACTCCTGTGTCTTCATCTGTTTTCCATTTTTTTTTTGCTCACTCTATTTCTCCCCAAAAGCACAAATGTTTCCGCCCAAAAAACTCAAACAGCAAAAAACAAAACCGTATCCACCATGTTCGTGCTAAAATATACTCCATCTGCCCGTGACCCATTTTCTTACTTTGCCTTTGGCATTAGAAGGGTTAACGCAGAAAACATGGGGAACGCTCGTTCCTCAGAATAAGGACATTGCCCAGCAAAGTCAGTGCAAGCGTCAAGGTGGGATAAAAGTGTGATGAATGTACAGCGTGTAGTGGTGCACCATTAAAGGAGAGCACCCACTAGAGCTGTTATCAAGGGTGACAATGCAGGTGTCATGGCGTCCGTAAGAGACTGGATATGGCAGGATTCATACACATCATCTCTTAAGAGTGTTCCATTGTGTGCATTAATGTATTTCAGGCTCCCCTTTCTCTGTCCTCTATTCTTTCCGCCGCTCTAAAAGCAAGAATAAATTAAGCATGAGAAGAATTTTCACTCAAACACTGAAAATGCATGAAAGCAGTTCACTAATATGAAATTATTATATAAACTTGCTTGGTAACGTTACTCCTATTCAACATTAGAGAACAGAATGAAGAAGTATCTGGCTTGCCATAGTGGCAGAGCAGCATGTGCAGATCCATATCTTTACCCAGAGGGACGCACATAATGATGCACTCACCCACTGAGCATGTCACAAACAACATGCATCACCTGTCGACAGTTCACCAGGACTCGACTGGCAGCGTTTCAGGGCGCGTCAGTGTTCAAATAAAAATAAAAAACGCAGACAGCCCCTGTTGGTGCATTTGTCAATTAACACAGTCTAGCGCTTCAGTGATAATTCAATGAATCAATTATTTGTCAACTATTAAATGAATCACCAACAATTTTTGATATACGTTTAATCAATTTGAGCATTTTTTTTTAAGAATAAAAAGTCAAAATTCTGTGATTCCAAGATAAATCTGAAATTTTTCTGGTTTCTTTTCTCCTCTGTGACAGTAAACTGAATATCTCTGACCAAATATGACATTTGAGGAAGTCATACTGGGCTTTGCTGCCAGTTGAGTCCACTGATCAACAAGTTTCACCATTTTTCACTTAGCACTCGGCTGTTACAGTTGTACCTGTTGATTATATCTGATCTGGAGTAAGTCTGATATTTAGTGAAGTTGCAGATTGCAACCGACTCAATAGTTGCCTCACCTTCCTCTGCAGTTGCTGCAAAAAAAAGGTCCCTTGCTAGAGTCAGTGTCTGTTTTGTGAAGGGAGAAATAACTCTGGTCCACAGTCAAGCATCTAGTAGTAGATGACAGTGAGGCCACCCGCTATAAAATTGAAAAAACAAGGAGAAGAGGAAGCTCTAAGGGCGTGTTCACACCAAGGATTGTGTTTTTTTTTTTTACATTGTATATATTTGGTCCAGTTAGTTTTGCTTTGACACTGCAACCCTGGTGGTGGACTACCACATCCTGCTGTCACCATTTACATGTGCTGCGTCTCCCTTTATAGACAGTCGTGCGTCTGACGTCATCATGTTATTCCTTTGGTTTGTTTTTCTAATTCTTTAGTTTTTTGTTGATGATAGTCTTGTGATTTCCTGTCCAAAAAGTGTTTTTCCACACTATAAATGAACTGAACTTTGGATCAGTTTGATCATGTCCGAGACCACCTCTTTTGGTCGAACCCAAGCGGCAAGGACCTCGGCTCAAAAATGAAGCCAACGCGGAAGTATCTTGGAGCTGTAATACCGCTGACTGCCACTAGGGGAGGCTCCAAAAAGCCCTGGTTCCCATAGACTTACACTGAACTTCTCTCTAAGAAAAGAAAAAGTCTGGACCCAACGAGGTAGGTGAGAAAGTGCCCTAAACCTTACATGCTGGAACGTTAAAGGGCCAGTTCACCTAAATCACTAAAAAAGTAGTAGTACACAGGACTGAATGTCTGATACCTCACTGAAGTCAACTCAAAAGTGGAGTTGCTGAGAGATTTTTTTTTGTGATTTGAGTGAATAGACCGTT
The DNA here is from genome assembly GCA_037367275.1 of Coranthus polyacanthus. NCBI lineage: Eukaryota > Metazoa > Chordata > Actinopteri > Kurtiformes > Apogonidae > Coranthus > Coranthus polyacanthus. The sequence goes on from JAPQRN010000012.1 coordinate 6,829,499, forward strand.
TAAGTTAGAGATGATATCATAGCAAAGTTGTTAAAAGTGAAACCTTGAGTTACACAGACCTTAAAATGTTACCATTTTACAGTTCAACCTTTATTATATTTATATTATTATATTCAAATCAGATCAGGAGATGTGAGAGTAATTTAAAGAGCCAGTTCAGTCAAATCCCTTAAACAGTAGGACCACAATAAGACAGCTTCTTTAGAGATAGAGATAGTTAGAGACAAACTGCACTGGATATCTGGTATCTTATCAAATTCAACCAAAAAATGCAAAGTGCCACTAGAGGTTGCTGGAAGAATTTGGCTGCTTTGCAAATCACTTCCAAATACTTCCAGATTCTTTTTCATCACATAGTACATGCTGCACTGTTGCATGCAATATGCATACAAAATAACTCTCTTATTCATTCTTCTGTCGCAAGCATGAAATTTGAAGTAAAAAGGAGAAGTACATGATCTGAAACGCAGCCACAGCTTCACACTCTCAGTAGCTCAGTTGGTGTAATGTATCTTTCTCTGCACAGAGGATTGTGGGTAGGAATAGCCAGAAGAGCATGCTGGCTTGCATACTGAAAAATGTGACGGGATGTAGTAGGACATCCTGGTATTTTTGGCATATTGGATTTGACTAGGAGTGCAACCAGGGAACTTTTTACTTTTACTTCCCTACACTTTAACACAAATATCTGTACTTCCCACTCCTCACGTTTTCAAAAAACCGGCTTGTCACTTTAGCTTTAATGCATTTGAGCAAAGAGGAAACAAAACAAAAAAGGAGGGAAAGACATAACGAACGACAGAAACACACCTGTAGACAACAAGACAAAAAAAAAAAAGACATAAAAGACTAAACAGGCAGTAAAGTGACACAGGATCCGTGGGGCATACTAAATCTGGCATCCTAAATAGTATGGTAGTAGGGGTACTGGACTAGTCCAATGGAATAAAGGCCACAATTCATACTCATGTCTTTTTAACATTTATTTTCTCTCTATGTTGAAAAGTCATCGTAGACAAACACGGTACAATGTAGATGGACACCGTCAACCTATTAGAGAAACAGAAAGTTCAAAAGTACGAATGCATCTTTTCAGTCCCTTTAAAGTCTCTAATAGACAGGTCCCGACATGTTAGCATAGCAGCCGATGCGTCTAATACAAGTTCAATAAAGTGTCCAAAAATGCATCATACTGTCCATGTGGGCATGTAAGGAAACATTAAACACAGCATAAACAGTTAAGCAAAATTTACCGTTTTGTGCCTCTTGAACCATGTGTAGATTTAACGTTATCTTGGGGCTGTTGTGTCTCGGCTCGTGTCTATTTTGGCTCTAACCCATAATGCCTTAGTGGCAATGCCTTCCTCTGCTCCGGTCATGTGACCCACACATGAAGTAGGCTTGACACGAAGCGTTAAATTTAAAACCAGTCATTGATTTTAAAGGCATACTTTTAAAAGATTGTACCCACTTGACTATTTTTTATCACGTCACATTTGAATGAATTTTAAATGACTTTATCGACCCAAGTAGTTCTGAATTCCAAAACTGTAAAATAAACATGCCAATAAAAGATAGTTACTGATAGTTACAGCAGGCTTTGATATTTTTATTTGAGTGAATGGACCCTTTAAATTACCAAGGACATTGCAAAGATGTGTCATTCCTCCAAATGTGTTCAAAGTCAAACTAGTGCACGGTCACTGAGGACCGATGAACATTTCACAAACATGTAGCTGCTACTTGTCCATATTGTCATTTATTATTATTATTATTATGGCCAAGCATCATTGAGACAAAGAGGACAGTGAGGTGTCCTGAATCCATCTGCTGTAAGTGGGAGAAGTGGGAAAGAGACAGGGGAGGGAAACTATGCCATGGGACGAGCGAGAGCGCGTTTGATTGATAGAGTGACTGAAATAATGAGAGAGGGAGAGAGCGCGCGAGAGAAATAGACCGAATGAGAGAAGAATGCAGAAAATTGGGGGATAATTGAGAAGAAGAGCACTTGGGTGCGAGGAAAAGCAGAGGGAGAGGGAGGGAGCAACTGGCAGACAGATGGTGAAGTGTGGAAGTACGACGAGAGGAAGGAGAACAGAGGAGAGATCAAGCAGCTAAAGTAAGAGAGAGAGAGAGAGAGAGAGACACGAGACCAAGAGAGAGAGAGAGAGGGAGGGAGGGAGGGAGGGAGGGAGGGAGGACTATACTGGGGCTTAAAGTAGGTGAAAGTGTGTCTTTGTGTGTGTGCGTGAATGAACAAGAGAAAGGCTGCACAGTACAGTGTCTCCGGTGGTCTCGTACCGACGCACATTTAAAGACTTGAAGACATGAAAATGTGATTTTTGAAAGAGAAAAGCAAATCATTTTTTTCTTTTTTTTTTTGCCACATCTGTGTTTTATCAACCGGATCTTTCTCGCATTTTCTAATCCCGGTCCCTGTTTTTTTTTTTTTTGTTGTTGTTTTGTTTTTTTGTTTTTTTTACTGCCTCTGTGGTTTATCAAGGAGGTCACTGCGGATACAATGAGGACCAACACAGCCTGAAGTGCAGACTACAAGGTATTGACTTTTTTATGATACTCCTGATTTTGTTTCTCTTTCTCTTAAGTGAATGGATCTGAATAAGAATGAATTATGTGCGTTTGTCTGTTGAACTAATCCAAAGTGTAAAAAGCACCAGATTGAGAGTAATAATAGAAACCACGTGGCGCCTATGAATTGAACATGTGATTTTAAGTGAAGGACTGCACAGAGAAAGAGGAAATATCTGTAGCAGTCAGGTGCGTGAAGGTGAAAGTCACAGGGTTTTTTTTTTTTTCTTCAGACAGAAGTGGGTGCTGCTGAATTTGTGGCTGAGATGGGGTGGCATGGGGGAGGGGGAGGGGGCTGGGGGGTGCTACACATCCTCTGAGGTCTGATTCACATGTTTTATGTAGGTGGCGAGGAAGAGCAAAGTGGGACAGAAAAGGGAATTACAGAGATCACACCAGCCTTCAAAGACAACTCTTCATTAACTGCACGTATCACCACAGAACAGCTTTAAGACCGATTAGTTAGGGCTGCTGTAGTTAAGATTTATTAGCTATGCTATTGCTGATGTAATGAAGGTTATGCACCAACCCACGTGCCAGGATAAAATGTTGCCACGTTTCTGAACTAAAAGGACGTTTCATGTCAACATTCCTAGAAACACGTACGTCAACCCTAAAGTGTTTGTCGTTTCTGACATTTTTGTGTGTGTTTTGAGGGAACAGAATGAGGCTATAATGTCAGAATCTAAACTTTTTACTGTACACTTAAATATGGGTCATATCAGTGTTTGTACGTGTACATCAACACAAGGCAACATATTTTACCTGTTTTCAACTTTCATGGTTAGGCTTAGAGGTCAACCAATAGTGAGTTTTTAAAGTCATAGTTAGGAGCCTGAAAGCTGATTATTCAACGGATATCATCCCCTGAAACAAATTTGGCATCGTTGGAAACGAAACCTCTTCGATAAAGTCCTGAAAGGTGCTATTCTTGATCTTGTGTACACACATTATTATATTGTGCGGGTAGGTTAAAGCTGCAGGAGCCGAAATCCAGAAAACCCCCCAAAGAGGAGCCACTTTTCCAAGCTTCTGTGTCGAGCCATAGAGCAGAGCAGTAGCGTCACATCTGACTGAATGTGAACAGTGATTGGTAATTACAGCTGTCAATCACCGATTTAATGCCCCTACCTGTCTGAAAACACCTGCGAGAGGGCAAATCTATCCCATAATGGGGTATGTTTTCCACAGAAGTTGGTAGAATTCTTGTTTTCTCTTAGCCCACTTGAATGAAAATATGCTCAATATAATGCCAAAAAAACTATCAATCGCTGAAGCTTCGATTATCTTGTGAACTCAAGATGATAAATTGTGCAAACGATAAAAAAAAAAAAAACATGTCACTATAGGGGCTGAGTAAAGTCAAAATAATAAAGACCCAAACAATTAATCTGAGCTGGAAATCAAACTAACAATGACAAATGTAGAGATTCTAAGTTTGTTATTTATTTATATTTTTCCCTCAAAGTCAGTACTTACAGTTTAGAGCCTTGATATTTACCATCAGTCGCTATCGGAGCCAAGTTCTGCTGCTCCTAGTTTGTAAAATCAGACACTTGATTAGGGTTAGAAAGACACCAGGGCTTGGTTTCATTCAGAAAACAATTACTCAAAATGATTGTATTTAGTAATAATTTAACCAAACCACTATCTTTTGCTGGCCCGCAACAAAGCCCTTTTGTTGCCTCAACCGAAAAACGTACAGGAGTCGGGAGGAAAACTCCAATCTCTGATGGCAAAGTCCCAGATTTTGTAAAACCGCTACCCCATCCGCCTCCTGCCTATTGAGAAAAGGCAAAACAAAGTATCCATCAATCACAAATGACATGGAAATTATACCGAGCGGCAAGTGAAGCAAACTGCAGTTCCTCAAATGTCCACTTGAGGCTGGCTGCAAAAGTGAGTCAAGTTGTGTTTAAGGAGTCAACAATAACAAGAGTTTACTGGTACTTGATTAAAATACCCAGCCTGTTAGCGTAACGTAGCTGCATTAGCTGATGTTAGCATTAATTCTTACTGAATTATACGGTCTATTAGATAGTTTGTTAATGGGACCAGCTAGTACAAGTTAGTTTGTGTAAACATTACATGGAGTTGACATTACTGTTAGGAAACACAACTGTATGTGTTAACGTTTATTAAGTGGATGAGATTACTTGGTGGTGTTTAACATGACAGTGTTAGTCGATATGGTCAGTGTTATCAATAAGTTAGCGTTAGCTTGGTGAGTTCAACCCCTCGCTGTTCTCCAGCTCTACCCTCTCATCCAAATATGGACACCTCGAAGCATCAAACCCACAATTTTTTACCGTCACAGAGGCTCCGTCCGCTATTTATATACAATCTATGGATTATATATTCATGGTTTGCAGAAACATAAAATAGGCAACATTTTATTCTGGTGACTGGGTTGCATGCAGATTTGCTTTAGTGTGTAATTAAAGTGCAAAAAGACACATTCAGGTGACATTCAAACTAAGAAGACATGCTGCCAGTTTTTCTGCAGGACACCGAGGAACAGTGGGCAGTGAAGGTGGAACTGTTTTTTCCTCTAAATAAGGCTTTGGTGGTGAATCCAAGCTTATGGACATAATTAAATCCCTTGAGACTGGTTAAGACGCTGTTTCATGCAGATTATTCCATGTTCTTTGTGAATTGTAATTGTACATCGCGGTAATTTGCTCCACCACAGTTACAAAGTAGGTTGTATTGCAAAGATACATACACAGGAAAAAAGGGAAATCATGAATCTAGATAATACGAGGCAGGAAAGTCTTGGAGTTTGGAGTGAAAATATGAACACCTCGTTTTATGTAAAGCCTGCTTTTATGTAATATCTATATTAAAACCACCCAGACACTTACAGTATTGTGTTAGATTTTAATGGACGGGTTCAAAGAAGGAAAGGTGTTGAAAGATAAAGGTGAGCAAAAATCAAACGAGCGCTCATCAACACCCACATTTCACACACTTCTTCTTTGCTCCGGCGTGTCAAAAACATTACCTGCTTCCAGCATTTATGGTGTGAGCTGGTGGAAAGGTGAAAACCCTCCAAGGACACACACACACACACACAGGCCACAACCAGTTTAGTAAAGTATTTGCGCTGTTTGTGTTGTGCACCAGTGGTCTGTTATCTTTTCACGCTATAGCTACAACATAATTGCCTTCGCACGGCCTCCTAAGACCTGCCTCGCACGGTGTAATGCACAACAAGCAATACTGGCTTTAAAAGCATATTTTTCTATTGGAGAAGAGCACCCTGGGGATTTCATTTGGAAAGAGAAGAAAATAAACAAACTGGGCAATTTAGAGCAGAGTGGGCACACCAAGATTAATGACTTCCTCACAAAGACAGAACAATTGATCATAATGGAACAAAGAGCGCCGGGTGACGTTATCAATGCCAATGAGGGACTGACTGATTATGTGCGGCTAATGCCGAAAGAGGACGTGATTATGAAACGATCGAGTGGAAAATAAAAGAGATGAAGTAGTGAACTGTCGGCGGAGACGCGTGTCTCTCTGATTCAGAAAATTTCCACCTCCGCTGTCCACTTATTTCCACTTCATCCTGTCCTGTCTCACGCTGTTCTCTCCTGCCTGGTCCTGCGCTGTCCTCCACCAACCCTGCAGGGAGAGGAGTCGATAAAAGGCTTGGTCGGTGTAGCAGATGTGACAATGCTATATGGTCCAGTAATTCTCTAGGGTTCAGTATGGGGAGAGTGTAGGACAAAAGACAGACATGCAGAGAGAATATTCCCACTGACAGCTCACTGCTTTGGTGGATAACAACTAGGCTTTGTTAGCTGCAAGCCGCTATTGTATCCATGGAGCAGAAATGCAAAATCCACAACAAAATGTTCCTTAAGTCATTCCCAAGGGAGTTTTAAACTAGGCTACAGCTGTGTGGAGCAATCGTGAAACAATATATATGCAAGAGAAAAACACACATGCACATTTGGATGCATAAATGGAAAACTCATTCACTGTTTTTTTCTATTCAAGCGATGCGAAGATAAAGGAAATGTTTTGTCTAAAAAGAAAAATAATGTAATGTAATCTCATTTTAAGGAAATATATTTAACCTTGCCTTAATAATTCCAGCTAATACTGAACTCGATTTAACCAGTGATGAGCTAAGACAATATTTTGCAGAATATCGCAGCGGTTGAAGATTGTTTTCCTTATTTTAAGAGTGAGACTACAATTTCAATCTCAAGTCTATCTTAAATAATTGTTTTCATTGCTTGTAGTGAGCACAACTTGTATAAATTTTGGCTTTTTTCCCTAGTTTTAAGGTCATTTATGGTTTTTCACTTATTCTACTTTTATGAAATCTAGCCAAGCAAAATTTGTTTACCCCAATGGCAGATTTTGCTTAATGCAAGACAATTTGGTTATGTTTAATAATATTTTGTCTTCTTTCTGCCGCGCAGGCTTTATAAAGACATACACCGACATGAGAAGTGAGATCAAATAACCTTGAGCCTGTAATTTTATGTTTAAACAAAAATGATCATCTAGCATTATTTTTAATGAGCTTCTAATTGTTATTTGTGGAACTGACAGAGTCTCCTCGTTGTGCTCATTAAGATGGAGCGCGAGAGAAAAGCTGTTTCCCCTGACTCTGCAGGGCTTTTCATTATTACATACAGGGATATTTCCCCCCGGGGAAAGATCTGGAGGATTGCCGTAAGCCATGAAAAACAGAAACCAGCAAACTGCAACACATCCGCCGTTATGAAGAACTCAAACACCTCCACTTTTATTGTTATTTCCAAACACGGATTCAAAATAACGAGTGAAAAATGCAGACAAATGAATCAAAAGGAGGCAACATCTGGGTTTTGGTTCGACTGATGTCAGAAATGCTACTCTGGTTGACATCTTTTAAAGTAGGACAGTCTTAGCCCAGAATACGTACATCTATCTCTTCCTAATAGCATGAAAACAGAAGAAATATCACCACGTAATGCAGCCAAAGTGTGAGGCTTTCACCTTTTCTAGGATTTAGTGTAATTGTCTCACCTTATTAACCTTAATGTTTGCTGATGTAATCCAGTTTTCCAAGTGCTGACCAGTCTTTTTCAAGCCAGCAGGGTCAAACGGCTCTTTAGTCAAATACTTTTGGCTCAGTTTAGGGCTGCAATAGTCTAGTGCAGATCTAATTAGTGTCTACAAGTAGAAAGAACACATTTTTATAAAACATCTCGGATTGAAATGCACATTTTATATCTGCTTTTTTAACATCCAACCTCAGGGCACGGTTTGTCAGAGGTAATCTGACTGGATTTCAGCTTTCAGATAGGATCAAATCTAACAGGTAATGGTGGAATCTGATATTACGTAAAATGTTAAATGTTATGTGTGTTGATAGTGAGTTCTGCATCTTTCTGGAAGTCGCCTCACACTTTCCCATTTCCCTCTTGTTTCAAATGTCACCGGTTTAGGATAAAGGCTCATTAGAATATACTTTTGTGTAGTGTCGTAATTACAGTATGAAGTTGAAGTGAAAAAAAAAAAAATGAAGGGTATTTCTGTCTGTAGAACCAATTATACTCCATTATATGGTGGGTGAACGGTAATGGAGTCTGACAGGCGTCGACATGGTCCTCACTTTGTCAGCCATGTCTAAAAGCGTTTATTAGTATTTTGTTGACTTTTGTCTCTCAGTGTTACCTTTTAAATCAAAGGACATGCAAGGTAAGTGAATGTGTCACCACTGGACGGTCTATTTGTGGCTGTTTAGCTGCGATAAAATCCACCTTTAAGTCTCCAATCTGTGCTCCTGTCTGCGTGTGTGTCTAGTTTGTTTGTGGTGTGCTTTCACTGTATTTGAGGAGGCCCGAGGTGTTTGGCCGTGAGCTCTGTGTTGACTAAGAAAAAGAAAAGTTAAAGATGCCCTTGAAATATTTACTGTGTGCCAGGAATTTTCTAGATGGTTGGTTTTATAAAGTATGTTGGCCCCGCACCTGCGCTTTCCTTGTTCTTTTGTTTTTGTGAAATAAAAGGCAACCTGCTGCACAGTTGCCTTTAGATTCTCTGCTTTCATAACATTTTTGTCATTTCACATGAAAAGGAAGTTGCTATAGACTTACTGTAAGGTTTAGAAGTTAAGGTCATTCATATAATTCATATATTTGAGCTAAGTTATTAATAATACCCTTATAATTGAACAGAAAACAATCGGTAAATGTGTAAACATGTAATTGTATACACAATGTAAATGTATTTTTAGGAAATTAGCTGAAATATATAAATTTCATATCTTCTAAACCTTACATTAATATAGAGCTGCAACAATTCATTGATTAATTGATTAATTGTTAACTACTGAAGTAGTTTTAAAGTTATTTTCATAATCGAGTAAGTTGTTCAAGTAATTTTTAGTACTTATTTTTAGTAATTGTCATTTCTTGATATTTTATAGACCAAACAACTAATCAATTAATTGAGAAGATAATCAACAAATGCTGATAATCCTTAGTTGCAGTCATACATTATTATGTAGTTTATAGAAAAGAACCAGGACTAGAAGATCAGATGCTTCTAGGTTATTCAGTTATGATTTTAAGAGATACTAAAGCACAGCAGCATAGCTTGACGTTTGGTCACTAAGTTTTGTGTCAATGCTATAGAATAAATGTGCAGACGAGGCTGGGAGGTGGTTATTGGGTTATTGAAATGAGGTCACAGGCCAGAAAATTTAGGGCAGTAACCGTCATATGAGGATTTCTGTTGTGAACTACAACAGATAAGGTTTAGCTACTGTATCAAACAACGTTTACGGGAAGGGGGAAGTCTCGACAATTGTGCAGGGGATGTTCACTCCTAAATCTGTGCTGCATTGAGGTCTCCCAGCCCAACCAGCCAAGTTTAGCCTAAGCAAGGCCCTGAGCGCGCGCTCCACCTGACCCAATTATATCCAGTCTGAGGGGAAAGATAGCCCACTTTGATCTACACAAGACCTGCAGCCAAGCTGAGCCTGACTGGTCGGGCACGTATTGCTGCTTTCTGCTAAACATTTTTCCAGGCCAGATGTATCGGAGAGCTCCTTAAAGCGTCAAACTGTGGCGTATGTTTATGTGCCTGCACATCAATGTGATGGAGAGAATCAAGCTGGATGGTATGTTTATTGCTAGGGGTAATTATATTAATCATCCACTTTATTACTGATTAGCAGAGATTTGATTAGCATCAAATTTGAAATTGATTAGAAAGCCTTTGTTTGTGTTGGATGGGATGACTTCTCCCACCCCATTGAGGAAAATAACCCAGTCTTTAGATGCATAGAAGATGGATCCATTGTTGGTGTCTGTCTGTAAAATTAATCAAGGACACCATGATTGTCAATTAAGCACTTGCAGTTCAGCTGATTTTATCAAACATATTTAATTACTGAATGAAAATGCCAAACCTTCTCATAGCAACTGGAAAGCAGACACAAATCTCAAATGTATGTCTATGGAGTTGTTAATGTTCATCTGATACTTGAAGCCTTTATCCAGCATCACTGAAGCTACAGCAGGCAGAAATCAAGAGGGAAAAAAAACAGCAGAGAATACACACTGTCCTTCTGCAGCTTTCTCGTCCCTGTCCTACGTCTAGACTGTATAAAAATGGATGCTGCGACACCATTCCATGCCACTAATAGGTGAAAAACATAACATCATGGCTAGGGGAGCTGACATGTACTGGGGGAACTTAGCCTTCGGGGCTTTCTGGCAGAAAGGGTTCAGGAAGTTACGTGAGGCAGTATAAAGAGTGGAAAAATCGACAGGTGGAGGGTTTTTTGTAAATCAATGGGTTGTACACAGAACAGAGGTTTCTGTGTACAGAGGGAAACTATGTTTTTTGACATAATATTTTCACTGTTATATCTATAGTTTATAGTTCATGGGTTTAGCAACAAAAATATTTGATGATTTAGACAACAAAAATACTTGGTTAGGGTTAGGAAAAGATCAAGGTTTGGGTTAAAAACAGACCCTGTTACAATGTACAAAGCGATTATTACAGATGTCAATCACCAGTTGTATCTCCTCCCTCCCTGAAAAAGACCTGTGATTGGCCAAAATCTTCCATCACAGGCTAGATTTTCTAAAGCCAGAAAACAGAGCCAAGAGGACGTGCAGAAGTCTCGTTTTCTCTCTGACCACTTGACTTGCAAAGGTAATTGTGGAATTTCTGCCCAATGACGCTAAAACATACCGCTCACTGAAGCTTTAAGGGTTGATCTAAAGTGCATGTCCTTTAGAGGGTGATCGTAGCCCAGCTTAGCCCTTTCCCTTCAAACTCTTACGTCAGAGCCCCTACCACCAGACCTGAAGGCAACTAATGCACCATTCATATAAAACTAACCAAGTGCCCTCTCCCGCCAGTTGAGTGACTCATCTTGTGTCGGAGTAGGTCTAGATTGTTCTTGACGGTTCTTCGTCACTTGTGGTGTGAAAAAGGCTGAAGGGTGGAGACCCAGTGAAAGAGAGGGATATAGAGGACAGGACTTGGCCGCTCTACTTTTGCAGGACGTAAAAGTGGGACAATCTGTTCCTTGGATGATCTCCAATTCTACTTTCCGGGGACCGATACACTGAAAATATATCTATACACATGCTCTGTCCTACATAGGGAAGGAGGGAGGGACTGGGAGAGAAAGTGAGAGAAAGAAATTGACAAAAAGAGAAAATATGAGTTTAACTGACTCTCCGTTAGGCCTTTACTGTACATTATGCAGGGAATGTTCTCAGGAATATTCCTATGAGACTGGCCAAAAGTAGAGGAGAAACCCCAGCAGCACACACACAACATTATGTCAAACCAGCTATCATTACACTGTGAGCACAGTAGCGATTCGACAGTCTGTTGCAGCCTGAGGCAAAAATTCCCAGGTGGTGCCTCCAGCCAGAGATCATCACCATTATGTTCTAAATATCTGACACCAAACAAAGTATATGAAATGTATACTTTTTTAAAATTTCAAATGTTCACATTAGTTCACTTTTTAAAACGCAGCGGAAACCGCGTATAGTGATGATGTCTGTCTGGGTCAAATTGATGTCATTAAGCGGATGATTATTATAAACGAACCTTTAATTTGTCAGCTGTCTAGAAGTCTAAAGGCCTTTACACAACAGCGATAAATTGGCACATCAATAGGTTCTTTTCAAACCATTATGTAATGAGTGCTTTCACACAGAATGCAAATAATATGCTGCGAAAAACACAACAAGTTTTTGCACCAACAAAGGCATCAGCCAATCAAAATGTCACTTTGTTTGACACGTCATGTCACAGCAACAATGGTGGACCTGTTGATTTCTAGTCACCCCAGACGACACAGAAATGATGGGCAAAGACCTGAAGAGTTTGCGCTTCGTGTGTCTTTTTACATGGACGCTGCACATTATCGATCCACTTAAGGTTCAGTACGCGATATGTTTTTGGTGTCGCCGGGCAAAAAAAACACCTACCTTACCTTTCAACAATTGTAATTCAAATGTTCTGACAGGAAACAAGAATTCAGCGCCTCCTCTTGGCTCCGTTGACTGATTGTAGAAAGTCTAACCTGTTGACGGAAGATTTTGAGAAATTTTTGGCTAATCACAGCTGGGTTTTTTGAGAACTGTAAATAAATGGGTGATTGACAGCTTTAATTATCGAGACATGACTCGTCACAGAAGCAACATGGCAGCTCACATAATCACGATATTTTGGCTCCACTTTTCCACAGCATCATCACCTATCTTTACATTTAGTCTTTTGATTTGGACAGAGAGGAGAGAACTGCAGAAAGGTGTGTGTTTTTTCATTTAACTTCAGGCGTTTAAAGACCCAAAATGTACACCGACTACTTGATTAGTATAAACAAATTACTTAAACAACATTTGTTTAGGAACGATGAGGCTTTTTGATCCATAGAAGTGGTTGATCACTGTCACTGTGATCACCTTAAGCTATTTTCACTTTCAGCTTTTCTCCTCCCTTTTCACCCGTTTATTCTTCTTCGCTGACTTCAAACATACCTGTTACAGATGTCGCGCAAGTCCAGAAGAATAACACGGGGTTCCTTTCCTTTTCCATTGTTGTTGTTTTTTTTTTAAAACGAGCACGTTGCAGTCACTGCCTTTGCCACATTGTGAGACGCCTCCCTGTCTATGCGAGACATTTAAACAAAATAATATCATCTACAAGACAGTTAACATGGAGACGACACATACAGTTAAATGCAGTGCAACGCTGTTTTGACTTATGCATGATTTTCAGTGCAAGCCCAAATCATGCATAACATTTTGTTTATAAGGATTACTAAAAACTAATGCATCAAAATGAAACAGCGAGAACCAAGATCTGCAGTACAGAAATGGTCTCGGAAACGACAAGGATGAATTAAGATGAGACCCGCCTTGTAAGTCTCTACTACACCCATCCATCTTTTCTTTCCAGGTGCTCCAACGGTCTATCTATCTCTATCCTCGTTATCATGATTAATCAGTTCCTGATTCTTCATCTCAGTTTCTCTTCATTTCCTTACTGTGGACCCATGTCTGCCTAGATCTATCAAAACCCTCTCTTTAAGTCTCCACATGGCTTTTAATCACCAGAAGTCAAGCTGCTAGCCTCCCATAGGGCCTAACTTCTGAAATCCTCAAATGTCTTTTTTTTCCCCCCCTTGCTCTGGCATTGCATGATCATTGACATTTCTTTCCAGGTTTTGTGTAAGGAGCTCATAAAAAAAAGCCATAATGTATGGCATCGCGGAATAAAATCAAATGAGCATTGCAGAAAGAGAAGTAAAATTAAAGAGTGGCTGGAAAAAGAGGGCATTTAATGTAGGATATTTGACAGAAAATGTGGGCAGAAAGTTACGTCTCCATGCAGTTATTCTTCCCAAAAGAAAAAGAGTGAAGACTGGTTGAAGAGATGATGGCCAGCTCAGGGACAGGAGAGCCAATGAGCTGGCGAAAGAAACTGACAAAGTCTGAGCTATTGTTGAGGCAGAGTGTAGGAGTAGAGTGACAATAATGGGGAAGGAAAAGGCAAGTTGAGTTATGACATCCAGGATGAGTTATAGGAACTGAAAAAGGGAGATGCTAGAGGTGTAACTGGAGGACATTAACATACATTTCCTTTTACATATAAATGCATCTCCTTTCATCCTGTTTTACCCTCATGTTACTGTTGATTTTTGGCTTAGATCTCTTCCCGTCCTTCTTTCATTCACAGTTTTCCTCGCACCCCCCCCCCCTTTTTTTTCCTCTCAATCTGATTACTCTGCTTTATGCAAACTACAACTCTCTCTGTCTATTCTCTCTGGTGTATTCCCCTTTTCGCTTTTACATCCCAATTAGTTGCCTCCTGTCTCCTCTCAGCCTGTCCTTCTAGTTCCTTATCTTGCCTTGTGCAGACTCAATGTTGTTCAATATTTGATGAGACTTTGTTCATAAATCAACGTCCTCTATTCCCTCTTGGTGTACTTAAATGATTGTGTTCATCTCCAAATCCTTGTGAGTGCTAAACATGCTGCTTTTTGCCAGCGTCTAATTAAGAGAGGCTTGCAGCCAAAATGTCACACTTTTTTAATATGTAAATAATACCTAACCAGAGGTGTGTTATCCTTTGTAAATACAGATTAAATGTAGACTGAATGCAGATTTGAGGCATTAGTAATTAAACAGCTAGACTTGTTATGGCTGTTAATAGACACTGAGAGCCTTACATTTACTACCAGCAGTAGAAATCCTTAATAAAAGATTTAAGTTAGCCACACATGGTTATTGCATTACATATTTATACATTTTTCAGATCTCTTGCCTAATTTATCTGAATTTGGTTGCAATTTTTCCTCCCGTCTGATCCTTTCTTTACTTCTTTGTTCTTTCTGTTTTCTTTGCTCCTCTTTCTCTGATAGAATTTTTTTATTTATGTATTTGTAAAGAAGTGGCCCACCCTGTCACTCTCAGAGCATCTTGGGAAATCCACACCACAGTCAGTCCTTTTTTATCTGTGGTTGCCTTTTTTTTTTTTTTTTTTTGCCTAGAAATGCTCAGCAAGCAGACATCCTTTTTGGGCGGTGAGACGTGAAAGCAGGATTGGATTGTTTTTCATACATCCAGTCAGTATTTAAAACACTTAAAAAATAATATTAAATGTGATTCATATTGTGCCATTGCAAGAAATTGTACATAGTTGATTTGGTCTGGTTTCAAAATAAATCTGAGGGGAGGTTTCCAGGTCGATCGCTTTTAAAATCCCATTTAAAATCGACCTTGGATCCCCATGAGGTTAGGGGTAGTTATTGTTATTTTTCCACTAATATTTACTTCAGTACTTTTTCCACTGAATTAGTAGACGATGTGCTTCTTCAGTCATTTTGTCGTCACAAAGAAAGAAGGGCCTGTGTCCATAGAGCGTCTTTTTCTGGCAGGCGCTGGGTTTTGTTTCTATGACAACATATCACCACCCTGACAGCTGTGTGACGGAGTAGTTAACATCTGTGTTACAACATGTAGAGTGATAACAGCAAAAAAAAAAAAAAGAAAAGAAAAAGAAGATAGAAAAAATACAGATACAGCCAGAACAAGCATCTCCTCCATTTTCTTTGCGACCACTCTGGTGAGTCCGGCCCCTGATTGGTTGCTTGAGAAGGAACGACAGTGACAACAACATCTTTCTGAAAAGTTTTGAGATTTTCAACTAGAAGCCCTCAAAGCATCCACACACAAAAAAGAGTGCTTTGAAAAAAGCTGTATGAACACAGGCCCTAGAAGAGCACAAACACTCAAACTAAATGGACCCTATTTTCACGACTGCACAATATATATAATATTCATCCAGTGCATTGACAGACAGTTTGGTATTTTCCTGAACTTGAAATCCACGTTGCAGATATCTGGAGTGGGTTTTCTTCATGAGGTCTTCGTCAAATGTTTGTTTTGGATCTGTGGCTATTGGCTAGCTTCTTCATCTCTACATTATTATTATTTATGTCGATTACAGGCCACTGTAAGCTGTGCCAGACACCTGTTGATGTCCTTGGTCACCAATAGAGGTTGATAAATCAAAAAGTCATATATCACTTAATGCCCCTTTAACATACTGTATAACCTCCATTAACACCATGTTTCTACACATTTTATTAATAATTGATTGCTTTTTTAAAAAATATCTGCATGTTGTGGACTGAATGCGGTTAGTGTCCTGATTTAATTTGTGTCTCCATGATCTCGTTATATTTTATGAGCTCCATGTGTCCATCTGAACATCTCAATACCCGTTTATTTCAGACTCCCTACTCATATGCTATTCAGAGCACCAAACTGCCAATGAGACAGTGGGAGATTCCCTACGTCATTCACCATCATTAACTCGGCTCTTGGCAATGGTCCAGATCTGCATGATGGCAAAGCCCCTGTAGCCAGACTTCACCACAGAAAAACCAGGACAGAACATACGGAGGCGCCAGTATGCCAAATCTGAAGCAGAATGAAGCAAAGGATCAAACTTAAAGCAAAAATCCACCCTAAAGTACTTATATATTTTTAAATAGCTTTTTGTGATACATCTTCCATTTGTAGGACCATTTCATTTTTGCCTTTTCTCCACCTGCAAATAATAATGTTCAGTAACAGTATGATGACAACAAGATGTGTATCGCTCCCCAAACATAAATTAAACATAGCGGCAAATATGTCAGCTATCTAAGACATAAACAGTAAAGACCATGTTTTGATACTGGTCATAGAGCAATATCAAGATCTTGTCATGACATTTGTGAAGGGGGAAACCAATCACAGCACACTGTGCAACCACAACACTTGAGATTAATTAAGAGTCATGACTGTCGCTTTTCATAGCTGGAAATTACAGTGGCCCCGATGGTCAAAATGTAACAGAAAAAGAAAACATTTCACAAAACATGTCATGTCTTTGTGTTATGAGAAATGTTTTGTGAAATGTCATGATTTGACCCTCGGGGCCACCATGGAAAATCCTTCTGTGCTTTTGCAGAATACTTCAAACAAAATTGAATCTGGACATATTCTCGATGTTTGCTAAGCAAAACATGCAAGCACCTAAATCTGGGAATTATACATTTACATCTTTTTATAGCATTAAAGATGTGTGATACTAAAAATAAAAACATATTCGACTGGCTTGGCACATTGTGTACAAAGTTCTCGCAATTCTCAAAGCAAAATTCTCTACAAACACGACAAATTCAGTTTAGTTTGAAGTCTCACCAGCAGCTTTGTACTTTTTTTGCTGTTAGCTGCAAAGAGGATATGCACTGACATCACTTTCCCACTGGAACAGTCGGGGCTCAGTGGCAAAACATGCTGCAACGTAGCTGCATCCAGTAAAACTAGGAAAAGTAGGAAACCAGGAGTAAAACAGTGATTATCTGCCTAAACTACATTTAAGCTTAAAGGCAGTTGGACTCGACAGTGATTCTTACCTCACCTGATCGTTGGACACTGACATGTGGCCAGAAATCAGTGAAGTATGTACTTGATTTCAATGCTGGGGATATACACAAAGTAAAGACTGAAGGCATACAAAAGCCTTGATGCTTTTTTCCCTATACTAAATAAACTGCATGAATATTACACAAAAACATTGTGTTTTTTTTTAAGTCCAAGGCAATAGTAAGGCATGTGTAGCTGCTACTATGTGTGTAGCGTGGTGTGTAGATTTAGCTTTTAGCTGTTAGCTGACTGTTAGCCGTTTGAACAAAGTGTTATACTGAAAGGAACATGTGAAGGTAATATCAGCTACATGACAGAGCAAGCAGGCATGTTTCCATGCAACAGCTCTTTCCCATTTTAAATGTGTTTTTTTGTGTTTTTGCAGCATTCAAGTTGAACTCTCAGTAATTTCGTCTTTCTTCCATTTAGTAGGGAAAACTGCAAAACCAGGAGTAAAACAACAACTGTCTGAATTAAAGGAAGTTGGACACTGGGTGGGTTTAACCACAGAGTGACAGAAACTTCTGCCTACTGTGACGTCAAGTGCTTACCCTGTATATTCATCCAGTCCGTGCAGGATCTCTGGGGGCTATGAAAAGGCATTATGGGAAGATAATATGTATTGCTACACCTTGTAGACATGATCAAAGCAGGTAAACGTAAACTGCAACATTTCATCCTGAAATAGCATCTGTATCACATTGAACATCAACAGCTGCTGATGTTTAGGAGTGTATGAGTAAATGAGGGTGGAATTTTCCTTTAAGGAGCTCACATTAAGCTGTTTGCCCTGGGTCTTGCCTCAGACATAGGTTTGTTAATACAAAGTAGTAATGATCTTGACCTCATGTGAAGCCACACTGCATGTCTAACTCACTCTCCTCTGCAAAAAAAAAAAAACTGTGATGCAAATTCACAGTTTATATATAGCCTGTCTTCCATCAGCCTGTTATTCCCAGATGCATTCCCAGTGGCTAAATGGAAAATGTGGACCAGCTCTGTGCTCATTCACACATGAGGACTTTTTAGCATTGCCGGTGGCTGTCTTTTGAATTGCACACATTTTGAATTTGATAAGTTCACCCTGTCAGTGAAATGGGAAAATTAAATGACCAAAATTTACTCCCTTTTCTGCCTGTTTCCCACAGCATGTTTCTAAGGATGAAGCCAGTCACATGGGATAGCCATGTTTTGTCTCCATGACAGCTATGTCACTCAGCCCTCTCTGCAGTGACCCCTGCACAGCAAAGGATGCTGGGAAATAATGAGCACTTTTATCCCGGTCAGGATGACAAAGATGGGGAAGATGAGGAGGAGGAAGAGGAGCTGGGGAGTGAAAACAGAAATGGGGAAGGTGGACGTGACCCGGAGAATGGAGGGTTAGATGAAGAGAAGGAAATGAAGGGAGGACGACAATCCTGGGAAGGGAAAGGCGGCGAGGTGGTCAAACCAGCAGCCATTGTGGTCGGGAGACAGAGAGTAGACAGGCCTCTGAGGCCAGGTAACCTCGGCAGCCGGGGTTCTACGTACATACCCAATCAATTTCCTCATCAACTAGCCAATAAGCAGCAGCATCATCTGTTCACGGCCAATCAGCAGGGTCATCATACAGGCCTGAATGCGCTGCAGAAGAGACGAGCTCTCATGGAGCGCAGCATGACCACAGTGGCTCCACTGGAGGACACTTACCTGACCATGATGGTGTTCCGCATTGGAATCCCTGACATCAAACAAACAGTAGGTGCATGTTCTCATCAGAAACACTCATAAAATTAACTAAAGCCACATTTCCACCCAAAGTACCTGGAACTTCTACTCCCAGAAATCTAGTCCCAGGAGCTAAAAGGTGCCTTCAGACCATTGGTTGTCTGCATTTTCCACCATGGTTTAAAGAAGTGCAAAGATCAGTCAAATTAGTCCATTGACATGGGAAAAAGGGACAGCAGTTTTTTGTCTATTCAGTGGTCCACTCTGGTCCTGTAGGCCTGTCTGTCACATGTTCTCTTCTCTAACTCCATGGTAATGTGTTGAAACACAATTAAAAAAACAGTGTATACACATACAGCCTAGAGATGCACTGATTGGCTGAGTTTTGCCCTTTTGACTGCCATCAGTCTATCCACAGATAGCTGATGAAGATGGCTGATGTTTATCTGTTGTATAAAAGACTCCCTGTCTGAAGACGTGACAGCTCAGCCACAACATCTGAATGTTAAAGTCCCCTACGAAACCAAATCTGATGTTTTTAATTGTTAGTGTTTTTATAGGATATGTATATACACTTGTCCCTATGGAAACCACTGAGTTCATCCAAAAGGTTCCTTAGTTCCTGTGGTGGAAACGTGGCTAAAATGCTCACAGAAAAAACCCCAGTTTTTTACGCAGAACAAAAAGAAATGTCGAATGTATAGTACGGGTGAATTCTTTTCTAGCTTAAATCAACATTTAAAAGTTAAACTTATCTATGTGTAAAAAAGTCTCTTCTGCAAACAGGGCATTGACTGGAGGTCTTTCCAAAAGAGGAAGTAGTTCAATCCAAGTCTCTCTGGTATTACCGCCTGAGAGAGAGAGAGAATGAGAGAGAGAGAGAGAGAGAGAATGAGAGAGAGAGAGAGAGAGAGAGAGAGAATGGGAAAGAGAGAGAGAGAGAGAACGAGAGAGAGAGAGAGAGAGAGATGGCTCGAATTCAAGAAGTAGTAGACTGCATTACAAATTAAAAGAACTAAAATATTTGATTCAGGTCACTGTTGGCTGATTTAAAAATTTCTATGTACAGACAAAATTAACATGTTGCAATTCTTTATGCGATGTACTTCTTACACTGTCAAAAATGTTCTACTGGAAGCTGAAAGGATTTAAAGCTTTTTCTGCAAAACTCTGTTTTGCTGCTGCTGTTTCCACGTTGAATTAAACCATTTCCAGACGTTTGTTACCAGATTGACTTGAATCTGTAGCTGAAAAGGAACCCATTCATACTTTTTTTTCATTAGGCAAATAATAGTGTGGATTGTAGCTAAATATTAATACTACTTTGTAGAAGTGTTTCCTTTATGGGTTGAGAGTGTGCTCCTTCTTAAGCTAAATAACCTCTTTAAAAACCCTCGTGGATTAAGGGGAAAATGCATCGTCACAAAGCTGAAAACAGGCCTGTTTTTCTGAGCTCGTGAAAAGTAGACTTTTTAGAGATACATGGTTCTCACAGGACAGCGATTAATTACTAAACAGCAGTTTATGAAGTAGATGAAATTAGCTCAGTCTTAAACATCTACAGCAGTCAAATGCAGCATACACATTCACGCAATAACATGAATCCAAAAACATCACATATAATAGTAAAACATTTACTGCCAAATGACTACTTTAAGTACATTTTGTTGGTAATACTTCCATACATTTCCTTTTTTAAGGTTTTGAATGCAGAACTTTTACTTCAGGGAATACATCTTCCGTCACTGGAATGAAACCATGTATAGCCTCATTGAGTTACATTTGTTTTGTATTAGCTGCTGAAAACAACCTACGCATATTTTTTTTTTTTTTTACATAATGCAAATAAGGTGAACAATTGTTCAAGCACATCTCGTATTTCAAAGAATTCTCATCCCAGACATCCCTTAAGCCCAAAGACAAGTCCCAAAAGGACATAAGAAAACACAGACTTTGACTTGAGTGCAGTCACGCTCAGTCAACAACACCATGTAAGCATCTGCCCTAGGTCACGTATGGGCATAATTAGTTTTCAAAACTGAAGTTGGTAGCAATTCACACTTATAACAGCTCTCAGTCGTACAGTGGCAGCAGGTGAGAATTGGCCGTCCCACACACACCACATCCAGGTGACAATGGGTGCCCCACTGTAACGCCTCCCCCCATCATTCTTTCTGCATTTTCAACTCCCTGAACATGTCGACTGTTCTACATGTCAGCTAATCTGCCCTCAATATAACAGTAATTGCTAATTATCTAATTGGTTTTTAATGAGTTTGGGGAGAGCTGGAAAAATGAGTGACGCTGCAAAGGAACAAATATGCGCGAGAACATCTGTGTTGCTCTGAGGTGTCCATTAGTCTACTGACAAACACTCTGCAGCTGAGATTTCACTGAGACGTGAAGAGAGGGAGCAAATATTACCCAGTTAAAGTGAGTGAGGTCACAAAACGATGCTATACAGAGAGACGTGGAATGAATAAGCAAACATAAAGGTAATCTTTTACAAAAGCCAGTAAATTGCAAAGTAAGTGCTGGAATGAGCAGGGACAAGTACTGCCACAAAGATCCTTGTAAAATATAAGAATGGAGCAAGCAGCATCCAGCGTTGGGGGGTTAGTTTTCAAATTTATTTCACTACAGTTTACAAATTACATGCCATTAGATGTATTTAAATTTTACACTGTTAACACTTGCAGTAGAGATGTAAGTACATATATGATTCCATAAATACTAAACACAAAAGCAGAGTGATGTTTTATTTGGCAAAAACAATGAAGAACCAGTTTTTCTGACCTTTAATTTTCCACATCATCAAGTTAGAGTGAAAACCAATAAGTAAAGACAAAAATGAAAATGTCAATTTACACTTTCATAGCAGAACATTTTGTTTTCACTTGGTTTATATGGATTTGTTGCCATGCAACTAATCCTCCTAAAATGAAAATGGCATCAACAAAGGCAGTTTTTACCCTCTCTGTTTTCCCACAGCATAAAATGTGTGAAAAACATAAATAACAATAATGTTAATTTACTGGTCCATCCATTATGTGTGGACAGGTAGGCTACACTGCATGGACAGCCGACTATGCTGTAGATAAACTTTTGCGCTTCTATTTCAAGGTCCAGTATGTAACATTTCACCAATGTGTGAATGGAGTTAAATGTACCTTAAAAAATGAGATGAAAATGATTTCTCAGACTTGGGCTTCTCAGATAGGCGTCTTCGACAGATATGAGTGGAGAGAAAGGTAAGGGAGGTGAGGGAGAGAGAGGGGCGAGCTCATGGATGTTTCTCCAATAATTGCGCCGAGTATCTGTTGAGTGTCTCATCTTGGGCTGACTGATCAGGCGGTCCTCGTCCTCCACCTTTTTTCTTCTTTTTCTTCTAGTCTGTTCCTCTTGAATTTCACATCGATTTTAATGCCAAACCATTTGTTTTTTTACATGAGCTACAGTCCATGTCTCAGGGGACAGGCTTAAAATGTATTTTTTAAGCATCATTACTGCCAAGAAAACACTCACAAAGTGTGCCTTTTCTAGTTTCTACCACAGACCCTATTGTTTCAGTTTGTTTAGTTGTGAAATTCTTTTATTCCTTTTGCTTTAGGGGCTGTTCTCTGTTAGAACAACTTTACCTCCTATCTCCTACCTATCTTAAAGTGTAACACCACTGAAAGCCACTAGATGCCTTTTATTGCTTCCATAGACTGCCATTGAAATTCTCTAAAAAATACAATAAAGTCAATGAGTGAGTCATTCTCGTCTCATTCATTTTATTTGGACCCTCTAATAAATGTACCTGGGGTCCATCTTATAATAGACGGCTTTGATGTCTGCTGCGTCTCGCTATGATTGGCAGCTGGCTCATTCAAAACAAAAATTCCTGGCTTCAAAGCAGCAGTTCAAAAACCAATGGGAGACATCACTGTAGCTCCAACCGCTCCTTGCATACAGTCTACAGCCATTGTGCACCTGTCATGAATCCAACGGTCATTTTGCAAGAAGTAGGAGCATGTAGTTACTCATATTTTGCATTATAAATACATTTATTCAGCTTGTCCTAAACAGGGGCCGTGTCACTTTAATATACAGTAGGTTATTTACTGTATTGCATCAGTCTTTTCTCTCATCACCTTTACCTTTACACATTCACACTGTTCATGTATATACACTACACGCCTTAATTCCACTTACATAAGATAGATATACTTTATAATTCACTTATATTCACACACACCGCTCACACATGCATATCCTCATCATGTGGTTTACCTCCCGGGGACCACTAAGACATTGCTACGGCAACGGCTGCCTGCCTCCACTAATGAACTGGTTGCCATGCCAATAGAGTTGACTACATAATCAAATAGTGAAACCTATGGGGATGGAGGGGGGCTGTACAGGGCGAGGTGGGGGGGGCAGAGGGGTGATTGGAGCATGCTGAGCTGTGCAATTTTACTTATAGTTCTCTGAAATGGAACAATAGCATTAGTGCATACATCTCATTCAGACCCCTCAGCCCTGTTGTTAAAGCCTCCGTCCCGGTCAGCTCTGTCCTGCGGCTCCAGACTTCAATAAGAAAAGGACAAAAAAAAAACCATGGCCCTCCTCTGGAACTGCGGAAATGGAATAATACGAGGAAATGAATGTGCACAAATCACCGTAAAATCTTGTTATGAATACCACATGCATATACATCTGTGGTATTTTTTCATGGTGCCCATGAGTTTCTGGCATATCACACACAGACATTCAGTAAAAAGACAAAAGAGCTTTTCTCTGCTGGAATGTGGCATAAATATGACTTTATACATGCAGAGATCAAGGAGAAAATAACTAAAGGGAAATATTTATCCCAGTATACAATCTTTACTTCTTTATTTGGAGTGAGGAGCAGGAATATGTGAGCTAAACCTGAATATCCTGACTCAAAGAGTAGTATAAGTAGTCTTATTTCCATGAAAGTGGCTGAGGATTAATTATTTAAAAGAAATGCATTCATATTCTGCACACATCATATTCCCATGCATTCACCATTCACCAAGTGCTATATTATTGATCCATCATAATAATACAATGCTGATTGCTAGATATTTCCCTCAGCTGAAAAAATGTAGCAGAAACTGGACGTATTTAATGTGCATTTTCATTAGACACATACTGTAATCTCAGATGTGTGCATGGACATTAATCCTATATCTCATTTCTGTTTGGGTTAATTACAATGTATTAGGATTAAAAATAAAGAAAAGTGATAGAAAAAATAAAATAAAAATCCTCTAGACTGTGATTTTATCAGTTTTCCTCCTCGCAGGAAGTTAGCAACAAAAAACTGACTCCAGACATGAGGACTGGTGGAATATTTACAGTTAAGTATATTTTTCGACATAGTTTCAGACTTCTTACTGAACAGAATAATGTAACTCGATACAACGACAAACAGTCTAGTATGGGTCAAATACAAATATGCTCTACCAAATGGTTGAATTGACACTTTATGGTAAAGGTAGTGAAGTTAAGATCATACATTTCAGTCAAAACATCATATATTTAATGTTAATCCATCCAGAACATGTTTTTAGTATTGATAATAAAAATGATACCGGTAATACTACAAAGTCTGTGGTAACATGGTGTACTAACATACTACTAGCATTATAACTACATGGTTTGTAAGTTTGTAAGCAAAAAAAAGCAACTGTTGTTATTGTAGGAATT
>JAPQRN010000012.1:6868244-6886419 GCA_037367275.1 Coranthus polyacanthus
TTGCTCGTTGTGTGACATACCCACAGGCTTTAGATCTGAAGAGCACACACACACACACACACACACACACACACACACAGACACACACACACACACACACACACCACACACACACTCTCCCTGTTGTGATAATCACTGGTATTCTCTTTCTTTCACATCGTCTTTCTCTTGTCTGAAGTATGAGGGGCGCAGACCAGCAGGCTCTCTCTCCCCGTCCCTCTCGCTCGCTCTCCTCCACTCTCGCGGCTCTCTATGGCTGAGCTCTCGCTGGAAGACCAGGAGGAGGAGGTGGGAGGAGGGAGGAGGGAGGAGGAGGTGGTGGAGAGCGCGCGATAGAGAGGAGGGGGGGGACATGGCAATGGGGGGATGCGGAGAGAGAGATTTCTCTCTCTCCCTCTCTTCTTCGTGGCCGTCACTGGGCCCCAGAAACAGGAGCGTGTGGTTCATTTACAGGTAGCGGCTGTTTCCTCATTCATTGGCTGGCTATGGATGTGAGGAGAGGACAATGGAGAGAGGGGAGAGGTAGATGATGCTATTGAGAGGCCGTGCCTTTTCAAAGACAGACTAATAAGCTATGTATTCTGTGCGTGTGTGTCTCTGAGAGTGCGAGTGTGTATGGGTGCCTGCAATTGCATTTTCCTCTGCATGTTATATCTGTGTGCTGGATATTGAATGGAGACTCTGCAGCATGTTTATTTCTGTGTCTTCCTCCCGTGTGTCTCTGAATGCCGTGTGTGCGTGTGTGTTAGTGTGTGAAAGAGAGCACATATTGATGCATTTCAGTCAGACAGTGTGGGTGTATTTCATTCTCTTTGAGTCATGATTTCTTTAAGCAGATATTTTTCATTCACCACTTCCCATTTATTCCTGTTCCTTTGAAAATGCTATTGTCACATCCCATATTTTAACGTGTCTCATTGTGTCATTAAAGATGTCTTGCGTTTTGACTGTACTGAGAGATAAAAGTATAAGGCAATAAGTGGCAAGAGTGCGTTTTGTCAGTTCTTTTTCTATCTCTAATTTGACATACCAGTCGTTTCTCTTTCATGCCTGTGTGTGTGCGTCCGTTTGTGTTTATGTGTGTGTGTGCATGCGACTATACACACTGAATATAAGATACAGTATGTGATTTTCACATATAAGGTGTATACGTCATAGTGTTTGATTTCTGTGGGAGTGTCTCCTGTGAACATAATTATGTACTCTTCATCTTACGCGCCTACCACATCTCAGTCTACAGTGTGTGTCACTAATCCATCAAGTGCTTCACTTGTGGTGCGAGGGTATTGTCCCCACATGAACAGTCTAACTGCATTTAGCAGGCGAATGGTTAAAAAATGCCTTTTTTCTCAGCAATTGTGGCTAGAGGAGAGGATGACTCAGGAGGGTACATACTAATAACTCTGGTCTCCAGTAGGCTTATAGCTCCATTGCAGCCAGTTCAGAAAGAGTGTGTCCTTCTAGCCAATGGAGATCAACACCCAACACCAGACCAACACCAGCTATGTTTCCTCCCTGTAACAGTGGATATCTGGAGAGCCCAGTAGCTCCGTCCACCCACTCCGTGTTACTTTGATCCTCAGAGAGGGAAAGCATGATGGAGGACAGGGTGAGAGAAAAAGGAATGAGGTGTGAGGAGCAGATGGCTGGAAGGCGGCTGTGCGTTGGCGAAACAGTTAACATTGATGGAGAACACACAAGGGATGGACCTCAGTAGGGGAAACTAGCGATCGTCTGCTTGGTGCTAAAGTTATGGCTTGGTGTCGAAAGTCTGGGACTTCAGGCCTGTAGGCCAGCTCTCACGACTCTACCATACCTCTGAGACTCCACCGTCACAGTCGCTTTATGACATTATTACTACATGTTCTACTTAATTATATATCTAAGAACTCATTGTGGATGAGATAAATACATTGTGGAATATAACATAATGCCGCTGCTGTCATGGGGTCCTTTTCCAGGCATTAAACAAGACTAATAACACTGCCTAGTTTGACTCCCAGGAAGTACTCTGTTGGAATAATCCTGCCATTGGGCAACTATTTCATTCTGTGCTTTCCTACTCTTCCGCTATCTGTGTGTTCCTGTTTTGAAGGTCCACCTCGCGAAATGAAACAACCACCTCCAAGCCAGAAACTAGAGATAGAAACCAATTAATTGGCACCAATGTGGCATTTTACAAACTACTGGTATCTGTAAAACTTGGTTCAGATAGTAGCTGATAGTTAATATTAGGCTTTTCCACTGGTGTTACTCAGATGATTAATGGGCTATCAGCTTTTCCTGCTCCAAACTCTTATACTGGTTTTTAAAAATCTATTATTGGTCAAGCTCCACTAGAAACTACATGCTGAAAATGTCAAGTTTTGGTGAATATTTGGATCATGCAATAAGGCAGCCTTGTTTGGTTTTTATGATGTTTTCTTTAGCGAGGTGTTTTTAATAGGAGAGCTCATCTACCCACATACATTCCTTCGTCACTCTTTGCCAAGTCACCGTCACTGCAAACATTGCTTAGTGGCTTATGACTAGTTTCAAGAAACACAAACAAGTTTTCCCCTATTCCAGAATGACAAAGGGTTCTGTCAGACCTTTCTCCAAGGCTAAAATGAATGAGTGTGGAGATAGTGCTGGCATTTTTAAGTGCTGCTACACAGCCAATCAAATGGCTGAGTTTAGGTTATAGATAGTTTAGGGACACAATTGGATTTTGCCTAAATCAGATTAAAAAATCCCAACTGTAGTGCTCACTGCTTATGTCCAATTTCATTCTAATGCCTCTAGTGTTTATACCAAATCTTCCCAGTTTGAAAGAAAAGGGTACAAAAAAGGTTCCCCAGTGGAAATTAAGTCTTTAAGTATAGCCAATCCATTTCTTGTTTCTGGCAGCGAAGCCATCACAATAAATAAAGCCAGTTGTTCGACCAGGCTACTCTTCGCTCACAGTTCAGCCCTTCTATGAAATCAAACCCTTTGATTTGATTTTGGTTGAAGTGCCAGTTTGAGTTAAGTTGACGAGGACAAACTAACACAGAAATGAGCTGCTGAGGAAGGAAATATCTGGAATTCCTCTTAAATCATACATCTCTGCTCGAGCCCCGGGCTTTCTAACAGAACAAGGGTGAATTGATATTGTTGGAAAGTCAAGTCCAGAAATGAGTCATGAGATGTGGCAGTGTGGAGTTCATTTAACCACCCTATATCAGAGCGAGCTTGGCCAAAAGTCCCAGACATGGTAATAGAATAATGGAATAATGGCAACCGTAACACTACTCCAACAGGCTCATAATATGGTTGCATCACTGATGTCTGTGATCTCCGTTCCTGTCTTCCCAGGCTGTAGTCTTTGAGTAAGAGGAGC
Source organism: Coranthus polyacanthus (assembly GCA_037367275.1). NCBI lineage: Eukaryota > Metazoa > Chordata > Actinopteri > Kurtiformes > Apogonidae > Coranthus > Coranthus polyacanthus. The sequence continues at coordinate 6,871,606 of JAPQRN010000012.1, forward strand.
TGTTTATGTGAAGAGATTAGAAGCCTGTCTGACTTCTTCTTGTACATAATTTGAAGTGTCATGTATGACCGGTAGTGATGTTCTGAGTCGGTAAAGCAGTATCCTTGCGAAAGCTGCCACAGGCTGTGAAAGCTAATGCAACAATTTAGGTGCATTTGGAAGTTTCCATTATCAGTGAAGTGTGTGTGCACATTTTTCTAATGTGCTGTTCCCCCTGGCCCAGTGCTTGTCAGCTCTAGCTGAATTAGTCCATAGTATTGAATGTCATCTCATATACACTTCTTCCCATTGTGACACTAACTGTATCTCAGTGTTTTTTGTATGACATCCTCAAGCCAACCTTTCTTTTGCTGCAGTGTGATTTCATAATGTGATGCAGTATAGCTATTTTCCACATTGTGAAATGCTTTATTTGCATGACAATAAGACTTTCTTTTGCTATAGAAGTCATATACAGTAGCTCTCCTCCTCTCCAATTCTCTCTCTTTCCCCCTATCTCTCCAATCGCCCTTTCCCTTTCTCCTGCACTCCCTCTTTACTCTCTCTAAGTGACTACATCATTAAGGAGAAGACAGTGCTCCTACAGAAGAAAGACAATGAGGGCTTTGGCTTTGTGCTTAGGGGAGCCAAAGGTGAGGCTGTTCTCTGATATCCCCCCCATATAACTCTGTCTCTATAGATTTTTCAGTCTCATGTGCTCTTTTTCTCCCTTTGCCTTCTAATCCCTCTATGCCTGCCTCATTTTCAAGCCCATGTTTCTGTTATCCATGTCCATTCATGCTCATCCTATTTGTCTTCTCGCCCTCCGCAGCTCAAACTCCAATAGAGGAGTTCACTCCGACGCCAGCGTTCCCCGCGCTGCAGTACCTGGAGTCTGTCGATGAGGGGGGCGTGGCGTGGAGGGCGGGCCTGAGGATGGGGGATTTCCTCATTGAGGTACGGACAAGTTGCATTTTAAACAAACTACATCCAGCATGGAACATCATCTGATTTTTCGTTCAAAAACAATTGAAAACAACCTAAAAATGACTTAGTCAGTGTTATATATGTTGTTGACTAGTGTCCATACATTATTTTAAAGGTTTCCAAAACTGTTCAAATCCTGAGAAATCCGTAGTTTGATTCAACGTGAGGGCCTGTTTCATCAGTCAGTTGTCAACGGCATCAAACACATCATATCCCCTTTGGTGACGTTAAAGTTTAACGTTACTTGAAGCTATTTCATTCGAATGAAGTGACATACGGTGAATATACATCCCTAACGTAATGCGAGTAAAACTTTGACCCCGTCTGTAAAGAGAATCAGATTCTCGCGTTACTCCACGGTATCTTCCACTCCTTTTATTACTGTTTTGACTGAGAGACCTCTAACAGCGGAAATCACGTACTGTGCGTTAAAATGTACAAAACATCAGGGGCATTTATAAACAAAGCTGTTGCTGATGCACTTTACAGTCAAAATCATCACCTTATCATAAAATATTTCCAGTGCATTTGTGGAGCCCTGTTGTTGCAAAAATGACCTGTCTGAAACATACAGGGAGGACCCCATGGAAAAAAAAACAGCTTCTCACTGACAGACCTTAAAAAGCACAACGAGCTACCGCGCGCACAATATTATGTTTTGAGTTATGAGCTCAAATATAGCTTAATCAAAAGATACATGTACTACCCCTGTCTGAAACTAAATGCGACAGGTGCAGGCTCCGAGAGGTTCCTTCTGGGAAATAAAAGCAGACAGAGAAAATGTTGATATAGACTAAGAAAAAAAAAACACACTTTCTTTACAAAATAAGTTCTAGATGCACTGAAAACAACATATAGAACTATCTATCAGGGTGGATAGACGTTTCTATTCATTCATTTATATTTATGGTGCAGGATAAATGCACCATGAGAGATAAAACACATACACATACATATATGTCTAAATTCTGTCTGTTACGGTGTGTGAGTGTGTTGACTCACTATTCATAGCCTTGCTGTAAAGATCAATGTGATGCGGCTAATAATGTTGGATTCATGTATTTTTTATTTTAGGTTGTGAGAGATTTTGAACCATTTTGGTGCAAATTATTCAGGCCAAGTAGGCATTATATTCAAGTAAATGTGATTTCCTTATACTAAATACTTGCGACTATTGTTCCTCATCGATACCGCGCCGACACTTCAGTCAGTAGCTTTCTGGTGTCTTTGTACCTTTTAGAAGTTGATTTATGTTTCCTTGAAAACTCACTTCGTCTTAAAATGGTGATTGTTGAACCTCTATTAAATCTGACACATACTGCTAATTGGTATTCAACCTGATATGAGTCACTTATGTGGCTGCCTTTGTAACTGTGATGTGCAGTAGTCTATGCTGGAATTGCTGGTCCAAGAAACTGAAAAATGATGCGTTTGTGAAACTACATCTTAAAAAACCAAGAAGACCATCTGAAAAAATGAAAAGCTGCGTTAGTTAAATACACCCTGACAGTTTTTATGTCCACTCCTGATCGACTTATATAGTGATTATGGTGATTTTTTTTTATGAATATCTGTTGAGTACATTGGATGTTTTATGATCCTGTAATTTATTTTTATTGTCATGTAAATCATATGATGTTTATGTGTATGTCATTTATCTATGGCTGTAGCCCTGTCTAAACCTTGTGAACTGTGCTGCTGATTCTTAATCTCAATATAGTCGGGTTTCCATTCCAAATGGACTGCAAATTGTAATAACACATTTTTCAGAAAACTGGCAAAAGAAAATGTGAATTTATACACATTTCCATCCACTACTATTATCATCATCGTGGTTTAAAAGATGTAAGAGGGGACCTTTTTTTGTCAAAACACAGACAGTTTAACTTTTGTCCCCTGAACCTCCCCACTGGTGTAGATAATTTAAAGTTGTGTCAAACTCTTCCACTTAATTCTCAGAATTTGTCACCATTTATCAAAACCTTTGCCTAAAATTGGTTTCAACAGCTCTTCATGCACGGTGGCATTTGTCGACGTTTCCCATCTAATTGCTCCACACATGCACGCATGTTGTAACTGTTTCCACTGCACTTACTCACATTTACTTTTTATCAATACACCTCTCCCAAGTGTACTACATTACTATATTTCAAGAATCTTTCAAACCTTAGGCGTTTCCACTCTTTCTTTTTCTGCTTGCAAATTGAAAATGTGAATTAAAACAGCTGGATGGAAACAGACCTAATGAGTCTGTCAGTGTTAAATGAAGTAAAATAAATGAAAATAATTAAAAACACTTTTAAAAAATCACTCAGTTGCAGATTCATGGCTACATCAGCTCATTCTTCATTCTGTGTCTTTGTCAGGTGAATGGGCAGAACGTGGTAAAGGTTGGCCATCGGCAGGTGGTCAACATGATCCGACAGGGGGGCAACAGCCTCATGGTTAAAGTCGTCATGGTTGCTCGAAACCCTGAACTGGAGGACACTGCGCGGAAGCGAGGTAAGAGTCAATTTTTCCTCATGTGTCATTTCCATCCTATGTTTATGATGTGACGATAAAAGCTGATTGCATGTTTACTTCACCCTAAAAGCCTGTTGCAGTGTGGTTGTCATTGGTGACTGCATGTTTATATGAGAATACTAAACATTAAGTCTGCATTTGGCTGGCTTCCCTTGGCAGCCCCGCAGCAGACTAAAAGACTGACTCCGCCTGCGATTGCCCTGCGCTCCAAGTCTATGACATCAGAGCTGGAAGACATGGGTAAGATGGTGGAGGGGACAAAGGACTGAATGCAAAGAGGTCTGAAAAGAACAAAAAATAAATTCCATGTGGCACTCCAGTTTTTTTTTTCCAGGATCAGATTGAAAATTAGCTTCTTTTCTGCAGGATGATTTTACAATACTACTAGGGAAAGCCAAGACGAAAAGCTAAGAAAATCATTTCGTATGGGTGCTGTTTTATTTTGTCATTAGTCAGTCAATGGGGAAAGAGCCTTTTAATGAATTTGTATCTTTGATTATACCTGTCTATGAACAGAGAGCTGATAAGTGTAGTGTTTACATAGGGGCCTGGCAATATAACAAAGTAATCTGATTAATCTGATTAAGTTTTTGTTTTTGAACGCTGTTAAAAAATGCCTAAATCGAGATTAGTGTTTCCTCTAGAGAAATTCTGTTTGTTTGTTGTAATATAGAAATTGTTTCTCCAGTGTTTTACTTGATTCAAACTTGTTTTTATTTTTTAAACAAATAATTTGCTTTAGGTGCCTTTCCATAAACATGTTTTATGCGCGTTTTGAAGTTTCATGTTAGAAAATATTTATGGAACAGACAAAATTTGAAAAAAAAAAACTCCTCAATTTTGCAAAAACGCTCGTTTAACGAATAGTAACGAACGCTTTGCTCATTCGTTTGTCAAAAAGACTTAATGTGCAAAATAGGAAATGGATGTAGCAAACATTTAACTCATGTTACTGATCAGCTGAGTGATCCCAAGTGTTTTCCCAGATAAACAGAATGCTTTACTTCTTCTTCTGTGTTTGTTAGAGCCATGTGTAACATAGCTGTCACCACCTCATGAATCTTCCTCAACACTGATCAAAACCGCGATTTAACTTTTGGGTCATATCGCCCAGCCCTAGTTTAGAGACATAAAAGCAGTTGTTTGGTGTGAAATTGCTTCTTTTCGACGTCCTCAGTTACAAACTTCTCTTTGTTTCTTTCCTCAAACCCACATGTGCTGCGTACAGTGGACAAAGGTGGGACACTGATGGATTTGTGTTCTGTCATTGTCTTTTCCGTCCTTATCACCATCCCTCTCATCACATCAGCTTTCACACCATCACATGTGTCCGAGTATGTATTTCACCCTTTCATCTGCTTTATACACATGGCTACACGGCAGTTCTAGTCATACCTAATTTCTGTTTCCCGAATTATGCATGCCTCAGCTGCCTCTCCATGGAAAAAGAAAGCAGGTGAATATCAGCCTTTATCATCACCCCCATCAGCCCCTGAGTTTTAATTAAAAACCAGGCTGTTTGATGCTAAAATATCGTCTCTTTTTGCAGACTACGAGTCCGCGCAGGGTCCTGATAAGAAGAGGACAGTCTATCAGATGGCACTAAGTAAGAAATCACTCTCACTGCTCTTGTTGAACTGTAAGAGCGTGCTTTTAAACCTTGAGGGAACTCACTGAAATCCTCCTCCTCATGTTCCAGCTATTATTTTATGCCCCCTTTCATGTTAACCTCCTTTACTCTGTCCCTGCCCTGTCTTTGTTTTAGATAAACTGGATGAAATCTTGGCTGCTGCCCAACATACCATTACATCAGACAACCAGGGCCAGAGAGGTCACGGGGGCAAAAGGGACCGGAGCAAGAGCATTGTTCCCAACACTTCCAATGAGGTACTGCTGGGAATTGGAAAGAAATGGTCCCTGTTATGGTCATTCAAATACCTTGTGGTTGCGCCGGCTCTTTAGACCCAATTTCCTGTTAACTACAAAGTATAAAAATTGACAAATAACAAACAGCTGTGGGACTTTCTCGCAGACTTGCAATGTCAGAGTCACATATAAAACAGAGCTTTTCCGATGCATTAAGATGTAGCTCAGATTTATTCATGGACGTGACTAATGCTTGCAAATCGGAATATTCTGATCTATAAAGCAGCATGAACTTCATTTTTTTTTAGCTGCTGCCCTCACTGCACTTCATAGAAAATGATTGACAATGAACCACCCACAACAGAACACTTGTTAAGTGTGAGTCAGGTTGTGTCCATTCATCTGTGCTCTGTTGCCTGATACAGTAATACTGATATATTTGTATTGCCTATAATCAGGCTCCTTCTGAAATGTAATAGGTTACATATGTCTAGTGGTTACCATGTTAAGAAGGTATTTACTTCATCAAAGTGATGTAACTTATTACATTTAATTACATTTTGATTACTTTTCTAACAAGCGTTCAGATTTGTCAGCTTTGCTAACCCTCGTTGTCCAGAAATCTGCCAAAAGAATGAACTTGTACACTATTTGCTTATATATTATATTACCTTTTTACCAAAATGAATAACCACTTTGTAATCACTAACATTTAGATTAGTATCTGTAGTTTAATAAATAATGCTTTTTTTCTCATTAACTATCACAAATTATAATTTGCATTTATTTTGCAATCTGATTACCTAACAGCATTACATGCAACTACTTACTCCTCAAAACTGATTGTAATGTATATCAAATCAGTATCAACTAAACAGGTCATCTTTATTTCCTATTTATTTGCCACTTGGCTAAATTTCAGGTGCAGTTCCTGGGCAGGTGTCAAAAGATACATAAAATTAATTTAAACAGGAGTGACAATACTGTGCATATCACAGAGCGCAAATAAGTTACAGAATGTTAATTGTCTTTAAACCATGACTTTTCATTCATTTTAAATTAACGATATGTGTCACAGTCTCTGATAACTGTTGAAAGAATATATCTATTTAACTGTTTCCTCTTTCTTTTGCTCCCTTTTTGTTCTTTTTTATGTGTTTTTAGTCAACCTATGAGCAGCAATCAACAGTGAGTATGGTGCAGCCTGGACCCGGTTTTGGCTACAACCAAGCTCATTTTCAACCAGGACATGGTCCTCAACATGCAGTCATGATGCGGCAGAAATCTATTGGTAATTGCCATTAATTAAAATGATCTAAGATTGCACAGTTGAGTTTGAAGTTTTTTTTAGTGTCTGATTATAAATGTTTATGTCCATTCACTCAGGTGTAACAGAGGAGGAGAGGCAGTACCTGCACCCACCTGCCATGAAACTGGCTCGCAGCCTTTCTGTGCCAGGACCGGAAGAAATCCCCCCACCTCCGAACACATCCGCCCCAGAGCCACCTCTATCAGCAGGTCCTCACCCTGTGCGAGGCCCTGCTATGCCCATACCCCCTGTATCACAAGCCCACTACCAGCTACACTCCCAGCCAGGACATCCTACCCAGGCGGGCTGGGAGAGAGGAGGACCTGGTGGGATGAACCAGCAGGTCATAGTTCCCACCCTTCGCAGACAATCAGATGGACTTGCTGTCAGGGAGTCGGAGGCACCAAGGAGAGGCGGCGGTAAAATGGGAGGGTTAAGGAGAGGCTACAGCAGTGCTACACCACCGACAAGTGCTAAGCCTAAGGCCCAACAAGCTCTGCAGCATCACCCACACATGGCCAGCAGGGAGCAGACAGGAGGGGTTGGCAGGGGGGCAGCCAGAAGGGGCGGACGGGGTGCTCTGATGAAGCAGTCAAAAGTGGAAGATGGGATTCGGCAACACAGAGGAAAAGGAGGAGCAGTGAAGGAGAAGAGCTCCATCCCCATCCCCACTATCATCGTCAAAGCACCTTCTACCAGCAGCAGCGGCCGAAGCAGCCAGGGCAGCAGCATGGAGGCCGAACCGTCACAGGATGCAGACGACAACACCTCTGCAGATGTAATGCCAGACAGCCCCAACACCAGTCTACCCTCACCACTCACCCCCTCACCACCTCAGCCCCCCACCTCCGCCACTTTACCTTCTTCAACTGTTGTACCTTCTGTGTCATCGCAGCAAAACCTGGAAAATCTGGACTACACTTCGACATTTGCCTTTGGAGGAGGGGGAGGAGGAGGAGGGGCACGCAGAGAAAGGGAGCGTTTCCGAGATATGAGAAGAAAGAGCGCCTCTTTCTTCCTCTCATCTGAGGAGGATATTCAAGGAGAAGCAGGAGGTGGAGCAGGAGAGGTTGGGGGAGCATTAGGAACCAGAATCCAGCCTTTACAGGGCTCTCAAATGGAAGTGCCCACCCCTCGTCTACGACCTTCCAAGTCTATAGATGAAGGCATGTTTTCTGGAGACAGCTATGTGAACTATTCCAGCAGCATGCCCCCAGCCTTTGGTCTGCCTGAATATTCCTCCCCTATCCTCAGTCAGGATGGGCAGCCCAAGTCGGCTCCCTCAATGTATGGTGCCCAGCCTGCTACTACCTTCATCCATCCACTCACAGGGAAGGTTTTAGACCCCTCGTCCCCACTTGGTCTTGCCTTGGCTGCAAGAGAGAGGGCCCTGAAGGATGACCGTAGGACACGCCGCGAGGAGAGACACTTTGGTCGGCAGCTGTCAACAGTGGGAGCATTTCCGACCCCTGTTCAAACCCCAACACCTTCACTTTTTGCGACCCCGACCCAATCAACATACACTTCACCAGTGTCCCTCCACCTAAGCTCCCCAACAGCCACCACCTCACCTGCATCTCTCAGCCGGCCACAGTCCCCAAGGATATTGCGTTTGGGAGGAGGAGGTGGGGAGAGAGTGGAGAGAGAAAAAGAAGGAGGACCCAGGGAAGGGCTTCGAGTGCGCTTCTCAGAAGACAGAACCAGTCAGTATTCGACTCAATATTACCCACAGAGCACTAGAGAGAAAGAAGTGTACGACAGCAGGCCTGCTCCACCAATACAACCTCCTCCACCACCGGCTCAGCCTGCACCCCGCAGACCTTCATTTCTGCAGATGGAAAGTGCTCCCAACACCAGCTACATCCCTCAGTACACTGTCCCCACAGCGCCAACACAGACACATGAGGCTATGGGTGAGGCAAGAGCAGGGTCAGGCGGAGGTTTAGGACTAATGGTCCTGCCTCCACCAGCTCCCTCAATAGATGCAGAGGATGAATTTGTTTTTGCAGATCCCTTGCCACCACCTTTACAGTTTGCTAATGGCAAGAATGAGAGAGTCCAGGAGTTTCAGCAGCATCAGCACCCAAGTCAACATTCAGCTGCTGGTCCACCTCCCCCACCCCCTCTTCCATCTCCTAAGATATCTAATGCTCCCCAGTCTTCGCAGGGTGGTGACTCTGCTGCCTCCAGTCTGACCTCCTATGACAGCGAAGTGGCTACCCTTACACAGTCAGCTCTTTCACCATCTTACCCGTCGCCTCAGATATTCCAGACATCCTCCACTGCTGCCACCACCTCTGCTACTGCTGCTCTGCCCTCTGCGTCACTACACAGGCCACAACCCATGTCATCTCACCCCTATTACAGCAGCTCTAATGACCCATCTGTAGGCGGTCACACCCTGGCTCAAGACAGAGGCACAGCTACCCTCACCACCACCATGACATACGCTACCACAACCATGACAGCCACTGCAGCAGCCACTACTACCACAACCTCACCGGCAACCTCTGACTACAGCATGATCGTGGCAGGGCCCAAGGCTGGCCTCAACACCGGAGGCAGACCTGCCGACCACAGTCATCACCAGACTATTATATCCAAGAGTGGAGAGTGGCAAGATGCTGTGGTAGATTCTGGGATTGAGGAGCTGGACAGTCACAGCAGCAGTGACCATCATTTAGAAATGCTCGGCTTGAGTGGGCTGAGAGGAGAGAGGGGAGGGGCTGGAGGAGAAGGAGAGAAAGGAGGTGAGCATCAAGATCTTTGCACATCCTACTCAGGTGGGCAAACATTTGAGGTGCACAGTGCCAAAATGGCAAACCCTGTGTTTCCAAAGATGACTCATTACAAGGAGGGAGGAGGGAGGGGCCCGACTGTCGCACTACGTAGGCAGAGCAGCACCAATCTAGCTCCCTTGCAGCTGCAGAGACAAAGCAACCCTGAAGATGCCAGGTTAGACGGAGTTGTCACAGACGAGAGGAAGAGCAGGCAGAGTCGAAACAAAATGGAAGATGGCTTTAGCTCCACGCTGGCTGCCTGCTTAGAGAGACCGATGGAGACTCGGCAGGTGGGCTGGGGAGACATTGAGGAACACGAACAAGGCGTGGGAAGACTCCAGAGAGGGGCTATCGCTTTGGAGGGTCGCAGGCTGCACTCACCTCTTTCGGGTGTAAAGGCTAGCATCATCAATGAGCTAAGCTCCAAACTGCAACAGATGAGCAGCATGAAGAGCATGGATGACTGGAGCCACACTCCCAAGTCACCTACCATGCATAGGTTTGTATGTTTTAATAAAATTATCCTTTACGTTGTCATTAAAGCCCCCGTCCACTCAATAGTTTACTATGTTGACTCACTGGAATCTTTGACTTTCACTGTGCAGAATGGCAGAGTGTGAGGGAATTTAAGGGGTGGGCCTACCAGTAGAATCTGTGACATGACAAAAATTTGGAGTCATACATATGCAACTTTTGCCAGTGTGATGTGGAAACCTAAAATACTCAGTGCACAAAGATTGAAATTGAACTTTTAGGGAAGCAGGAGACAAATAGCACTGGGTCTAGGGCCACATGAGAGAGAAAAATCTGATATTTCAAGTAAAAATTCATATTATGAAGTCATAATATCTTGAGAAAAGGGGTCATTATATTCTGAGAATAAAGTTGTTATATGATGAGTAAAATAATACAACACAAGAAAAAGGCTTACTATTCTGTTAATATTCAGTCTGAGCCCAGCAGCTGCTGTTTTTATAAAACATTGTTTGTTGAGCCAATAAGCTTACTGTTTCATTGTTATTTTTTATCATCTTGCGAAATTTCATACAGATAAAATTCCAACTTTATTCTTGTAATATTAGGCCTTTTTCTTGAAATATTACAACTTTATTCTCAAAGTATTCTTTTTTTCCCCTCAAGATGGCCCTAATATTCTGTGCCCAGCAGTTAAAATTTAGAAATTAATAATAATTGGATATTTAGAAATTCCTCAATTCTCAGTGAGGATTGAAGAGAAGATGTCAATATCAGATGTTTAACCATGTTTAACAAAGTTGTCTTTTTTGTGGAAAAACCATATCAAATTCAATTTATAGAGTACTGCTGAATGACTGTATTTTGGTAGGCTAACATGGACTGACATGTTTTGTTCAAGATAACCACATGAAAACCATTTCAATTATTTATGAACTAAAGTTAACTAAATAACTACACCACCATGGTCACGTGACTTAACTTCCAACTTGTGATTTGATTTCATGTGTTTACCTCTTCTACAAAAATCTTCTTGTGAATAGAATAGGTAGCCTGACCTCCATACTTTGTTAGGGCTGTGCCGGTGCTGGAGATGGGTCTGGCACCATCCACTACCATTTGGGAATAGGGGTAAAAACTCTGGGCTGTTTGGCTAATTTGCATTCCTTTAAATGAATCACACTCATCTTTCAGTGACCCAGTTATTTCAGCAGAATACATCCTGTGAGGTAAACTACAATGAGGATGTGGAAGTGTGTGAAGGTAGATGAGTCTTTGGGTTTGCTGTGATGATGTTTAATGTCCCAGACAACCTCTGCCTTTTTAAAGATGCAGAAGGTTCAAAATTCACAAATGGGGTAGAACAAAATGTGAAAACCTCTAAAGCTTGTGTTGAACACAGATCTTATTTCTGGCATCTAATCAAAAATCCATTGAAAAAAAACACTGAATTCAAGAAGAGGGACCCACAGTTCAAAATGCTAACTCACACTCCATTATTCAATGCAGAGTATTTTTATTAAGTTTTATAACATGACTGATGGTGAAGATGTGTGCTTTTCTCAAATTAGAATGAAAGTTTACAGATTTCTTCTGTTTTTCTTTCAGGTATTCAGCAGATTTCACCGATGCGTTTCACAGCCCTCCTACTGGTCGCTCCACCTCACCTTTACCAACCTCCTCCCCACAGCACCGTCAGATCCTTACACCCAATCTGTCGGCCACCCCTTCTGTCTCCCCTTCTCCTCAAGTGCCAGTTCAGCGGAACTGGACCCGCTCCCCATCTCCACAGATGCCTTCCTCCCCGGTTCATTCCCACCCTCCCCACTCCCCAACATACTGTCCATACCCAACGTCACCAAAGCATCGGTCCAAGATGCGCAGGCAAACATTTGATTTCCAGTCCAGTCCCACTAAGGAGATGCGGTCTTCAGTTTCCCGGCGCCGTGCTCCAAGCCCTCTTATCTATAACACTGAACAGCCAAACCCCACCCCTCCCAGACCCTCCTCCCTCCCCATCCTTCCCAGTACACCTGTCTACAACAACCCCTTTGACTTCCCCGGACCCCTCACTCCTCCTTCTCCTGGCCTCCCATTAGGAGAAACCTACAAGTCTTCAACACCTCCACTTTTCTCTCCATCCGGAGTGCCAAGTCCAAACCCACTACTCGTCTCACGCTCTCTCTCTCCCACCCATTTTCTCTCTGGGGCCTCATCCCCCATGCACCTGCCACCCAGCCCGTCATGCCTCAACTACCCACACCTCACCGCTCCTCCACCAGCCAAACCCTTCGCTGTGAAGCCCCTGCCCTACTGGACCAAGTACGACGTGGCTGACTGGCTGGCTTACCTAAACCTGGGTGAACACAGAGAGCGTTTTATAGACAATGAGATAGACGGCTCGCATCTACCTTCGCTAACTAAGGACGACTTCTTGGACCTGGGAGTGACACGTGTGGGTCACCGAATGAATATCGAGAGGGCGCTGAAGAAACTCACTGACAGGTGAGGGAGGACTGACTGACTTTCGAACGCGTAAAGGCAACGGGTTCAAGAAAGGTCAGAAAGGAAGCGCTGGATGGTGAAGGAAAGTCAAAGTGTCTCATTCCTTCCATACAGACTAGCTGGGCCATCCCCTTTCTTTGTTATATGCATATAATTTAATAGTTATATCATCTTTGCTCCATCCATTTCTCCTTCTCAGTCATTTTACCATTTTTATTAATCTATGCTGTATCAATCCTATTTAGTTTTCTCCGTCTTTATTTAATTTTCGCCCATTCTTATTCTTAATTTGACCTTCTCTCCCCAGGCGGCTCTCCTCTCCTTTGCATGTCACTACTTCTCCCCAAGACACAGACTGAGGGAGTGATTCTAAGATGAAAGTAAGGGAGAGAAACTAATTAACAAAGATGAACAATATCAGAAGACGTTCAAGAGAAGAACAGTGGACATCAACAAGACTTTGTGTTAAAAGACTAAGGGCTGCAAATTTGCCTACATATAGAGAATACGGCCACACATTTCTGGATAAAGGAAGAAAGAGTACAACGAAATTAAGGATATCACATGGAAATGAAACGCTTCAACTGAAAATGTGCTTCAAACTTTTGATGGACAGGCATTTAATTAACACACCGTTTTGTGCTGTAAAAGACAAACACATACACGCACTCCTATGCTCACACACACTGACAGATGGACTCTCACACCATCTGCTGCTTAGCAGCACTAAGAAATCTTCAGTCTTAGTTCAGAGAAAAGTTGAAAAGTTGCTGCTCTAAAGGGTAAACCCCAATAAAATGTTATTGTCTGTGGCGGAACCAGAAACTGTGGTGAAAACAAAACCATAAGGGACACATCCTAACATCAGTTTTGTAGCTTTAAGCACATCAGAGTTTCAAATAGCACTGGATCCAAAGTCAGAGTATGAGCAGAAAGGATTTGTTTGTAAATGACGGTAGAGAAAATGATAGATTACAATAGTATTCTTTATATATTTGCCATATTCCCCCCAAACGATGCCCCAATAAGCTTTGTATGTATGTACTTTGCGAGCACTAAATATATCTTATATGTTAAATGGGATTCACTATCAGTAGAACCATTTGTTTTGTACTAAGTGCTGATTGCAATCATTCAGCTGGTCAGGGTATTTTTAACTGTTGAATTCAAGTTGTGAGTAATAAGGATATACAAATACTGGAAAAAAAAAAGCATTGGTGTGACATGAACTTTATTTCATTATTTTCCTGATTACTATATAGAAAGAGTAAACACTGGAGAGAAATTGAAAATGGTTTGCATGCCATTTCAAACTGCAAATCCCCTTTTCTTAGGCTTTATTATGTGTTTACGGCCATAGCACAGGTCAAGGGATGGATCCGTCCTTTTTGATGCCATAACGCCGAGCGCTCTCTCTCTCTCTCTCACACAGCAGGTGCAGTGATCAAAAAGGGCTTTTTACTGCTTCTCTGTCTGCCTGACTTCCTCAACCTTCAGCCTCTGTGAGTCTGTGTGTCTGATTTTGTGCGTGTGTGTTCGTCAGCCTGGCTTGGTGGCCAAATGCTTTACAGAACTTACACCCTTCTCTTTCTAATGCCTTTTCCAAAACATATTTATGACGGTCAGAAAACATTGTTATTTATTTTTTTTCACCACAGGACAATCCTAATGTTTCCCCGTTTCGCACATTAACCCTTGAAACGAAACACTCTGACCCACTTTTCAGAAGGTTTTTTCAGAGAGATAAGATATATACTGTATATGATACATAGAGGTGAACATGAGCTCCCTGAATTTTTTAACACGCCACTTAGCCATTCCCTGCAGTGATTTTAACTGTAAGGCAAAAACACATCATTTATAGATCTATATGTAATGATGATGATGATGACAAAGATAACATAAAATCATAGTATAATAACGATAATGATATTAAGTATGTAAACATTTTTAAGAATCTCTGTCTTCCAATTAGCGTGGACAAATTCTCTGAAGCTTTGATTTGTTTATGTTTCATTTTGGATTTTCTTTAAATGCTTTCTATACTGCTCGCCCTGTGGTGACCCCAGTGAAGCTGACAATGCATTTCCTCTCTATGTGACTATAAATTATTGACTCTGACTCTGTATTCTCATGCTGAGTTGCCTCAGTGATAACTCATGATGGACACTACTTTGAAAAGTGTTAGGACTGAGCGGTAGTGTAGAAAGCATTACATGCAATGATTTAAAAGAGTATTTTAGGTCTAGTGAAATGCATAATGAATATGACTACATACAGTATGAGCATACGTATGCAGAGATAAAAGGTATATATATAAATATATATATATATATATATATAAATATATAAAGTTTTGTTTTAAATAAAATACAGTATTTACTGATAAAA
>JAPQRN010000012.1:6886424-6896970 GCA_037367275.1 Coranthus polyacanthus
CAATAGAGGTACAACTAAGGTGTTGAAATAAATGCTAAAATAAACTCTAGCCCTGTCTTGATTCTCATTTCTCCCTGGATTCCCTCTTCTGACAGATTCACATAATGATCCCGTTTAAAGTGCTGTGTTTGAATTGAGTCATTTGGCAGAAACTTGCCTCAGTCCTACAGTGGTTGAACGCAACATTGATTTCAGGTCCAGGATTATTTTCCCATCAGACTCTGTGATCTAATAGCACCAAAGAGTAGAGCTCGCCGTGAGAGGGAAGATGAGATGGTTTAATTCAAAACAAGCAGCGGCTGCATTCATGCAGCAAACTCAAAGATGCCTGTAAGGCAGTAAAACGACAAGGAACACAACTTGGAAGAAGATGAATGCGAATATGTTTACTAGCATGGTGGCCCATTTAAGGTTCATTATAGGAAATTGTAAATATAATGCTTTTGTTTTCTAACGTTGCCCAGGTTTTCAATTCTGGCTAGTACTGTTAACAATTAACAAAATTTCATTTGTCAATGATTGTTTTTCTGTAGCAAAGAAACCACTTTCTGCCATTAGTTCCCACAAAAATATCAACAGAAACCTTCCTAGAAGTCTGCTTTTGTCAGCAGTCTTCACAGAGACTGCTTTTGAGATAGTAAATACACATGGATGAAAAATGAAGGAGGAATTCAAGAAGTGTCCTAATAAGGCGTTTATCAGACTTAAAGGGCCTTAACATAGACTCTCCAAGTCTGTGGACCTGCACTGGACCCACATTCAGTGTTTTGATTACGATAGTGGTGAGGGCTGTTTAACATGGTCCAAATTTGGGTAAATAAAATAGAAACTGGTGGAATCTGGCTTTAAATACCATTAAATATCACATGACTACAAACCGTTACATGTTTCCATTGTGATCCGTGACACAAAGAAGCCAATACAGCCCACTCTTCTTCTGCAGTTTCTGCCACTGGTTAGTTTAACTGACTGTTGCTGTGGAAACAAAGGTCTTAGATCCCATTCCTCAGTGGATGCCACAACTGGGAATTTTTCCATTACCTTTTTTTCTGTGCATTTTGTAAGTATTAGAAAGTTTGCAAAAAAAAAAGATCAAATTCCACAAGGGGTTTTATACTTGTTATACTTGGGAGATAGAAACAATTTTTTCCCAAATAAGTGATATATGACGAACATTTATGTGACGTGACTGAGCAACTGTTTCCTGGTGGCTTCCTGGATATTGCCATAAATTGTGAAAACATGGCAGCAGAAGCAAGAGGTAGAGTGGATCTCTACTTCTTGTACTTATTGTTTTTGATAACAGGGGAAACTAGGAACTGAACCCCGAACCTTCTTAATTTGAGGCAGCAGAGCTAACCACTGAGTGGGGTTGATCACTTACTTCAATTCTCGATTGTAAAATCACCAATGTTTTGAAGTACAAGTCAGCAACACTAGCTTTAGTCTAGTGTGGATGAGTTACCCAAAATGAAATTATTATTATTGTTATTATGAAAATAGTTTTCTTAAACTTTATTAGGGCCCTCTTTGTAAGTAGTGTTATTCACACATGTATCTGTACTTCAGCTTGAATAAACAATGTGTGTACTTTTGCCATTTCTGCATATGAGCAAAAAAGAAATCAGACTTTTGCCTACAGCGTTGAACGTAGCCTCAGATTGACAGGTAAATATAAACCAGATGCAGATAGAAGTACATGAGTGTAATTCTGGATGATGCCGGTGTTCTCCTGTAACTCCTGGCCTTTATCCAGAAGAGTACAGACCAGAATAAGTAAACAGTGTGAGTGAACATGCTGCATGCGGCGCTCTTTTTGACAGGCCTCATTCTAGGCCTGACCAGAGAGAATGGCAGGTCACAAAGGAGCACGGGGGGCTAAAATGTGACAGTTCACTGGACACCCCCCCCCCCCCCCCTCTTTGCTCTCTCACACACAGTCACTAATAAGCTCACATGACTCCCTGCCACACTGACACGATTCTGTGACCAGCAAACGGTCAAAATGAAGGTTCGGTATCTCATTAGCACCATATTGAGAGAGACAGAGGGAGGGACGGCAGGGAAAGAGAAGGAGGGGGACTCTTCCAGCTGTTTTTCTAATAGCAAAGTGGAGAGAAAGTGAGAGGGTGATAGTCCGACGGGGGCAACCAGGCAGTAAAGAAGCCAGGGATGGGGTTAAAGTAAGGGAACAGAAGAGAAAGAGGAAGAAGTGTTGAGCCTGGAATGACTGCGAACCGCTAACAGGGGAGGAGAGCGAGAAAGGTAAGTTTCTTCCTCCCCCATTTTTTTTTTTTTTTTTTTTTCCGGTTTGCCCTGAAGCCAATTAGTGGCGGAGCGATTACCATGCAAATGCAAATGCTCTGATACCACTTTTTTTTTTTTTCTTTTCTTTTCTTGTTTGCCTGCATTGTCTCGTTGACTCACACCCACTTTCAGATCAACAAAGTGTGTGTGTAACTTTAAGTGCCAGGGGAAAATTGGGTCAGTGAGAGAGGAGAGAGGGAGAGAAGCATGTGTTAGAGGAGGAGAGGCGCACTGGGAGAGGGGGAGACGGACAGAGAAATGGGAGAGAAATCCTCAGCAGCCCATGAACTACAGTAACAAGTGATCACTTGAGTAATCACGGGTGATTCAGAGAGAAATGTAAGTGCTGGTTTCTCCCAGGCATGACTGCTCTGCTGCCACTTTTGCTTTTATCTTCTTTTTTTTGGCTTGCGGATGGACGTTTTTTTAAAGCATTAATCGTTAATATGAATGCGTCTGAATGACACAAGAAGAGGGTGATCTGTACAGTCCTGTTGCTCCTTCCTCTTCCTTTGCTTATGCATTAACAGAAACAGAAGTCAAAAGTGAATTACAAGTTGAGCTTTCAGCGACTATTGACCATGTTTCCGCTCTCGGTAGCTCAAGACGAGCGAGAGCATTATAAAACTCAAGAGAAAACATGATAATACATTACTGTTCATTACTAGCTGAACGGGAGAAGAGCCTGACTCTTTGTCATGCTCTGTCTTGTGACGAGGTGTGGTTAGTCACTTTCATATTACTCAGCCAGCAATGTGTCAGCGTGCTATACCAGTCAGAAATAGGCCTGAATGTGACTGCGTCCTTTGCATGTTTGTGCATGCATTTCCCTCCTTTTGTTTAGTTTGCCTTCTCCCATCAATATAGCACACCTCATTTTACATGCAGAGGAAAAATGTGTTCTGAGTGGCCAGGTTATTTCTTTCAGATCCAACACTTTCATCTGTTTGCCAGATCAGAAATATGCCCCTGCTGTGCTTTTGTGGTCATGATCTCTGAATCGAATGGCAGTGTGGGAGACAGTTGCTTCTAATAGGCCTTGTATTAGTCAGAGCAAAGGGAAAGATGACCTTTCCCTGCTGTTTATTTTGGGAAGGCAACAGGAAGAATGCCGGAGCAGCTGTTCTATTCCTGCTGGCAGATCCCACCCCTGTGAATTCCAGTCTGCCACTGGAACGACACTCCCCTTACTCACGCAGGGGCTTGGATGTATCCAAGCAGCACTGTACAGTGTAAATAACACTACGTCGAGATCCTCCAAGTTGTTATGGCAATAAGCTCAGCCAAACACACACTGCTAGCTTTCAACTGCCAATTATTTCTTGTCAGATATACCGGTCATACAGCTCTGTTTCTGAGGAAGTCACCCTGCAGTATCTGTGCAGTACACAGTGAAGTAGAGATAGACCAATTTTCAGCCATGGACAATTATCATATCCAATATTTATCATTTTCAGATTACTGACGTCTGATATCCAATCAAATAAATTCATTTCAAAATGTGCTACTTTGGTTCTCGTGCAGCTGCATCTCTGTCTGCATTCACCACTTTGTAATCTCGAACCATATCCCGCCCATAGCATTACCATGCTACTATATGATTAGTTACACGTTACGAGTAATAGCCTATCAACACTGAAATGCAAAAAGAACATTTACAAATCTTTGTTATTTAAAATGCCTCCAGTTCAATGTAAAACTGTTGAAACGTTCAACACCAGTATTTTAGTTATGTAAATTATATGTGTTTCAAATATCGGCTATCGGTGTCCATGATTACTAATAGTCTATGTCTTGAACAGCCCTGAAAAACCAGTGTACACGTCCAACCTGTGGCATGATGATCAGTGTCACCTGTCTTTCCGTGCCTCTTGTGTATCTTAACCAGTCTAGCAACTCTTTCATGCAACACCAAGTGCTACTTTTCTCCCTCTAAGACAGACACCTTTCCAAAAATGGCAAGCCTCCCCAAAGAGCCGCCCGAGGATGCCAAGAAGCAGAGCTTCTGGATGGTGAGGATTACACTTCTGATGATATCTATGAAAATTAGCACCCGAGGAATAGCTAGTTAATCCAGAACAGTGTTAATGTGATGTGTAGGCTTGTTATTCTTACTTATCATCACCATCTTCTCTCCTCTCTGTTGCTCCTCCAACAGCCGGGGAATTATGTGCGTACAGTGCACAGAACTGATCAGTCCTTCCAGGCCTGCAACGATATCTTGGCCTGTTTCCTTGAAAGGGCCAAGGTAGAAAAACAGTACGCCCAGCAGCTGAGCCAGTGGAGCAGCAAGTGGAAGACCATAGTGGATTCTCGTAAGTATGAGACTGTCTGTCCGTCCTGGATCCTCCCTACATTTTTTTCCTGTTTAAAGGCTTAAAGGAGTTTTTTGCTGCAATGAACAACATAACAAGAACTAAAATGAGATGCACTTGCAGATAACATCAGCTATGTTTTCATTTTCCTTCAGTGATTGATAATGGTTCATTGCTTCACCTTTAAAGGTTCGATATGTAACATTTGCCTGTGCTTATGTGAAGTTTGTATTGGAGTCTGTGTTGTGTTGTGAACCGGTCATTTGACATTATTAGACTCCATTTCTATGCTAACTGTAGTTAGTGTTGCACACATAGACTGTATATGCATAGTGGACAGAGCCACCGTGACGTCACCCGTTGGTTTTTGAAGTGCCGTCTTGAAGTCAGGAGTTTGCTTTTTGCCTGTAACCATGTGAAGCTGCAGGAGCGCGAGAGGTGATGGGTGAGCTAATGCTAAACGCTAGCTTACGGACATGGAAAAACTGTAAACTTCATCATATATTTGCGTGACAAAATCATTTGACAGTCTTGTTAGTGTAACTTGTGAACAACAACTATAGGTGAGCTGTTTGCTAGCCTTCTCTAGCTCAGCCCCTCTAAAATCTCACTGGAGGAATAATTCAAAGATGGACCAGCAGAACACTTATTAGAGGGTCTAAATTAAACAAGACATTATCTCAGAATGAAAAAAAATGAATGACTTTTTGATTGATTGATTGCCTTTTTGGAGCCAGCATCTAATGGCCATCAGTGGTATTACACTTTTAGATACTTCTACATTGGCTTCACTTTGTTGCTGTGACTGTTGCCCCCTGGTTGCTGCCACACCTTTGCTGCTGTAGACGATCAGAAGAGAGAAGAACTTGGGAACGACCATAAAGATTTTCACAGAAAAACCGTGTCCTCTGCATAGGAAATCTGTGTACACAGGCTGTTATCACGGAGGCAGCTGAGGCAGTCGTTAGCTTAGAAATGGAGTCAGCTAATGTCAACAAACAAGCAGCTCCCGGTCAGCACATGGGCATGTGTAAATCTTACACACTGAACCTTTAATAAACAATGATTTGTAAATCATATTTCATGTCATGTATTCCTTCATCTTACCATTTTCAGCTTCTATAAATTAAGGCTGTAAAGTAAATAAGAAGTAGCAAACATTTCAAAACTATAATAACTCTTTCACATACATTATTTGCAGGCCTTTTTTTCACCTCTGCTTTCATCAAGTCCAGATTAACTCTTGATTCTTATTAAATGAGCACATCTGTGCTTGTCTGAAAATTTCCAGTGGACAAATGGAGGTCATTATTTCTTTATTGGTTCCATGACTCACCTCTGTGCTCTGTGTTATTTCATTCCTCAGTCTTTCTTTTTTCTTCTTCCCCAGGGCCACTTTATGGCTCCCTCATGAGGGCGTGGCAGTGTTTCTTCACCTCCACCGAGCGTTTATCTGCCCTCCACTCTTCCATCTCCCAGTCGCTTATTGCAGAGGAAGGGGAGCGGGTGAAGACATGGCAGAAGGAAACCTTTCCCAAGAAAATCTTCTGTGGGTTCAAGGAGAGCCACGACAACAACGCAAGTTTTTCACGTGCGCAGAAACCCTGGTCCAAAAAGCTGATGAAGGTGCAGAACACAGTTATTTACATTTTTCAAATGTATTTCTTTGTGTGCACACGTTGCAATGGCATCTTAACTAAACTCAAGGTTGTTTTGCCTCATTTTTATTTGACTTTCATCCCAGCCTACAAAAGTACATTTCAGTACATTTTTAAACATGCTAACTCGAATAAGATTAGATTATTATATATTATACTATATTCTATATACATAAATGAAATATATGTACAAATGAAGTGAAAACATACAGGTACATGTATGTAAAGACTGTATATGAAACCTTCACATATTGATATATGTCTAGTCCATACGAAAACAATATGTTAATGTATGTACATATGTATGTATTGTCTTATAGGTAACATCTACGGAAACATCACTCTTGATATAGGGTCATATATGTCATATATTACATTTCCATATTGGTTATTATTTGAAAATTCTGATGAGCACAAAAATATTTAATACCATCTCCACTGTGATGAGGCACATTTGCTCAGCATTTTATTTTGCATTCTGGAAGAAAGAATGGTCCAAGATGCATCAGTTAAAATTTGAAGGAAATCTTGAGATACCGTGAGTTTTAGAAAGTCATCTACCGGGACCATGACTTTTTGTGGCACTAGGCTTGATAATATACATGTATGTGGTAAATTAGAATCAAATAAGATGAGTTTTCACCAAGAAATTTTTTTTTATTTTATTTGGACCATGTTAACAAATGGAAATCTAGTCCCTGGTTTTGTACAAAATCACTCCCGTAGTGAATGAATCTTTCACTACTCCCTAATAAACACACAACAGGTCACTCAGCAGCAAATGGAGGTTTCGGACAGTCGTCAATTTGAGTCGAAACTGACACCTGTGGGATTATGCAACAGTAATTTTCATATCTGTAAAATGCGCCACATTGTACTGTGGGATTGTTGACAGAAAGCTGTGTACATGCCATGGTCACTGCTTTTCACGATGCATTGTGGGATACTTTGGGTCAACTGTATAGTGATTTCAGACACAGCCACAGACAAATGCTGGTAAAAACCATAACCTCCTTGGTTTTATAGCTAATAAAAATGTGCAGGTGCATTGACTCAAAAACACCAACATTTACAGAAAAAATAAACTAGTCCACGCAAAGTAAAATAATGGATGCGTTTGAATGTTGTCTTCAACAGCTGGAGAAGGCCCGAGTCGTGTACCACAAAGCCTGTCAGAGGGAGCAAGCAGCCATCGACAAAGAGAAGCAAGCAAATGAAAACACTGAGATGAGTCCAGAGAAAAAACAGAAGTTCACAGACGCTAAAGAGAAGCTAACAGAGGAAAAGGAAAAGGTACAGGGCAGTACTTCACTCAGTCAGTCAGATTCAATAAGAGATCTGATCATGATACGTCCAGTTCCCACTAACATGCCACACATGTTGCATTCCAAAAAGGTTTTGTTAGCCTGGTGCATGTGGTGATATTTATTTATTTGACTCTAAACATGAGCCTCAGCCTTAAATTTCTGTTCCAAACTTTTCCCTTGTATGGAAATGTGTTATTGTTACACTGCTCAGTGTTTATGGAGGCCAATATGGGAAGAGTGCAGTAGAAGATTTACACATGTTAAAGCCTCCTGCATTAAAGAAACACATTTTTTTAAAGTACTTCCTGGGGGAAATGTATGGCAACTTTTTCTAAATACGACTCTTGCTTTGAGCTGCCTGCAGACTAAAGATCGCTATGAGAAAGTGCTGGAGGATGTCACAGCCTACACGCCACGCTACATGGAGGAAATGGAGGCCATTTTTGACCAGTCGCAGGAAGAGGAGAGGAAAAGGATCAGCTTTTTAAAACAGGCATTCCTCTCCATCCACAGACATCTTGACATCACCAACAACGAGAGGTAAACAGCCTTTAGATTATTTTGTCTTTGTTTTAATGTATTTAACAAGGGCAGTACATGTGGGGATCGTTACATTTAGATAAAAGCAGATGCTATTTGTGATATTTACACCCATGTTGTGTAAGGTTTGGGGTCTATTTTAACCTAAATGAAGATCGTTTCCTACACCACCTGTTGGTGCCTAAAGCTAATAATGCACAAGTAATAAATTAGCGATGATGGGCCCTGACAGCTTGACAAAAATGGCAAAAAAAATGGTATATTCAAAACAAAATGGTGGACTTCCTGATGGCTGTAAGTTATGTCTCCAAGAGGCTGGACCTTGGATACATGCATCTACCAAATTTTGTGTGCTGAATGAAATCAAATGCAGGGGCTTGTGAGGGGATTTTTTTGTAAAGTCGTCATGTTCCATCACAAAGGTTTTTAGATGAAACTGAGTGAATTTGAAGTTGCTCGGGTTAATTCTCCAGGAGGAGTACAAGGGCTGGAAATGGCAAAAACAGGGGGGGGAAAATTGCATATTCAAAGCAAAAAATTGTGGACTTTCTATTAGGTTTGGGATATGGCTCCAAGAGGCTTTTTTGTGCATCTGGACCTGATACATGCTCATACCAAATTTGGTATGTCCAGGTCAAACCTCATGCGGGGGCTTCATTTTGTAGGGGCTGCACCTGATGCCACTTCTGATGCATGTGCAAAGTTTTCAAGCATGTGATTTGTTTTGGAGAAGAATAGTCCTTACAGTTTCTGTAGGGCTTTGTACTGGTCAGTGCTTGAGTCCTAATTATAGATTTTGTTTGAAATTCTTTTCAAGTGCAAATAGACACATAAAATGCATATGTGACTTTTAGCCGTAGGTAATTTGCAGACCGTGTCCCTGGTTGGGCTTTTAAGAAACAACACTCATAATAATGATAATAGGCACAGACACTAAAAGCATGACAAACAGGCTTAAAAACTAAAGGTAAAACAAAAATACACACTCTAATACAGGGCAAGAAAATAAACAGCTACTCAACGATAAAAGTAAAGAGAAACAATAACACAAAAACAAAGAAAAGCTAAAGATTGTTTCATTTGTATGCAATTTAATTCTGTATTTCACCATGTTTTACTTGCTCTTGTTTTAGCTGATTCAGTTGCTTTATATTTTAATAGCCTTAATTATTCTGAGTGGTTCTATTACTTCATTGAATTTCTGTCTATTGTTTTTATCACCATTGTTTACCCAGGTTTCTTGTTGGTATTCCTTCAGTCATGTTTTAGGTTTTATTTTTTTTGCTGAATTCAATGTTCTTACTGCCAGTGTTTTCTGCGTTTTACTCAGTTATATTACAAATAAGGCCTTTACCTCAATATTTTCTGAGATTAAATAAAGGTTGACTGAAAATATACGCACTCGGATGCAGCTTAGGAAACTAACAGTGAGGCACAGACAAACAAAGCGGCTAATAAACAGTGAAACAACAACTAAAGGGCAATTAAGAACAATGATGTAGCTCAGCGTTAACAGGTTTGTCTTTGTTTAAGCCACAGTTTTTTTCTTGCACTGAAAGCTTTAAATCATTCATATTCATGCTCATTTAGTGACATTACAGGTTTACACAAGTAGTGAATGAGTCTGTGTAATGTGTTTGAATCACTGGCTTCTTTTCTGTGTATTTCTGTGCAGTGTGAAGGCCGTGTACAGTGAGCTCCACAACACTCTGATGGCCATCAGTGAGCAGGACGACCTCAAATGGTGGAAGAACAGCCAAGGACCCGGCATGCCCACCGACTGGCCCAAGATCCAGGTACGAACAAAGGAAATGAAATTGTACTTAAATGACTGATGAACCATTTTTGAAAGGGTCATTTTTATGTGGGAAACACAGTGAACTGAAGGTGGCAGTATTCTAAAATGAATATTGTATGTGTTATTAAGGGGGGTTTGCTTTTGTTTTCACCACAGTCACTTTTTTTAAAAGCTAATATTTTGGAGTGTTTCACTAGATAGCAACACACAGCATTATTTATATAGTATTTTCCAAAACAAAGTCACAAAGTGCTTTACAAGACAAAATAAAAATCATAGACAATGATTAAAAGAACTATTTAAAAACACGTAAAGGTTAAATGTCCTTAACTAAGGGAAGTAAAGGAACTAGAACTAGAAAGTGCTCAGAAAGAACAAACCTCACATCAGTTGCACGTTGCAAAATTGT
Source organism: Coranthus polyacanthus (assembly GCA_037367275.1). NCBI lineage: Eukaryota > Metazoa > Chordata > Actinopteri > Kurtiformes > Apogonidae > Coranthus > Coranthus polyacanthus. The sequence goes on from JAPQRN010000012.1 coordinate 6,896,759, forward strand.
GACATATGTGATTTAGTGATTTTTAGAAAATCATCGACCTGACCTGACGTGACCTTGACCTTCAACCTGTGTTAAATTACAATCAAATCAGATGAGTTTTGACCGAGATATAAAAATTTCACCCGCTGTCAACAAATTTTTTTTCCTGACCTTGACCTGTGACCTAGAGTGACCAAAGTGCAATCATCTGTTCTCGCTGTCACCAGGAACTC
>JAPQRN010000012.1:6911319-6936253 GCA_037367275.1 Coranthus polyacanthus
CACGTTATGTATGTAAAAAATGTAAGTAAAGGGTCTGAATACCCTTCCGCCGCTGCCATAAACACTTCAACACTTCAACACTTCAACACTTCATTCACTTTTGTTTTTTGAGATTGCCACTTGCACACCGCTGGATTATTTGCACGCCTCTGGCCTCCTTGTAAGCTTAAACAAGTCATTATCTTGAGACATCTCTCATCAACAAGGCATTCTCACCCTGAGGACAAACATTGATTAAACCTATTATTTAATACCATACTCCATAAACCCTTAGGCAAAGCATTTTTAATAATCCTGGGAGACGGGCTGTTGCTGCGATACTGGAAGCATCGCATCTTGCAGGAATGGCTCACCATGTAAATCACATTTCTCATCCATTCCAACATTCAGTCACACAATAAATGAACCTCTCAGCTCAGTCTGCCTGCTTCATGCACTGAATGAAGGTCATGCGATTCATCGTCTGAGCCCTTACAAAGTGGCCCCTGTCTGTATTTGTAGGGTCATTTAATTGCAAGGCTGAAGCTGTAAAATGTTTGAAAAGCACTATTATGATTAAAGTGTGACCCTCCTCCACAGCTCGGTGGCCCTGTCCTCCCTGTCTCTGGCCATCATTCAGCTCAACTCGTCACAAGCCAGCGCCGCTCTGGCTGTCAGAGGCCGCTTCCTCGACGCCAGGAGGGAAGGCGAGCTGCAGAGGAAGCTGATCGAGAGAGCAATGTGAGTCAGAGGCTGCACTAGAGTGTTTGTAACATGTAGGAGACATTGTGTTAAAACAGGCCCAGTAACTGTAGAGATCGAGTAAAAACACAGACAGTAAAAATGTATAACAGTATTTAAATGTGAAAGATGTCTACTTTGGATTAAATACATGAGCTAAAACTGCCCCAGATGATCAAATCTACAAAAAAATATGGTTTTGCATTATAGCATTTTTGTTTATTGACAGGTTAAATGTTTGAATTTGTGACTTCAACCAAATTCCACATGACATTCTACAGTATACTATAACCAAATTTCATGTCACATACTATACTATGATCAAATATATCAAACGCAGCCTTACTACTCCACCACCAGAGGCCATTGGTGACTAAAAAGGACCACACAGAAAGGCCTTAAGGAGTACTAATTAATGCATTCACAATTATCTAAAACACTTCATATATGACAAACTGTCCAAAACATCAGTTGTCAGACCACATAGTATAATATGTATAATAATGATCCCTGGCTGGCTGACAGACAGATCAGATGTTAGTTCTTTAAAATCATCTTGATATTATAAAAGAGTGGGAACAAGAATAACAGTAATGGCTGCACACGTGTGGTTTTATTCTGTCTCTTTCTTCTTACAGAGCGCATAATCGCAGTGCAGAAGACAAACAGACATATCAAAAATGGGTTGAAACCATGGAGCCAATATACAACAACATACACAACTTCACAAGGGTATGTTTTACTGTACGTCACTATATCAGTGCCTCGCATTGGTTTGGATCACAAGATGAACTAAATTTACCTGTCATCTTTTTTCAGAGAAAGTCTGTTATTTCAGACTCACAGGTAATGCAGACATCCTCATTTTTATACACTATACATCTTATTATTAGTTATGCACTCATTGACTTTCACTTTTTCCGATAACTCTTCCATTGGTTTCCTCCCTCCAGTCTCTAACAGATGCTGGCGCAGCGCTGCTCTACACCATGAAGCACAGCAACAGGAAGTCCATCTCACTGAAGGATAAACATAAACTCTAGCCAACTGTCAGCTTTTCCACCTTTTACCTCCTTGGAAGCAACTCAAGTCATGTATGACAAGCGCAAATATACAGCTATTGGACTGTGATGACTTGGCTGAAAAACACGCTTGACATATTTCACTCTGACAAAGACAAATTACAGTGCATATTAAACTCAAAACATCATCATCTGTGTCATAAGAGAAGTGATTTTTGGACTTGTAAAGACTATTCCAGCAGCGCTGAAAATCTGCTGATGCAGAATACAGTACATATGGGTGTGTATTTGACACCATCCCTGTGGCCTAGTTTGTGTTTTTGCAGTGACCAAAACGCGCAGGAAAAGTCTGACTCAGAAACACCATCACAGAGCTAACACACAATCCATTTGTGTCAGCAAAAAAAAAAAAACAAGAGTCAATGAACGGAACAGAAAAGACGAGCGTTATTGTACATACTTTAGACACACAATAATAGAGGACCTATCAGTAAAACACTGAAAATATTATTGTATTAAAAAAGAACATTATTGTACACACTTTAAATAGATATAATAGAGGATGCATCAGTGCAAACACAGTGAATTGTGTCTATATCCTTTAAATCTACTCCACAGAAAAAAGCTAAAACTTACACAAGTAGTGAGCAATGGAGTACGTGCAAAATAAGACAGAACACACAATGATCATGCTTGATACGGAAGCCAAAGCATAAATCGACATGCGTTTCTCTGGGGTGGCCCTGACAACACAAACATGTAACTCTCTGCAGACGTTTGTTGAGCAGTCATATTGGTCGTTATTCAGTGCTGGCAGGTTCCAGAAAAGGAGAACATACACAAACCAGGCTTCAGCCAGAACACGCAGAGCGATGCTGAGCAGGTAGAAGCCCACAGTGCCTCTGTCTCTGTGGAGATCTATAACCGTCTTGCCACCAGTGTCTGCGGATACCACCTGAGCCTCCAGCTCAACGTCGCTCTTCTTCTGGGAGTTCCTCTTCTGGACCAGGGAGCTCAGGTGGGAGGTGAACAGCTCCATGAGCAGGATGGAGATGACAACTAGGACAAAGATGAAGTTCCAAGCCACCATCATAGGCTTATCAAAGTGTTTATTAAAACACGCTTTGGTGCAGATGCTTCCCTGGTGCCGTTGCAGGTGAAGTCGGCATCCAGTTTGGTAAAGGGCAGCTCAGCCAGGAAGAGGATCACCACACGGATGCACAGGAGGCCAAACCACAGGGAGCGGCACTTGTAATTGGTGGTGGCATCGACTGCCGTCCGCAGGATGGGAATAAGGCCTGTTACTATGGCTGCCATCGTCAGAGCTGGAATTTAACTGTGGAGAGAATGTCATTTTTATTACAGGGTTCCCTCACATTTTGACTGACAAAGTTTCCAAACTTTTCTATGATTATGAAGGACTCATTATATAATATCCATGGCCATTCATAATCTTTAAGTACATGTAGAGAAGTGTACTTCAGTTAATTATTGTGTGAGAATTAAAAAGCAACCTTTTTCATTCTCTAATTGTCTCTAATTATTTTCATATTCATTTAAAATACTCTTTACTAAACTATTAAGCTAATAACCTGATTTTTAAGGATTGTGACTATGCAATTATTATGTAAATGATGTAAAAATGCATTGTTTTCAGTCAAATAACAACAAAAAGCAATCCCACCACCTAAGGAAACTCTGAGATCTACTCCATTTCTTAAATTTCTCTCGTGTCCTCGTCTGAATCTAACAGGCTTGTCTTTTCCAAAAATTTGGACTTTTTAAATTAATTTCATGACTTTTCCAGGCGTGGAAAATGAGATTTTAAAATACCATAACTTTTTCAAGGTTTTCATGACCGTGGGAACCCTGTTTTTATAAACTAAGTTTACATTAAGTTTACATTTTAGTTCATGTAAATTCGATGAATTTGGTGAAATTTAAAGGATTGTTTTTTTTCATTTCAAACGTAAAACTAAACATATTAGGATATGAATTTGGAAAAAGCAGAACATGGGCCAAGGATTTGAAAAATGGGCAGATCAGTTTCCGAACGTTACAACACATCTCTGTGGAGCCTTGGCTGAGGGACGCGCTCGGCTCTCCCTTCTGGTTTTGTAGTGCGGACATACAGAAAGAAGCATCCAAAAATTCTCAAGTTGATTCTGTCAAAGATTGATTTTTACAGAGGACATTAAGCCTGAAAACTGTTCTTGTAAGTATTCACAAATGTCACATCAGAAATGTAAAACCTTTGGTACAAAGTGGTTCTTAAAAGTAAAAGTGTCTAAAAATAAACCTGTCATTAATGGAAATAAAGTGTAGCATGTAAAACACCTTACCTTTAATTTGCTGTCTGCTAATGGAATGCAGTCCTCCTCTGCATTCAGTCTCTTATGAGTTTGAAAAATGTCATTGTCATCGATGTATGTGTTAGTTTCTCACTATGTAATGTGCTGACCAGACCTCACTTTACTTCTCACTTACTTTGCTGTGCATCTGCCTCTTAAAGCTAACATTTAAGATGTTCATACTAAGATACTGCAGCACAGAACATGGAAAAAAAACATGAACATATGTTGGGTGCAAAAAGAGATAATGCATAAATGACAGTATCACACAAATACTTAATACTTAGATATTTTAATCATATAAAAAAGTTATGCCACTGCCTTTTTTTTTACATGATTAGATTATAGTAATTAATAACAATTAAACAGTTATAAATGTCCTAAACAATAAAATCAAAGGATACAAAGAATTTAAGAGTAGTTGTAATTTCCATGTGTGATAAAAACATGTTTAGCCAGTTTTAAAGCGCAATTTTACTGAGATGAGCACACAGTATATGTTCGTAACACCACATTTATATGAAAGGTCACGACAGATAAGACTATTTGATAGTAGGCTACTTATAATACAGTTTCAATTTTAAAACATACATAACATTTTTAAAATACCATGGCATTACAAAACAATAACAAAACTGACAATTTAAATGAAAGAGACCCAATTTTTTTTTTTTTTTTTTACATTTTTTTAGATGTATGATCTTGAAAAATAACACTGTTGTGTCAAAATCAGACCCATCATCTAAAAAGATTTAAGGCCATTGGCAAAATACCAAAACAGTAGGAAAGCTTAAAGTTCCTCTTCCTTGACTAAGTACTCTGGCAGACTCTGAAAAGCAGTCACGGGCACAGTCACTGGAACGGTCAGCGATATAGCACTGGGCTCCACAGTACTGGGGGAAACCTCACTGGGAGGCGGAGAAGAGGGGAGTGGGTCTGTGTGGATAATGTTCATGTCACTGAGAGGGGCGGCGGGGCTGTGGTCACTGTGAGTCCGTAAGTGCTTGCGAAGGTAGGCGGCAAACAGAAAGGCTTTGCCACAGTGAGGGCAGCTGTGAGGTTTGCTGCTGGAGTGGATCTTCTGGTGTTTACGCAGTCCAGATTTGTTGAGGAAACCTTTGCCGCAGCTGTCGCAGACATGAGGCCTCGGCTTGGGATGCTGCTTCTCGTGCTCCTGCAATTCTGCCAGCTGTGTAAACTCTGCCTGACAAGTTTCACATACATGTGAGCCCAGGGGCACGATTTTGGTTACAGTCGGAGGAGTAGAGTCGATGGAATGAAGACTTTCGTGGGCCTGCACTTCATCCCAGGTTCCAAATGTAGCATCGCAGTGAGTGCAGGAGAACTGAGGGAGGGTTGTGTGGGCAGTAAAGCCAGAGGCCGACCCAGCATCTGCCTCCTGTTGCTGCTGCTGCTGCTGCTGCTGCTGCTGCTGCTGCTGCTGCCGCTGTTCAGACTGTTCAGCAAGGTGAGTTCTCTCATGTTTTCGCAAGCTTGATGATACAACAAATGACTTCAAACACTCCTCACATTTGAAGGGCCGTTCTCCAGAGTGCACACGTCGGTGCTTGTTGAGGCTGGAGCGCTCGGCAAATGACTTGTCACACTCAGTGCAGGAGAAAGGCCTGAGTCCTGTGTGGACGAGCATGTGGCGCCGTAAATCCCAGGATGCTACAAAGGCCTTGTCGCAGCTCTGACATCTGTAAGGCCGCAATCCAGAGTGAACACGTTCATGCACGGCCAGATCGGCCGGCTGCCGGAACCTCTTGGAGCATTTATCGCAGGGATAGGGCTTAAAACCCAAGTGTGCTCGCTGGTGGCGACGGAAACTGGAAGGGTCTGAAAACATCTTTCCACACTGTGGACAGAGGAATGGCTTCTCCCCAGAGTGAGTGCGGAGATGAGACTGGTAAGAAGAGAGCTGGGTGAAGCCCTTACCACACTGCTCACACTGATAGGGTTTATTCTGGGAATGAATGCGCTGATGGCAGGCCAGGGAAGAGGAGCGAGAAAAGGCCTTGCCACAGTCTGAACACAGGTACGGTTTTTCTCCGGTGTGAGAGCGTTCATGGTTTTTAAGGTCCTTCAGCTCTGTGTACGTTTTTCCGCATTCTTCACAGGCGTATGGCCGATGGCCCTGGTGGTTCCGCCTGTGTTTTCGGAAAACAGAAGGATCTGCAAAACTCTTACCACACTCAGCACAAAAGTATGGCTTCTCTCCTGTGTGAGAGCGCATATGCACCTTGAGTTTAGATAAAGTGGGATAGCTCTTGGAGCACTGGCGGCAAGAGTATGGCCGCTCTCCACTGTGCTGTGTCATATGGATCCTCAGACATATAGCTTGCATGAAGGCTTTGCCACACTCTGTGCATACGAAAGGCTTTTCGCCAGTGTGAGAGCGGCTGTGGTTGCGTAGCTCTGTGGGCGTCTTATAAGCTTTGTGACAGTCAGGACACTGAAAGGGTCGCTGAGCTGAGTGAGTACGCTCGTGCTTTGAGAGCTGAGCCTTGCTTAAGAATGTTTTAGTACACTGAGAACATGCGTGTTGCTGCTGACGGTCTTTTGAATGTGCCGAAAGCTTGTGGCTCCGCAGAGCTGAGAGATTCCTGAAAACCTCTGTACATGTAGAACATTTGAAGGAAGGTTTGGCTTTAGGAGGTCTGCCTCTGCCACGTTTTTTTGCAGGCTGATCCTTTACCACCTCTTCTTTTTGCTGGTTCTCTTCATCCTGTGCAGGAGGGGTGTATTGCTCTGCAAGAGGTGGGCTGCCAGGCTGGGGGGAGGCCATCTTTTATATCTGCAGAGAAACAATATAAAATACTTTTTAATAACAGTTCTGTAAATTAACTGCTCACTACTATCACTACTAGGATTGGGGACTGGAGGATATTTAGTCCCATAGAAATGCAGCTTATGACTTATGACAGATCTGAATTAGCAGAGCAGAAAGTGGGTGACATCACATGCTGATGGACCAGAAAAATCAGAATAATAACACAGCATAAATATGCGGATAAGCATTAAATCACAAAATGGCTGGCATTAGGACCTCAGGGACAATAAGCTAACCGCTTTGAAGCCAGGGGAAGTTGACGATGCAATGACAGAGATCACTATGTATCTATGACTGACATGTGCCCGACCGGAGACAAGGAGCAAAGATCACGTCTTGATGCGATGGCGTTAACCCCGGACACACCGTGTACGTATTTATATCCACTAGCTTCCGTGCTAATTTCTTTTTACAAACTCAAAATGGCTGGCTTTAGGACCGGCTGCACCAATTCGCTCGATAGTGTCATCATCAACATCATCATGACTGTGATTATACGGGATGGATTTAGCTAACGTTAGCTCTTCTATTGCTTCGTGTGGGTGTTTTAGAATCAAAGGTCTTTCTTACCTGAATCAGGGCATTAATAGCTGGTCGATAATGCCAGTGAAAACGTCTGTACACGACTGCATTTACTGTGAGACACGGTGATCCGTGTTGACTGGCTGCAGGATGGGGGACGGCTCTAGGACCACGATGACGAAAGCTTTCGGCAAGCCAAGTGTGCAACATTTTATTCGTTTAATGTACAAAAATATCGGAATAAACTATTTGTGAAAGTCTTCAGAGACTGTGTGACAAAACACCTTCGTCTTCGCAAAATTACCATGTTACCTATCGTTAAACAAAAACGAATTTTATTTTCGTTGCATAAAACTTATTCAGGGGGACGGCGTAAGCTAGCTGGCTAAAGCACCTAAAGCTAGTTAATTTGCAGTGCTTCCAAAACAAGGAACTGGACTGTAGAAATTCACATTTATGTTGTCTTTTTTTTTTTCGTTCGATGTTTGCTCTTTAAATACTTTAGCAGCTGAAGTTTTAAATTCAAAACGCATTTAAGCTACCTTTGAGAGGGACGTATTTCACTGCTGCACATTTCCTGTTTCCTAGCAACAAGAGTAATGTGGAAATGTGATGGAAGAAAAAAAGACAATTGAGAAGAAGGGGGTTGCCTTTTACATAAAAAAAGAATGTTTTTAAAATGATGAATGAAAATCTATCTTCAGAGGCGTGTGCTGAATCAGTACTCCTGCAGGTACTCAATTTATTGCTTTTGCTGACGTTGTGATTCCGCATTAAAACGACTTCTTAGCTTTTTGGTGCAATGTTTGTTTAGCTAGCCCTGGTGATGCTAGCATGTAGCGACTAGCCCGCTAATGTTAGTGATACAAATTTAACCTTAGTCAGCTCGTCCACTTGTCACTGAAGAAAGATTAAGACAAGCGCTTTAATTTAGATAGAATAACTGAGGAATATGAGAGGATGTGGGCTTTCGGTGTGGCATTAAATCTGCATAGAGAGGCGTTGGTCCCCTGGTTTGTTGACATAGCTAGTCCAGCTAGCTCTGTGGAACAGATGTGTAATTTTTAGCCGCCAGATTTTAACCTCAGTAAGTTTGTCTATAATGCTGGTTTTCTGCTGCGGAAATACTGAACCTTAGTGACTGTATTTTCCCAGACTTTATTGATTTTTACGTTCTTAAATCATTAGTGGACGAACGAATCAAAATTATGAGATTTCAGTTGCTGCCGTGTTGATATTTCTTGTACATGCAGTGGTGGAAGAAGTCCAAGCGATCATTTACTTAAGTAAAAGTACTAGCTAATACCACATTGTGAACACTATCCACGACAAGTAAAAGTTCTGCGTTCATTTTTACGCAACTAAAAGTGTAAAAATGTAATTGTTATCAGCAAAATGCGTTTAAAGTAGTAATTGTGTTGTCAGTGTTTTACTATTATATATGATGTTTTTGGATTGATATTGCAGCTGCATTAATGTGTGTGTTGGATTTTACTGGTGGAGCTCAGTTGAACTACATTAATACTGTTGGCTAGTTGATTCAACAAAGCACCATCTTCTATATGCATATATTTGTAGCGTTGCTGTCCCGTGAGAACCATGTATTTCTAAGTCAACTTTTCGTGACCTTTTTCATCTTTGTGACAACGCATTTTTCAGCTCATCCAAGAGCGTTATTAAAGAGTTTCTTTATCTTATGAAGTAAGAGCATTTTTTTTTCAAATCGTAATCTTTCAGTTTCTCACAAACGTTCAAAATCACCACATTTGGAGATACGTGGTTTTCACTGGACGGGGATGAAATATTGTAATGAGAAAAGTAAATACAGCTATCAGACAAAGGTGTAGTGGAGTAAAAAGTACAGTATTTGCGTCTGAGGTGTAGTGGAGAATTGTTCAATTGAATATAATGGACCTCAGAATTTGTACTTAAGTACAGTAGTTGAATAAAAGTACATTCTGCCACTGTGTACAGGTTAGGGGTGTAAAGTTGTCAGAAAGTACCGTTGAATAATTCTGTGGGGAAAAATAATTAATAGATTTGGGAAAATACACTTTAGGTTATTGTGTTTTAGTTACTTGTAATATATAAATGCCTTATTGCATACTAGCTGAATGAAATAAATGAGTTAATTTTCACTGCAGCTCTAACTGGTATCCCTTCTGTCCTCAACAGCTCAGCTTGCCTGCTTCTTCAAAACATAACTCTGCTTCTTAATATGCAGAACTGGTTTCATCATCATCTACTGCTACGCACTCTACTTGGACCTAAAGAACTTTATTTTTTTTAAATGGACAAGATTGGCATGTAATGAATTTCCCTCCTGCATATACTCCATGTCTGGTGTACTCAATCCAACTAGTATCTTGTAATGGCTGTGCAAGACCCTGGCAGGGCAACAGGTTTTCCTTGCAAACAGTGTGGCTTGGTATATCCCAATATGCCCAGTCTGCTGGAGCACATGGATGCACACCTTCAACAAGAAGAAGAACGCAAATTTAAATGTGATGAATGTGGACGTGGTTATCGGCACGCTGGAAGCCTAGCAAACCACAAAAAGACTCATGACGTGGGTTCTTTTCAGTGCAACATATGTGGTAAAGAAAATTCCAATGCTCTGGCCCTGAAGAGTCATCTCCGTAGCCACACTTCACAGAAAAAGTACTCATGTGCAGAATGTGGGAAGGCTTTTCGTCTGGCTTCACAACTGGCTACCCATGAGAGGGTTCATCTTGCGAGGCGAGCAAAGGAACAATCATTTAGGAAGGTCGATGTGGAATATGCCACGCATGAAAATAAACACGAAATTGAAACTGAGCACCCACATCATCTCCATGAGCAGTCACCTGGTATCGGAATTTCTACACAAAACAGCCCAGATGAGGACAAGACAGATGTAGTTTATAACACACAGTCTGAGACAGATGACTCAGCTAATCGACCTTTCAGATGCGACATGTGTGACAAATCGTACATACACCTTCGGAGCCTGACCAACCATAAAAAGACACACCAAATAGGGATGTTTGAGTGCACGGTGTGTTTCAAACTGTTCAATAACATGGCTGCGCTTTATAGTCACCAGAGAACTCACAAGTCAAGAAGTCGCATGGACCCGAATTCAGTGGGTGGGTCTTATATGGGCACATCAGTGGATCAGTTTTCACCTCAGAGCCAGGATGCCCCAGTAAATTTCTGCCACTTGTGTCAGGTATTATTTCCCAGTGACGAAGAGTTCCAGGAACACATCCAAATGCATAACTCATCATCAATGTCATTTGGGCTTCAGGACAGCTTATCCGAGAATCATAATATATCGTACGACAACAGTATTGCTTCCCCTGAGTCAAGTTTTTATGCATCTCCTATAAACAATGTACCATCTGTATCATCAGTAGATAATCTTGGAGCTTTTGAACTGCCACCTGAGCAGATTACAAGTAATGGTCATATTTATTCAGACTGCTCCAATAATCAAACACCATCTTCCAACAGCGCTCAGGGAGAACCCCCAATCATAAACACAAACATTCTCAGTCCTGCCCTGGTGCACACACAAAGCAGTAATAACACACCTGAAATGGAAGAGACTTCAACTGTAGATTCTGATGAGCGTCCCTTCAAGTGTCAAATCTGCTGTAAAAGCTACCGACACTCAGGCAGCCTTATCAACCACAAAAGGTCACACCAGGTTGGGATTTACCAGTGTTCCATCTGCAGAAAGAGCTATCCTCATCTGGCCGCACTGAAAAGTCATCTTCGTCTCCACAAAGCCCAGCCGTCGTCTTTTAGCCTCACCCCCGAGGGGGACTGGCTATCCTCGGAGCCTCTGACTGTGGAAAACCAGCAGGGCTGCTACTCGCAAGAGGAGGAGGAGGACGACGGCGGTGTTCACCCTGCGCTTATTAATGAGCAAGAGAACAGCATTGACCACAATAATGGAGCTTTGTACCACGAGCAGTTTAATCAGGAATTTTCCCAAGACATGACTGTGCATCTACCTCACAATGACCACCTGATGCAGAGGCACATGTGTGCAGACTGCGGTGAAACATTCGCAGATATTGCAGGGATTAAGTGTCACAGTTGCCCACTGCTACAGCAGCAACATGACACCACTAGCAGTGACTATGAGAGTAATATACACTTTCAGGACAGTAATGGTCACTGTACCATTGGAAATTCAGGCAGTAATGTGGAGTTCCATGATCTGAATGGTAGCCATGATTACTTTGAACAGAATTTCCATGAAAATGTGAGTAGTGATCACATGAACAGCAGTGGAGCCGGTGATAACACTGAAGAGGAGGAGGAGGAGGATGATGATGATGGAGATCTTTATCAGTGCTCGATATGTGGAAACAGCTACACCAGCATGAGGGCTCTCAGGAGCCATCTCCGAGGGCACACACAATCCCATGGCACTCCTGCAAGCTCAGGGCCTTCATCCATGTCCTCACATGAAGAAGTGAAAGATGAAGAACCAGGGGAGATGATGATCTGTAGTACATGTGGGGAAAGCTTTGCTAATAGGCAGGACTTGATTAGTCATCAGCTTCTGCACAACAAGGATGAAGTGGATAACCATTTACACATTAACAGTAGTGATGGCTCTAGAAGCAAAGAAGAGGCGCAGAGTATCATCTGTGGCAGCTGTGGCATCTTCTGTGCCAGCTACCAGCATCTTGAAAACCACAGCTGCCCAGCTGAGAGGAAAAATGAGTCAACAAAGGGCGAAGAGGAGGCTAAAGTCAACGAGGTTCCCCCCCATGAAGACACAAGTCTGGTCAAAGAAACTGTTGACACGGAAGACCGTCAGTACCAGTGTGAACAGTGTGGGCGGTCGTATCGTCACGCTGGCTCCCTCCTCAACCACAAGAAGTCCCACAAAACAGGTGTATTCAGATGCCTTGTGTGCCAGAAGCGCTTCTACAATCTGTTAGCTCTGAAAAACCATCAGAGGTCCCACTTTGATATTAAGAGGTGAGTTCCTTCTTCAAAAAAGTTGCAAATTTATCCCAACTGTCAATCCTTGTTCAAAGCTACTCAAAAAAGTTGCTCATTGAGTTGTTTTGTGTGTGTTGTGCTTTGTCTAGTCTTTGTGTGCTGTTTGTTATGCAATGGTGGCAAGCAACTAAGTTCATTTACTCAAGTACTGTACTTAAATACAAATTGAAGTACTCTATTCTTTAGTTTTTCTGTTTTATGTTACTTTACTTCCATCCACTACATTTCAGAGACAAATATTGTCCTTTTTACGCCACTACATTGATTTGTCCAATTTAGTTATTGTTGAATTTAGATATTTAGAATTTAACAAGCTTTTCAAATACAACACATTGTTAAAGATTAAACCCGTGGTTTCCAACTTTTTTGGCTTCTGACATCTTACAGAAAGAAGCGTGTAGTCGGCTCACATTTCAAATGTCTATGAGTTATTAACAGCTCCACCAAACTGTGATATTTCCTCTAAACTTCTCACATGGTTTAATTTCAATAAATGAACAAATCGTTCAATATGTCTACAAATGTCAAACATTAGAGAAAAGTTCAGAAAGAGATTTGTGTATCAGGACTCTAATGTGTTTTTTTATTCTTTCTTCTCCCACTAATCATGTGATGAGCACTCAGATTTATCTGGTGTCTCTGTTTATAAAACTGGATATAAAGTAGTTAAAACTGGGCAACAGTAACATGCGGCAGCAACACTGAGGCTTCACTATTAATAAACTAATAAAGTCAGAGGGACCAAACCAGTATTTTTTCTTCAATACTTTAACAGCATTTTGCTTATATATTTTTACCTAAGCAGGATTTTTCACGAAGGACTTTAACTTGTAATGGAGGTTTTTTTTTTTTTACCTGACTGTATTAGTACCTTTACTCAAGTAAATGATCTGAATACTTCTTCCACCACTGTTGTTATGCACAGAATTAACCATGTGGTTCATAACTTCCTCCTTCAGGTATACTTGCCATGAGTGTGGGAAAGCCTTCAAAATCCAGAAGCAGCTATTAAACCACCTGAGAAGGCACAAAGAGAACCAAGCCAAAATCCAGGAACTCAACAGTCAGATCCAGGCCCTCATGCAGATGAATGGGACCAGGTCAGATGGAGGAATGCAGTCCTTAACTACAAATGCCAGTCAGGCTTTTACCCCCAAACAACTGCCTGAAGAGAAGACGGGAGCAACCAAGCAGGAGCCCTCAGTCAAATCTGAGGACACAGACGACCAGCGACCTTTCGCTTGTGACCAGTGTGGACGAACATATCGCCACGCGGGAAGTCTGGTCAACCACAGAAACTCCCATAAAACAGGTCAATATTACTGTACTGTGTGTAACAACACTTACTCTAATCAGCTGGCAATGAAGAACCACTTGCGCACCCACTTTGCATTTAAAAAGCACTCTTGCCAAAAGTGTGGAAAAGGTTTTAGAGGAAAGAAGCAGCTTTTATCTCATGTTTGTGCAGCCCTCAGGAAGGATGGGAGTGAAGGCAGGAGGGGGCTAAAATCTAGAGCCTTTAAGTGCAAGGAATGTAAGCAGGCTTTTCTTTCTCATGACCAACTGACGGCCCATGCATGTGATGGCCCCTCAGGCAGTAGTGATGGACAAACAAACATGTCTCCAAATAATGAGGAGCGACCGTTCACGTGCAACATATGTAACCGCAGCTACCGCCACGCCGGCAGCCTCCTGAACCACAAAAACACCCATAAGACGGGCCATTTTAGCTGCACCTTCTGCTCTAAGCCCTTCACTAACCCCATGGCTTTACGCAATCACACACGCATCCATACGCAGAAGAAAAAGTATGTGTGTCTCACATGTGGAAAGGCTTTCCGCCTGGCCAGCATCCTGCACAACCACCAGAAAGTCCACAACCGGGTGGCAAGTCATTTCAGCTGTCCCGCATGCGGCAAGAGCTTCCAAGGCAGGTCGGGCCTGAAGAGACACCGCTGCCGCAGAGGTCAGGAGAACTCGACAAGAGCCGGAGTCCAACAGTCAGACAGGGGAGACAAGTGCTTCACGTGAGTTGTTTAGTTCTGTTCTGTTTCTGAATCATGTTTTGATGTTACTTTGTTGTGGTTTTCATTTATTTGCAATGTTTAAAATAATTTCCTCACCTACAGTTAAATGTTATTGGAATATTATAAATTTGAGTAGGGGTGAGCCATCTGGCCAAAAGATGATATCACAAAATGTACTGTAGAGTACAGATAGACTCGAGCAGCAGACAGGTTTCTCTATCTGCACAGTAATATTACATTAAAGATACCACTATTGTCACCAGAGATCATTCATTTGGCAGGTAATGACAGGATTTGTAAAATATTTGTCATTTATCAAATCTACAGAGGTGTATATTAGGCTAAACAGCTCTATTGGTTTGTTGATGTAGCGTGTATGCATGTTATTAAATGCTCCTTGAAGTTGTCATTTGACGTTTGGAAACAGGAGCAGGACAGCATAAAATGACCCAATCTCTATGATTGTCTTCAAGCTGACGTCTTCACAGTTTTCACACAACTGGAGGAAATCTAAAGAATCAGTACTAGTAAATAAATAAATACATTTAGCCATTTCAGAGTCGAAAGGTTATTGCAAGTAAAAAGCTGTGTAATATCAGGTAATTGAATATGAACATGTCCCTGCTGCAGGTGTGATCTGTGTGGGCGCTCCTACCGCCACGCTGGCTCTCTCCTCAACCATAAAAAGACACACTCCGAAAACCTCCACCACTGTACCTTATGTCTGCAGACATTTCCCGACCCTCTTACTTTGCAGATCCACTCCCAGATGAGGCGTCACTGCTGCCCGGAGTGCGGCAAAACCTTCTGTCTGGTCGCACACCTGCAGAGCCACATGGAGGTGCACTCCAAGGACCAGTCTGTGGTTTGTGACCTCTGTCAGCAGAGCTTTCCTAACACGGCCAGCTACCAGCAGCACCGGGACATGCACCACATGGCTCAGGGCCCAGTAGATGATAACCTCTGCTGGGATTCAGGAATAAATCAGACCATGGTGATGGACACGATGCCCAAGCAGGATCCGCCACCTCTGTCTCATATTCCGCAGAAGAATAACGACACAGCCGGCGCAGAAGATAAAGGCCATGTGTGCGAGCATTGTGGTCGTACTTACCGCCACGCCGGCTCCCTCCTCAACCACAAAAACAGCCACAAAACCGGCTCCTTCTTCTGCTCCGTGTGCCAAAAAGAGTTCAGCAACCTGATGGCTCTCAAGAACCACAGGCGCATTCACACTGAGCCCAAGCGCTACCAGTGCCTGGAGTGTGGAAAGGCTTTCCGTGTGTCCACTCAGCTCATATGTCACAGGCGGATCCACACCAAAGAGAAGCCTTTCGCCTGCCTGCTGTGCGACAAGAGCTTTTCAAGCAAGTCCAACCTGCGGCACCATCAGAAGATGCACCAGAACGCGCAGACCTACGACTCCTCTTTTAGCATGGATGCTAATACTTTTATGGACTTGGACATGGGGTCTTTTCTTTGAAGCAGGATTTCAGAGCGCACGGGAGAGGCGGAGGCATGGGGGGGGATCCTCTTATTCATGTGTTCTTTATCAATAATTGTAAGACAGTATTTTTTTCAGAAAGTGCTCCTTGGTCCTGATGGAATCTCTTTTGAAGACACGCACATTTCATTACCGACTTCCAGTCTTACCTCCACAACACATGGCAACATCACTCGAGTCTCGAGAGGGTTTATCAGTCAGCTTTTAAGTATGAAGCCTGAATGTTTTACACATGATGCTAAAATACAATGCAGGTGATAAAACCATGAGTCACTTGCTGAGTCCTCACTGACAAACCAACCAACCAAAGTGAACAGAAACAGGTCCATGTAAGAGCATTCACGGTGATAACATGTTTTTGTAACACAGTACTGTTCTAACGGTGATCTTTCCTCTCTTGCTCTGTTTAAATGTGTTCAGTGCCTCTGTAAGTTCTTAGGAAACAAAATATACAAACTATATTTATCTCTGGATCCTTTTGTTAGCTCTGCTGTACGTGTCAAAGGACTGGTCACTTTCCTTTGGAATTCCACATAGGGCAAGCCTGTTATTATTAAGTCAAATACCTCTGGGTGTGTCCAAAGGTCAGTGGCGAGTGATTTACTGAAATCATATTATCAAGTAAATAGTTGTACTGCTAATACAATTAAGTGACATTGTATGCTAAAATGGATGTATTTATTAATTTATTCCTGTTAATGATCTTATTTTATGTGCATATTTTATTAGATACAAACTTTTTATGAATGTTGTAAAAAGAAAACAGTTCTTTCAAACTCATGTAGCCTTTAAGGAACATCATCGGTCGATATTTTTTAATGTTCATCAGTAACTACAGGCAGGAATGAATGAGCCAAGGATGGCGTGTTATCGGCGGCACTCAGGGTAAACCTTCAAAAGGAGCAAACCTGATGTGTGAAACACTGTAGATAATCAGTTTCTGAACTGAGCATTGCATTTTTGTTCGCCATTTCTGCACTTACGGTTTTATTTCCCCTCATGTAACATTTTGTTGTAGCCCCACGTCCACTGCATGCTGTTGCACCTTTTGACGAGCATCAGTTAAGTGCCAGTGCCTCAATTTTAAGTCAATTGTAGCATTTATTTGTGAAGAAACTTCCTCTCACTGTACTTGTTGATTTCATAGTGCCAGACAGTTTCCCCCCCTCATTTCGTTTTTAATCTGTCGTCTAATTTGTGAACCTCTTCAGCCACAAGCGATTCAAATATTTCAAGTGTTTGGCAGCAGAAGTATTGCAACAGTGAGGTGAAAGTGGTTCCTTCACGGCCCTCTTCAGACCTGGTAGTAACACGCGTCCTGCGTGATCTGATCCCAAGTGGACATCTGGTAAGCGCGTCTGTACACAAGGCATTAAAATGTATCTCCACTCTATATGCAAATAAACAAGCTCATCTACAGCCTTGTTTATTTGGCTGCTACCAGACAGGCGTAATGTTTCTTTGCAAATTGAATTCACTGTGTAGCTCAGACACTACCGGCAGCTTTAAAGGTGGGATCTTTTCGCCTGTTACTGCACGAGGTGACGTGAATCAGTCAATACACCTTAAATGTTGATACGCCAACGTTGACCGTTACTTTTATTTTATTGTTTTCCTGCATGGCATACACTTTAGTGATGATCGAATCTTCAAGCGCTTAAAATATGCGCGTGAATTTCTAGCACGTTGTGCAAACTGCTGAGATTCTGTTTTGTCACAGAGAACAAAAAGTGGTGGAGCACCGTTCGGGCAGTACTACACGCATGAAGCGCCTGCATGGTAGTTTCACTTATATCAGCTGAGTAGATAGTCCTTCAATCCGTCCCAGGACATGTTCCTGTATGGACTGCTGACAGAATGTGGACAGACCACCTCGGATTACGTCCTGAGTGTGGTCCACTTACGATCCGGTCACTCGGGTCTCAACAGGGCCTATGTCTCCATCATGTTTTCTCTAGCACATACTCTGACTTTTTAAACCTACATTTACACAAAATGTTAAGCACAAGTAAACAAAGCGGAACCATTTTCATCTCTAACAAAATCGGTTATGTTCTGTGAAAGATGTGCAATTATTGATTCTCTGGTTTAAATTTTTTTTTTTGCCAAGTTGTATTTGTGCCTGTTCATTCAGTGGTTTCTTTTGACAAATCTGTAAACATATAACCTTTTTTTAATGGCAATCTGTAGTTTGATTTTCTTTACGCCTTACTCATAACATTTCATGTATGTTCGGCACTGGTCAGTAGTATGAAATACCTCATCGAAAGCCCTGCCTACCTAGCAATTACTATTAAATGCCTCATGCAGCTTAATTGTAGAGAATACACTGTAAACATACAAACTCAGATTTCTCAGTTACCACTTTTAAGACGTGTAGAATCAGTTCCAAGGTGTTACTTTGCAAAAGCTGTCACCGTGTCGTGTCTCTGCAGTTCGTCTTTTCAGAGTTCTATTTGCACATGTGTAGTTAAGACACTTGTAGCCTAAGGAGGACAGGAAGTCTCGAATAATGCAGCCAGCCTGTTGAAATGCTTGTGCATTTGTTTGTTTCCCAGAAGTCGTCGTCTTCTTCTTCTTCTTCTTCTCCTTCTCCTTCTCCTTCTCCTTCTCCAACTAGCAGTCAGTGAGTGGACTGCTTGATTCTTCACCTCAGCTAGTTCGCGGGTCGTAATATTTAAGCAATATGCGGACAGTATTGTTTCGATGCATGAAGTGTTTCTTTTGTCTTATAGTACAGTGGCTTCAGATTCAGAATACGGACACTAGCCTTGAAAAAAACATGTTCTGACACCTTGCCATCTCACATTTTGTCACTTGATTTAAATCCTGTGTGTAACGTATTAAATCAGACAACATATTTTCATATGCCGTGGTAGCCTACATGTTAAACGACACATGCACGTTCAGTTGTTTTATCTTTTGTAACAATCCCATCTCCTGTGGCACTTAACACATTCACTCCACTGTCACAGCCTTGTATTTGTGGCGTGTGTTAATCTCAGACCTGTGTAAATATTAGAGTGAGATATCGGTCGGATCTCTGTACATTTATGGGGAGATTTTCATCTGCAGGAAGAAAAATGCTAGATTAGCTATTGTGTAATAAAAAGCATATACCACATGTTCCGATTTATTGAATTTCGAGTGCTCAAAAATGTCTGCTCAGTATTTAATTCATATTTATATAACTATTTTGTCACTCCGAAGCGTAGATTTTTACTTCTTTGTTAGATCTTAGGTTAGAATATAAGGAAATTATTGAAAATAAAACTAGTTGAAATTAAATGACTTGGAAATCAAAATGTGTTTCTCGTCCATGTTCTTGGGTGAATGTAAGCTGTTTATCATTACAGGAGAAACTCCTCCAGGGTCGAGTTACACACAGGGTTCCCACACATTTTCCCAGACCAAATTTCAGAACTTTTCCATGACCGTTCACAGAAGTGTACCTCGGTTAACCTTTTGCGTTCTTTAATTGTCGGTTATTTTCATATTCACTTCAGATACTCCAAACGGTCGCTGCCGTTACATCGCCCTCCATTACAGAAATGATTCAACAGGCGCAGAGGGTTTCTGTAGGTTTCAACAAGTTAGATTCAAGACTTTTATTTCTCGCAGTTCTTCCATGAAAGGGTTAATGCAACTTGATAAAAGTAATGTCGTCTTCTTCTTCTTCTGTTCTTCAGTACAGGAAGTTTTTCCTCCCCGCTGTCGCCCTGGGCTCTCCAAGGTTTGTGATAGGGAATTTTGTGTGAGCAGGTGTAGAAAGACATTAAAGCTGCTGAGGAAACTCAGAAGACTCTCTGGATGTATTACACGGGAAACATTTATTGGGACGAGCTCGTGAGGACAGGTTGCTCAACACAGGAGATCGAATAATCTAGTTCTGGAGATACTTCCTGTTGTACCAGTCTTACGTTAACTATAAAGATGAGAACGTATTCACCGGTCAAAGATAAGGGCTGGAGTGAGTGAGTGTGTCGCTCCATTATTGGCTGAATAATGTAAACATACCAGTAACCTAGTTACAGGCCAAATCTGAGAATGTAGTAATGACGTACATATGTATAATCTATCTAGGATAGAGGAGAAGGGTTTGAGGACAACGGTCAGGAGGAAAGATTACAAGGCCTTGTGCGCAGAGAGCAGTCACCGTGACCTGCTCTCTGACTTGCAGCTAAGAAATGAATGAGGCCATAGGTTACAGGAAGATTTTCTCACGTCAAGTTTTGTTGGGTTTCTTTCTCTGTATAGTCATTTTAAGGCCACGACCTGAATTTGTGACGCACATTGAGATAATCGTGTATTATGATCGGTGCTGTGTAAGTAAAAGTGAACTGAATCGAGTAGAATTAAATAATAACAACAAAACAAAAACATTTAAGGCCTAAATTTCAGATAATCAGATTTGAGATTAATTAAGGACCTGCAGAAAGTCTGGCACTGACTTTCAAACATCAAGCTCAACCGACTTAAATTCCATTATGGACTCACCAATGGGCTTCGACAAAAAAAATACTCCAAGCTGTGATGTAAAGTGTTCAAACATGCTACAGTGCATTTCAGTGATTTACTGCGGTAGCCTGGCTGTCCTTCAAAGTTATTATCAACAGTTTGGCACAACGAGGCTGTACACATTGCTTGAATACATTTAGAAAAGAGACGACGATGGACTCCATATGCTATTCACGTGACAGCCATAAGATAGTAAAACAGTACGATGCTACATTAAAACAAACAGACACTCAGCCATCATCTTTTAACTCTTTTAAAAAGACCTCTTTGGCGTCTTCTGTCTTAATCTGACAGGTTTTCCTTCTTGCCTTTTGAATTTCGTTGCAGACAAAATTCATTTCTATGACTTTTTCCAAAACTCTGGACAATGTCACTCAATTTCATGAAGTTTCCAGAGGATGAGATGTTAAAAGTGCGCGACAGACTTTTCCAGGTTTTTCATGAACGTGCACGCAGTAACATGGAGCAGCCTTGCGGTGTTATTTGAAGTTGTCAGTTTTATTGTGAAAATACATTTGGTACACAAAGCAGTTTATAAGATCGCATTACCTAAAAGAAGCCAGTGCATGTACAGTATTTACAATTATCTATACAAAGCGAGGAAAATATGCAGGAAATGTTAGTTTATTGCTCAGTAACGTCGTCGTCTGGCCTGGTAGAAGTCTAACAAGAATCTTCACTGGAGTCCCTTTAAAAATGTGCTTGTACCTCACAGCTGATGCAACACAACACTGCAAGATGTGTTAAAATAAATAATATAAAAATCTTTTAAAAAGAAGAAATGCAAGTATGTGTTCTAAGTGATTTTTGCTATCGGAGGGCAAGCAGCTCACCCACAAGCAGACAGATCCAAAATATGACCTGCGACATTGTCAGTCACGCAAAACATTTCAAGAATCCGATGTGACCGTGTACTGCACGACAGTTAAAAAAAAACAACAAAAAAAAAACAATACGAGTTGGAACAAAAAAGGAAAAAGAAAGTGGGAAACAACAGCCCGCTTGTTTTCTCGCTGGTTTCAGCGGCCAGAAAATTAAAAACAGACATCCATCTCTTTTTTTTTTTTTTTTCATTGTTGTTGTAGATCTGAAATGATTCAACAGGTCAGAGTTTGTGAAGGATTGTAATTGTGTAGCTCCACCTAAAAAAAAAAAAAAAACAAAAAAAAAAAAACTAGGTGTAGTTTTCATCACTACAGTACTTTCCTTGAAACATTCCCACATGTTAGCAGTTTTGGATTATATGTCTAGTGTTTCAAACATCCTGTCCGAGTTATTTACCACCGGGACAATAACTCACGAATTCAGGGGCTGCGATATTGAAAATTCAGCGAAAATCTGCTAAAAAATTCAAACTAATGACACAGTATTGTAATGTAACCTGCAACGAAGGGTCTGTGTCGGTCTCAGGAGACCCAGTAACAGTGCATGAACACGGTTTGCTCCCTTAATCTTCTAACAATCACTGTATCGGACTCCCGAAAGAACAGATACATGGAGGTACTGGCAGGGACAAAGGCTAGATACATTTCACCTAAAAGTAGCTACATTCAAATGGCCTTAATGTGCCCGACAGTATCGTCTAGCTCACATGTGATTCGTCTGTAAGAGGCTGTTCGTTGTGGTAAGACGCCAGCAGATAGACTCCATCTAACTCTAACTGCGTTACATTCATCAGAGTCCTGTTGGGGGGGAAAAAAAACAGCACGATACGGGTTTGGAAAACATCCATCTCACTATAGTTTTATCTAAATATGAACGCCTGCAAACCAACAAAGGTCTTCAGGATTAAAACCTCAATTAAGTGGAATATAAAGGCACACAAAGATGAAAATGATACCACTAATATAATGTTACTATTCCTACAGAGGTGTGAGTTGCTCTTTGTAAGTCCTCTGGTCACTACTGGTCCTACGCTGAGCATGAGAACTGCACACATCTCTTCACTGAACAGTGTAATAAATTAAAATGGTCCAATTCATGTTAAGAGAGATACTCTGCAGTCAGAGTATTCAGTTCACGGTGCAGAGGTTCCTCCCAGTCCGGCTCTGGACCTGTTGCTCTGTGGCGCCGTCACATCTGTTTCCAGAGGAAGATGAGGCTGTGGAGGCAACGACGCTGGTTTAGGTTTCTTAAGGTTGCAATCACATGATGTCAAAATACGAACAGTTAAAAGTCCCAATGGAATCAAATCCAGTGTTCGCGTGTTTTGGCGGTATCGGTTTGATGGTGTTTTAGAGTTCGTCACTTCCTGGAAAGTGATTTTAAAAAGATGCTCCTCTCTGTTGTTTATTCGATGCTACTATGTTAAAATATGATCAGCATCTCTTTAACGCGCTGCGTGTTGATGAAGCAGTACAAAAATACACCGTTGTCACTGTATCAAAAATAAGTTCTGACTCGTTTTCAGTCAGTCAACCAAGCGTTCCAGCTCTACTTATACACAAGTGAATCTATATTACAGCAAGGTCTCAATTTGAAAAACAAATGTAGTAAAGAAACAGGTATTTCCTCTGAATAGAGCGGTATAAACCATGTTTGATATTTGATTTGGCATTGTGCAAGTGTTTAATTCGGCATCAGCCGTCGTGGCTAATGTGACTCAGAGTGGTAGAAAAGACCAAACATAACCCTAACCTAACAACGCGACAACCAGGGAGGATACCATAGACTGTATATATTACATATAGGAGTATACTAACCATCTGGAGTTGACCAGAATACGTTGTTGAATACGACCAGAATTTTAACTCTCAAACTTTTATGACTATTTGGATTATTTTAACTGAATTGTATTTGAATAAATAAAAACTTACTTTTGCTTTAAAACAAAAAAGTCCAACTTTTTAGAATTGGCCGTGTCCATATAACAAATATTCTTCAGTTCAGTTTCCGATTCTTTCATTCTTTGTTTTTTTTTTTTTTTTATTCTGATAAATATTTATTTGTGTGGTCGCTATCGATGCCCTGCTGTAGTTCTGCTGTACTGAAGGTCAGCTTTTCACACGATATATGCTCTTACTCAATGGTTTGTTTTAAACTCAAAATATTATTTATGCTACCATTCCGAGACAGATAACAAAAAAAAAACAACAACTACAGATTAGTTTTCTCTTAAGTTGACCATATGTTGCCCATGACACCAGAAAACACTTTCCACTTCTACAAACCAGTAGAATTCAAACATGCACTTCCACCCACAGATATTTAGTTGAATCATATTCACACTTCAGCATGACCAGATAGTCATGCTGAAGCCCGAATCAGAGCTAAATATAACGGTGCAAACCTTGTTATGACAGTGAAAATGATACGTACTGAAATGTTAAGCTTGATAAAGTGGCCCCGCTGTTTCTTCAATGGGTTCTGTAATAAATAAAGAACACGGTTAGCATTTCCCTGCACCATGTATTTAAATGCGCAACTTCACATTCCCTTCTCAGTGTGTGCACATGAAACAGTTTTGTCAAATCCAGCCATAATTTGCGACTTGGGCTGAAATCGCAGCTGTTCGTCCGAGTCGAACGTCCTTCCTTGGTAATGGGCTCCTTCGTGGACCGGGCAAGCGTCATTGAGTGTGCACGTTGCATCACTGAGGATGTTCTGTGGTTCAGTAACTCATATATTGGACACGGTTGTTAACAGATGGAAACGAAAAATGCAAATGCAGGCGCTAACAACAAGGCAGCTGTCTTCATTCAGACGGCCTCCCTCGCAAACTGAAGCTGGTTTGTAGATAATTATTACACATTTACGATGACAGTTACAACGGCAGTAATAAAGGTGAAGTAGCATTGAGCTGTTCTGCTGCAACCCGGACCAAACTTATCTTAGGTTTGCCCCACATGTAGACATTTTTGAATCCGGTCTAAAAAACATCTCTCTGTTCATGTGATTAGACTCTGGAACTTACACCTCATTCTGGGAATCTTCATTAATTCTTCTTGCGCTGTATGACTTACTGCTTTGTAATTCTGGAGTACTGTACCTTCTTTTAATCAGTGTAATAATCCTTTAAGTATACTATTCTATTTGCGTTATTTAAGTGTGTTGTTTTTATGTTCCTCTGCATGTTCCGTTCATTTATGCATAAGCACATTGATTTTCCTTTGTGTCTGAGATGCACTACGTAACATAAATAAACTTGCCTTGATTAATAAGATATCTTACTTATATTTAAATGCACATTGCACCGGTGAAGCAATTGGTTCTTTTTCATTTGTCAGGATTTTTAAAAGGATAATGGCTACTGGAGCAGACCCTTGATGACGTGGTATTATGTAAATGAAGCCGTGAAGGTTCCTTCCTTGACTTTGAGAAACAGCCCATGTCTCAGTTTGTGTGTGTTCTAAAAAAGCAGCCTTTTTTTATTATTTCTCCACGTGTAACATCACCAAACTTAGACTATTACTATGACCATCAGACCTTTT
>JAPQRN010000012.1:6945435-6957904 GCA_037367275.1 Coranthus polyacanthus
AATGCATAGATTTTTTTTTTTTTTTTTTTAAGACTTCATAGCCACACCTTGGCGTGTTTTTTTTTTTTTTCTCTTGACATTTTTTTTTCTTTATTTTCCGCCGGAGGGTCTGTGTAGTCTGGACTTAATAGTGTTCTCATTGTTATTACCACGCCTGTCGACGTCATTCCGTCCTCGCTGCCAAAAAACACAAGTCTCTGGCATGAGAGCGGCTCCCATACGCAGAGAAAGACGAACAGCAACTGAGGGAAAACCAGATGACATTCACCGAGACGCAAAAAAAAAAAAAAAAAAAAAAAATCTGCATTTTGGATGCGCAAAGTTAGAAGTCAGATACGCTTTTTTTTTTTTTTTTTTTTTTTTGCGCTCTGCCGCCGACACACA
Source organism: Coranthus polyacanthus (assembly GCA_037367275.1). Lineage (NCBI taxonomy): Eukaryota > Metazoa > Chordata > Actinopteri > Kurtiformes > Apogonidae > Coranthus > Coranthus polyacanthus. The sequence continues at coordinate 6,945,820 of JAPQRN010000012.1, forward strand.
CACACACACACACACACAAAACAACGCCGAGACGGGCCTTGTTTTTTTGGAAACTTCACATTTGAATAGTGAGTGTCCCTGACTGACGCAGGGTGGTGTTATTAATGTCTAGGGCTGGGTGTAGCCTGCTGCTGCTGCAGCACAAATATGCAATAACAAAAGCCAGTGGACGCATGCCTGGAGTGCTATCAGCCTGGCCCCTGTCGCAGCATTGTCTCACGTATTATCAAACCCCACCGCCAACCTCCTCAAATGATCACATCGCAACGAAATGAAAACTACTCATTTATTTATGACAGGTTATGCACATTCATATGAGTAAACAACCACTGCTCAGTTATTAACGATGAAATTATTCTTACTTTTGCCAACGACTGGCAAACTCTTACGAAGGTCTTAGATAACTGTTCCCAAATGCCTGATAAACTTCTTTTTTTTTTCTTTCTTTCTTTCTTCCTTCCTCGCGTATTCACTGTCTCTGCAGCCTGGAACTTTTTATGTGCGCGCTACATGGTGCGAACTGCCTTTCCCACAAGAGCTAACGTCAAACAGACGCTAAACCAACCTCCCAGTAAATAGCTCACATCATCAGAACTGAGGAAAAGGGATTTCATTGGCTCAATTAGCCGCGAACCATGTTGTTAAGACAGATGTTTTTGTACTCGACTGTCACGGCTAACCTTTAGGAAAGCGGTCTGAGAGGACCTGGAGCAGCGCAGCCCACTAAGGACACCCATATGAGCTGACTTTCCACTGGAGTGATTTCATCAGTAATGAGGCACTATAAGCTGCAGATGTTGTGTCAAACTCTCCAATAGGAACCATGGCAACAGGATGAACACACACTGAGGACCTTGCCCAAGGTGATCCAAACACTCCTGTATGTGCTGACTGGGTGCCAAACTAGCTGACGTCTTTCAAGCATTGTTAATACTATAGCCTAACTAAAGAAGTTAGGCAATTCTGGCTGATGTACTCGATATATTGGAAACATATTTACTTTTACACATGCGATCCTAAACTCTGAAAAGGATGGTTTCTTTTAATTTGAAGTTTAGATTCCAGCTTCACTGACTGTAAGGGATTTCCAAAAGCAGCAGGACAAAACAATTCAAAGAAACACTGCAGGAAGATTTACCACTGAAGTTTTCAATACATTAAAAAAAAAAAAAAAACTATTTCAAAGTGGGCACGGTTTCTTAAAAGAGAGGATGTTACACACTGGCAAAAAAAAAAAAAAAAATGGCAAAAGACAGGAAATCAGTGCAGAGCAGATCGACATGTAAGGATATCACTGTGTGCACAAACAACTGTGTTTATTAACTACAGCACAACACTCTCAGTCAGACACGTCACTATCTGTTTGGTCACCAAATTAATCGCCGCCTGGCAATGATGCAAAGTCTTTCCACAGAGAAGCTCAGGCAAATACACTCGTCTGATATCCCAGAATCTTAAGTTCCTTCTGCCATTTCTGTATTTTCTTTCTCTCCTTTGGTTCTCTCTACTGTTTTCTCTTTTTTTTACGCTCCTCTGTCCCTACGTGGATTAGGTGATGTAGATGCGGTGAAAGTCATTGGCTCCGAAGGCACAGTTGCACTTGGGGCACTTCCTCTGTCGGGTGTCGTACCGCATCTTCAGACATTCGTAGCAGAAAACGTGGAAACACTTGGTGAGCACCGTCTCCTTGTCTCGCGTGTTGCAGCAGGGGCAGCGGAGCTTGGCCTGGAAACAGACGAAAACATTAAATATGAGCCAAATCCTGCCTTAAACACACAGCTATTAATCTTATTCATTGGATGGTAATGCTGCTAATACTACTTGAGGGTGCAATAAGTACGATCCTAAATGTCCCCAAAGCACAAAGTGACCATAACATTCCTGCAGAGGTTTGAGCTCACTTTCTGGCCCAAATCCTTTAGGAAACGGGGTACAAATGAAAAACTGCCATTGCCAACATATCAACCAATTACAAAAGTTGTAATGTTTTGCTTTACGACATGTTACACTTTCACTTGACTCTCATAGTTCTGTTGACAGCAGCGTATTGCAGACTGTGCCAGAAAGCCGTTAGTGAGTTTGGCACTCCCCAGTCACTAACAGAGGTTAATTAAAGTCATAAATTTCTCTGCACATAAACAATGGTTTGCGTTTCTCACCTTGTACTGGTTGATCTCCTCCTGCAGGATCTCGTCAGCATCGGAGTACACCTCCACCTTCTTCTGTTTCTCCAGCTTCCGTCTCAGTCTGGACAGATCCTCCTAGAAGGCGTCAGGAGAAACATTGTTAAAGCTGCATTTTAGCTCCAAGAATAGACCATCCAGTTTATGTCCATTTTCAATTTGCACGTAAAAAAAAAAAAAAAAGCTCGAGTGCAAACGCTGATAATTTTGAAAAATTCGCAATACGCTTAGGCGAGTCGGAAAAGCTGACGTATCGATAAATGCGAAGAAGGGCAGTGGAAACAGACAAAGTGACGACTGACGACTAAATACAATCAAATGTGTCTGCGTGTGTGGACCGATGGTGATGCAAGAAACAAACAAACGTCATATCAGATGGAAAAACACAAAATACCACAATTTATGAAGAGCTGCAGATACAAATGAGAGACAAACTGTGTCAAATTCTGAGAAGAAAATGGATGAGTCTGAAACAACGCTATATGAGCGAGAAACATCAGATGAGTTAAAGTTAAAGTTTCATGTTTTTGGACAAAATGGATGAAATTGCTTACTTTGATGAACCAACTCCTAATATTCACAGTATAAATTCACATTATCTTTTGCAGATTTTTGGTTAAAATTCAGTTAAAATTTGCAGCACATTCAGATGGAAACTCGACTAACGAGACCGCCACAGAAATAATGCATACCTGGGCTCGTTTCAGGTTGCTGCTCTCCCTCTCCCGGGCGGTGCGGTTCTCAGCCACGGAGACCTGGATCTCCTTAAGCTTGGCCTGCGTGTGCTCCAGCTGCACCTTCAGGTCCTCTGCCAGCTGGGCAGCCTCCACCGCCTGCAGCGGGGAAGAAACCGGACACACTCAATAAAAAAAATGTAATGACGAGATTCCAGAGCTGCAACGTGGTGGTGGTACAGTACGCTTGGATAAAACCAGACGTACAGAATTCGTCCTTTGTGCTTTACCTTTTGAGGTTTAGTTTGGTCTAAACCTCTAAACGTCTACACTGCTGTTTTTGCATGTTTTTGCTTATTTACTGCTCTGTAAACGTTACATCCATGACAACCATTTTCCACAGCATACAATAAGCGTTTAGATCCTCTTCTTAGCTTCCAGGCAACTACTGGTTCCATTTAAAAGTAAGAAGTCCCTTTCATGTGTTTTTTGTAATTTTATTGTTAACAGACTGCAGGTTTAAAGCTGTGTGGTTGCTCGTACTTAGGAAAATAAAATCAAATGTAATAGAGTTCAAGCAATACATTTATGAGAGCAAGAACATGCCCTCATTAACTGTGCCCAGTGCACTCCGGAAATCCTAAATGCTTGCACTCTTGACAGGTACTTGCTGGCAATTAACAGAAATATGTTACAAATACAGACTTGACTTTTGTTAAGTTTTACAAGTGTGTGTATCGAAACAGAACCCAGGTTTCGTTTGCTAACAATGTAGGTCTTTTTTGTGTGAGCCAAATCCCAAATCTCAGATGTACGCATTTCCCACAAGCACCTGAACATACCAACAAGAAAGTGATGATATGGAAATCTGTGACTTCTGGCACATGCTATATGTCCAGATCCACTTGCTCAGTTTATAGAAACATCTGGCAGCAATCAAGTCACCCTGCTGATAAGTTCAACGCGGGGCCAATATGGTTGACGCCGTCTCTCACCTTCCTCTTGTTGAGTTCCAGTGCTTGTGTCCGGAGAGCCAGCTCTTTTTCCAGAGCGGCCAGTGTACTCTGGAGGACACCCTCTTTTTCTTCTAGCTTCTGCACAACGAGCAGCTGTGCATCCACCTGAGAAAGCCATGGAGAGGAGCCAGTTTAGTGCCTTCACACCGGGATGATTATATTTAACTAAAATTAAGACTGAAACTAAAGGTGGCAGTGAATAAAACACATTTTAACTGAAATGAAAATAAAAAACTGCACATGCGAAATAAAAACTACAATGGCATGCAACACAAGGTCAATAGAGAAGCAAAGATCGGCTTCATTTTCCCCCTTAATTTTGCTTTGTGATTGCTCTAAAACTTCATCCTAATAAAAAGGATGAAGAATTAAGATAATACAGAATCAGACTAGTTCCATTTTTAACTTTTTCACCTAAAAAACAAACGTCAAAACTAAATAAAAACTAAACAAAAACTAGTCAGTTCCTCAAAATAAAACTAACTACATTTGCAGTCCTAAAACTAAACTGAAAACAAAACCCAAACTGAAACACTAAATAAAACATTTTTCAAGAACAATAACCTTGCTTCACATAATAAAATCAATGGTACACAGCCAGGTTCTAATTCTGAGCACACATCACCTGGGTTTTGAAGGTGAGAACTTGGTCAGCCAGCTCCTCCTTCTCTTCTTTCAGCAGCTTGTAGATCTGGTTCGATTTAATTCGCTCACTCATCAGCTTGAAATTGGCGTCGTCTTTCTCCCGCAACTGCTGCAGCAGCCGGCTGTTCTGCTCCTGCATGTCCTCAAAAGCTTGGCCTGTTACGTCCATCTCGCTCAGCAGAGCTTCCTCCTCCTCATAAGACACAGTGATCAAAGACAAAGACAGATCAAAGACAGGAACAGACAATAAACGGGGTTTCAGCAGGTTTCAACAAGTTAAATTTAAGACCATAATGAATGGGATTTAAGACCCGGTTGTTAGTGCAGAGTGCAGGTCACGCTGGGGCCAGACTTTGGTGATGTTCCTGACGTGATTACAGAACAATACAGTCTGCTGGTGGCTTTGTGTTTTTCTGACTTCCATTTGACTCTAATGCCCTTATACCCAAAGCTCCTCATTTGAAAATTATAATTTATTATTTCTAGAAGCTGCTATGTTTTTCCATTTTTAAAAACACTGTCTTCTGGGTGTGCGCCAATAAATCGTGACCAGGCTGCACAGTTTGCGTTAGTGCTTGTTGGTTTCGTTTTATAGTTAGTATAGTATAGTTAGTTATAGCTTATCAGACAGAACCAGAAATAATGTTTAATGTGTTGGGTGTTCATTGATGGGAGGGATCAGAGACATGGAGAGCTGTTCAGTTTGACTGTACTGTCATACAAGTATGTGATGTTATTTACATTACACTTCCACTAGCTCATTCATAATTACGTATCCTGAGGTGCAGCCACACCTGACTTTGTTTCTGTGGTACAAACATCAATATAAATTTAACTTTGCTGCATTCGCTTCATTTTACATGCTGCCCACTTACAAGCCAACTAGGGCCTATAAACAAAAGTCACACGAACTCACAAGTAGCTTTTTTTATTGGATACTTTTGGCAATCTGCAAAGTTAAACACTGGCAGCCATGAAGTTGGGGAGGAGACTAATCAGACACATCTGACTCCAATATAATCAAGTTGCTGTATTTAGCGTCATACCAGGTAAGAAGGCGAGGGTAAAGAGCTGAATACATGCTTATGGGCATTGGGTCTAGACTGTGTTTTACCCTCTCATAATTAAACTGTTCTGCTAGACTTCCCAAGCATGAGGAACTGCAGGCTATCAGGTCTTAACATCTGCCTCCTTCATGTTAATTAAATGTTACGGGACAACAGAACAACAAAACACAACAACAACATCTGCATTTTGTTATTTCCTATATTTGGTTTAATGCTATTCTGAATGCTAATGAACAAAAAACTGAACATTTTCAAGGTGGCCTTCTTTGTGCTTTGCACCAAAGTTCACTGACACAATGTAACCCAAAGCAGAAGAGTAACAGACTGCTTGGGTTAAAATAATATGATTCATATTAACAACTAAGCCTCTTAAGACTGATCATATTCAATATGGCACAAGGTCAACAGCTGAATGAATATTATCATGACAAAAACATTACATTATCTAGTCTGGGTGTATCCGCCATCCACACAACTTCAATTCTACACGTACGACGACATTACCTTTACAACATTTGACCCAAGTCAGATAAACGTTTTATATTTTCAGTGTCATGAGAGTCTGATCTCTTATTCCCTTTTTCTGAGCTACTAATGAAATTCCAAGAATGTCTCAACATTTACAGGACAGCACAGCCAAGTAAGTGAGCTCAGATCTGTTTAGCGTATTTAGAATTCATCAGGGTGACTCAACCAAACAGACACTCTCTCCCTCCCAAAAAGAAGTTTTAAGTTTAGATATTTCAAAACTTGAAACATGATAGTCTCTTCTCTCATGTGTAACAGGTTCACGCAGTCGTGTAAAACTGATAACAAAAGAGGGATGAAAACCACACAATTCATTATCGCATGTGTATGTTTTAAAATATAGTGTATCTAAGCAAGGCTGCAAAACCACTAAAATGTTACTGAATCTTTAAATAATGGTTATGCTGCTTCCTATGATGTCATGAAACTTTACCAAGACACTAGCATGAAGTTAACCAGCTGATCAATTCAAATTGCAGTGCACAGCATCAGCTTTCATTTCCTCTTTATTCATCTAAGATTAGGAGAACTTGTTTCTAGGCAAATGTGGCAGTCATTGCTATAGTTTCATTCTTAGTACAGCTTTAAATTAACACCTGGGCAGCCCCAAAGTGTTACATCTAAAAGTCAACAGGTTCAACACAAATTTCTTGCCGTTTTCAAATGTTTAAATAGCTGAAAAGGTGAATGAATGGAGAAGATGAATATCAACGCTTCAGTCATTTTTTTTTTTTTTTTTTTTTTTTCAAATATTAAAACTTTTTACGGGCAAAATTCAAGAGCCTTTGCGGATGAAAAATGTTTTAATGGTTACGTGCTGCTTGAAAATCTTTACTCCTTTGAAAGTGATTTGCCTAGTTGTCACACGTGAACACTCCACTCCTAACTTCTGAGGTTTAAGAGTACAGAACACGTAGTCACCTGCTTAGTGGCAGCTAGTTTCTTCTGCAGATGCTCAATAGTCTCCTCTGCCACTCTGATCTTCCTCAGGGCATCTTCGTCAGCCAGCTTCTTGCTTTCCTTCCTCTCCCTCTCCTCCAGCTCTCGCACTCGCATCCTCAACTCGTCCACCTGGGTCGATTCAGAACAGCGACTGGTAATTTATGCAAGTCTGAGTAGCACTGAAACTTTCTTTTATAAAAGTGTGATCAAAAAGACAAACCTCAGCTTTAGATTTGCGTTCAGCTGCCATGAGCTGCACTTTGTCCCTCTGCTCCTTTGGAGCGGATTTGTACATGTCCAACAGGAGCTTCATCTCCTTCTGGGACTCCTGGGCTTTCCTGATGAAACAGGACGAGGGGAGAAGATGAAGAGATTACATTAGTTAAACCAATCAAATCAATGTGATTAGTTGAGTGCGTCTAAGCCTATGTTCACACATTTGTTTAATGACATCATTGCTGGTACAGCAGAGCACCATCAGGCATTTGGTAGTCAAAATAAATTCTCACTTTTGATTTGACCGGGTGCCTTGTGTTTCAGCATTGCAGATTTTGGCCTCTAAATTAGGCATGGGTCATGATTTTAGATCCTTAAGAGTACAAGGGGATATATTTTAAAGATAGTTTCCCTTGTTTTACCAGCCCCTGGTTACTACTACCAGAAGGTGGTGATACTGCACCTAAAAGCTGTTTTTCAACAATCTTTAAACAACAAAAGAAGAAGAACATGTTAGTACGGCCCAAACATTTTCTCTGACCACTTTATCCCCTTACACACTTAACTGATGTCAGCTGGTAAGTGGCTGAGTGCGAGAGGCTGTAAGGACTCAATATAGTATAAAAGAAATGGGCCAGCACTTTGTTACAGATCACATGATGTTACCTTGAAGACGCAAACACGTTTCATACTTTTGGGGGTTTGGGACTTTTTATTTTAGGTTTCTTACTTTACTCATGGCACTTAAGAGAGAGACTGCCTGAAAGCCTGCCAGACGAGAGGTTAAATCATCAATTTACAAATTTTTGTAAAAACAGCATCACAAAGCACACATAAAAAGAAATGGATGATGAAATGGTGTGTAATCATATCCCTGCATTCCTTTGATTCAGGGGCATTTATGAACCATATATAATCCTTTTTAATGTAGTGGTTCTTTGTTAATTTTGGCGCGGCATCACATCCACTGTTTACTGGGTTTTTTTTTATGCTTCAGGGCCTAGTAAAACCATGTTTAATGTCACAACACTATGAACTGTGGGTAACTCCCTCATCTTCAACTGTGCAAGCAACAATATTTTCAAAACTTGTTATTATGAATAAAAGGAGGGGTTGAGTAGGAGGGGACCTACTTGAGTTCTACTCGGAGCATCTTCAGTGTGTCCGAGTCCTTCCTCTTCAGCTCGTCACTGCGCTGCCGCTCTCGCTCTCGCTCCCTCTCTCTTTCTCGCTCAGCCTCCCTCTCCCGCTCTCTCTCACGGGCTCGCTGTCTTTCCAGTTCCTTCCTCCTTTCCTCCTCCTCCTCCTGGTCCTCGTCTTCCTCCTTCTTAACATCAATGCTGTCGCTCGTCGTCTCTTCAAGGATCAGAACTCCTGTGTCACCGCTCTGACAACGTAACTGTCAGTAAAGAAAAAAAATATATATCAAAAGTTAATACGACCATTCATTTCCAGATAGTGATAGAGAAAATGACATGGGTAAGAGGAAATGGGTCATTATTAACCCTCTGAATTTCTACCTTATTGATCTCCATTTGAGTTTCCCGCAACTTCCTCTTAAACCGCTGCACGTCACCTTTCAACTGCAGGTTGTGGTTTTGCAGACTGCTGATTAAGTGTCGCATCTCCCTGTTGATTGGTCCTGAGAGCACAGAGAGAGAATAAATCAGACAAGATGTGGTTTGGTTTTGAGTCACTCAACATTATCTGGGGCTGTAAATGATGAACTTAACTGCATGAAACATAAGTGACCTCATGGCACAAATGACTTAATATGCACTGTTCCTGTACATATACAATCTTTAAAAAAAGATTTTTTATTTTTTATTTTTTTTAAAAAAAGGATAATTCTGCCAATACAGTTTTTGACAACATACTGTATGGAAAGCATAGAAAAATTTAATTGTGCAGATGGCAGTAAACGCTTCTGACCCCTTGATTATTTCAGCTCTCCTCTTAAATGTCCAGTGTGTAAGATTACTTACTTACTATCACACACACTGAACATTTAACAAAAGGTTAGAATTTACAGTTAACTTTACGCTACTGCGCCAGAAAAAAATATTTTCTTGATTCTTACAAAGAGGTCCTGACTAACGTGAGATGTGTTTTGAAACATACCTGCTTGCTCGTTTGCTGCCAAGTTCTGCTCAAACTCAATGCGCAGCATCTCATACTCTTTGCGGACCTGGGCCAGTGTGTCCTCTAACTGGATGACCTCCGTCCGCAGCTTCTTCTGAAGGGACAGCTCATCACTCTGAACAGTTAAAAACAGCAAGCCACCATTGAAAAAGGCTATTGGGCAGTAGTAACAATACACATCTAGGATTAACTTGCTGGGTGAAACAATTAAAAGGCAAAGACAAACAAACTGCAAACCTCGGCCACAGTCAAAGGCAACAGTACCACGTTTTTTCATTTTCTAAATAATTTCTTTCCTAATGAGATGACCTTTACAAATATGCAAACAAATCCTACCTCCATGTGCTCAATCTGACGGAGGTGGGCATTCTTGGCAGTGAGCAGAAGGGCCCGTGCCTCATCCAACTGGGTTTTCACACCAAGAGACTCATTGTACAGCAGGGAGAACTGAGACTGCAGACATTTGTACTCAAGGGTCTCCTTCACAACCTCCTCTGGAATATTTCGCAAGTCCATCTGAAGACACAGGATGTAGTTTGACCATGAAACCAAAATGAAGAATTGCCAACGTTTCTAATCAGTGAGTCAGAGCTTATAGTTTTACCTTGAGCTTTTCACTCTCCCTCACAGCCTCTTGGAGCTCCACCTGCAGTTTCTCCAATTCTGCCATCCGGCTGTTAGCTAACTCCTGGTTGTGCTCCAACTCTGCATTGAGACTCTCAAACTAAGATGTAAACAAACAACATGTTAAAGATATGAGAAATGTGCAAGGTGTAAAAATTACTTTGACAACCCAGTACTACTTCTGCAAACTAATTTGCATATGAGATATGAAATCAGTTACATGAAAAAAATGTTACATATTAACTGTATTAGAGTTACTTTGTATGAATGCTCACCTTCTGAATGTTCAGTGTAATCTGGCCTCCAGGTAGTCCCCCTGAGCTGCCAGTGCTGCTGTATCCAGACTTTAGCTGCAAACACAGGACACAGGTCAGAAAAAGGACAGGACATACATTAACACACATGACATCTACAGAGGCTGCCTTTTCTCTTCATGGTCAAATAATACAACTGCAATAGTTTAAAACATACCTGCTCCATGGCCTCTGCAAGATGTTTGTTGAGCTTTTGTTCCCTATTGCGGAGCTTCTCAATGTCCCACTGCAGGTCCTCCACAGTCGTCTCCATCTCAGACACCTTGGTCTCAGAACTGGTCACTTTGTCCACTAATTCATTGTACTGCAAAAAGGACATGACATAACCTCAGCCATTTCATCTGTGACAAGTGGAAAATAGAAAACAAAGGCTATGTACAGCAAAGGACATTCCTATTCACATATCTAAAAAAGACTTCTTTCAAATATTCACCACACACACTTAGACCAATCAACAGTAGTGAAACAACATAGTACCTCCATGGACATCTTGTGGTGTCGGCCTTGCAGGAGTGTGGCCAGGTCTCGCAATCGACTGTTCTCCTCCAGCAGAGTTTGGTTAACATTGACGATTTCAGACTGACTATCGTCCTCGCATGCTGCCAAAGAAGATCACATTAGCAGCAACCAGCGTAGCTGATGAGCCCCACAAAATAATCCACATTTACACCTAGGCTCAGTAATAACACACATCGCCAAATAAAATAAAAACAAATTTCCATCCCTGTTAACTAATTTCCTTAGTTCAGTTTTGTATATGTACTCCCTAACTTGCTGTTTTCTCTATTTTCCTTGAGGTAATAAAGAGAGGGGAAAGTAATTTAACATGCAATATATAAGATGTGATAATATGCAGGTTTCTTTTTGTTTAGCTATTTATGTGCATCAACATCTTATCACACATGGAAGTGTCACTGACTGACAGTCCTGTGTCAACAGTTACCTGCAGCCTGGGCCTGCTTGCACATGTCATCAATGCGGCTATGCAGCCTGTCAAAGACACAGACCAGGCAGGCAATGGCTTCTTTGCTGAACTGCATTCGGTCCTGGAGGTGGAGTGTGAGCTCCTCTTCACTACTATACTCCAACGTAGTCAGGAAACCCTTGGCATTCTCACTTATGGGTGGAGGAGGTGGCAGTGCATCTGCACACAGCGGGAAATAGTTTTCTCAAATCAGGAGAGAAACAATTATATTATCTGGAAAAAGGTTAAATACATGTCCTCTACAACCCCAAATCAGAAAAAATTGGAATGGTGGGACAATGTCCATAAAAACAGAAAGTAATGACTTCTAAATTTAGTTTGACTTGGTTTTCATTATAGACAGTATGATGTTTTGTCTGGTCAACTTCAATTCACTTGTAAAAATACATCCATTCCAACGTAACACATTACGAAAAAGTTGGGACTGGAGCAATGTAGGACTAAAAATGAAGTAAAAACTAAATAACGCATATGTATGATAATTATGACCTGCTAAAAACAACAAACCTAATGATGGCCCAAGACTTTTGCACCGTACTGTATGTGTGATGTTCACTCTGTTTATCCTTACAGTAATGGGCTCTAAATGCAAAGATAAAAATGTATATATTTTGTTAAAAGACCAAAGTACATTTTGACTTGTGCTTACTAGCTTATTTTTGGAAAAAAAAGTACTTATTTTAAATTCTATTAAAGTAGGTCACAACTAAATGACATGGGAAAATGTGGGTTGAGAACCACTGCTCTAC
>JAPQRN010000012.1:6972458-6983924 GCA_037367275.1 Coranthus polyacanthus
CACACACACACCTTTATCTACGGTGGCTGCAAAAAATATGGAGCACATTTGTTTGGTTGCTTTGCTGTTGTTTAACATATTCTTCACTGTTTCCTTCAGAGTCTTTTCCACATTGATTTCCTTCCTTCCTTCTCCTTCAACAGTTTATGATGTTGTATATGGTATCACTGTAATCTCACACCATTAATACACTGGGGTAGACGTCACCTTTTTTGCGTTGTCACGCGTGGTTCAGGATCTATGATACAAAATGTATAATATATAGAGAGGAATTTTTGCAACAGCTCAATTTATGTAAATGTTCAAGTGTACCGCGTTTCATGCTTTTATGGAAAAAGTGAACATATCACTATATGGACATGGACACCTGGACTATTAAAAAGCAAATTACAAACTATTCTATATAAAAGTAAAGTAGGGCGAGTATGGTCTTTATTTTGACTTGTCATAGAAAAACATTTAAACATTTTTGGTGGTGAAACATTCTTTCAGTCAACATCTCCGATATTAGTGGAGGATCTGGAGAAGTTTGCCCTGCGTCCGGCTCCCAGAGAGGTGACGATCCAGTGTCGAGTCACCAGAGACAGGAGAGGAATGGAGAAGGGGATTTACCCGACCTACTACCTGCACATGGAGAAGGGGGATGGCAAGAGGGTCAGCGCTTTATCAAAACCAAGCCGTCATGCACACTTCTTTTTTTTTAGTTCTAACTATACAATCCCATTTTCTTTAGCTGATTTGATCATAATTCTCTGTCTGTTCTGTAATTTATTCTTTCCTGTGACGTCCTCAGGTATTTCTAATGGCAGGAAGAAAAAGAAAAAAGTGCAAAACATCCAACTATCTCATCTCCACCGACCCGACGAACCTGTCCAGAGATACGAGCTGCTATATAGGAAAATTAAGGTATGAACCACCTTACATCAAATAAGAGCAAATAATAAAAAAAAATAAAAAATTAAAGATTCATCATTCATTAATTTGGTTTAGGCTTCCACCCATAGTGCATCCATAAAAACCACTAGAAACATTCCATTATATATATATATATATATATAGAAATAGAAGTGTGTTGGTTTTCATATTGATTCTACCCTTAATTCATCTGCCACCATTAAAAAAAATGTATTGAAATAAGGACAAAGGAGTTTTTGAATCTATTCAATCCCAAAGATGTTTTCCTTCATTACAGACATTTTTTACGCTTGGCCTCGTAGAGGATAAGATTATTGATCTAATGAGACCAGTTTGTTTCAGGTCCAACGTCCTGGGTACAAAATTCACAGTTTACGACGGAGGAGAAAACCCAGAGAAAAAACCCTTCATCAAAGAGTGTGAATCAGTGCGGCAAGAGCTGGCGGCCATTTGCTACGTGAGTCCAAGCTTATTCTGAACTCAAGACACACACCCCAGTTATCTGAAGAAATCTCTGCTTTACGTGATCGTAAATCTAATACCTCTAGACAAAATACCTCTGGACATACATACACCCCCCCCCCCCAAAAAAAGACACACACACACACACAGTATGTCAACAAATAAAAGTTGTAACACTGTGATATTCTGTTCCAGGAGACAAATGTGTTGGGTTTTAAGGGTCCCAGGAAAATGACGGTGATCATCCCAGGAATGATGAACGATGAAAGAGTGTCCATTTGTCCAAAAAATGTACGTTTAAAAAAAACAAGCCGTCATCTTACAAAATATGAACTGATGTCATTTCCAAGGTAGGTGTCCAGTGTGTAAGATTTAGGGGGATTTAGGAGGATCTACTGTCTAATGTTCATAATTATGTTTTCATTATCTCAGCTTGAGGTGTTTACATCTACAGAGGGAGTGGGTCGCCTTTCCGAGTCCGCCATGTTGCGCCACCATGTTTCTTTTTTCCATTTTTAATAGCAGGTGGCGTCCAGTGTTCAGATGCATTTATATGACCCGGTGGAGGGTATTCAGTTCAAACGGCAACTTCACCGCTATAGATGTCACGAAATATCCCACACTGGACCTTTAAACTAAAACCAAAATTCGAGATTCATTTGAACTGTCACTTTCTCTCAGGAACTTGAGACTCTGCTTGGCCGCCACGCGAACGGCAACACAGACAAACTGGTCACCCTGGTGAATAAATCCCCCAGCTGGAACGAACAGACTCAGTCATATGTACTTAACTTCCACGGCCGCGTCACTCAGGCCTCTGTCAAAAACTTCCAGATCATTCACCCCGACAACGGTAACGTGTGTCTGCATCTCATCAATCGCAGGAAAAATGTCTGGGTTTTTTTTGTTTTGTTTGTTTTTTTAATCACGTTTCTTACATTACTGTTTGGTGTGTCCCTTCTTTCTGCCCTCCTGCTGATCTCTGTCGCAGAGGATTACATAGTGATGCAGTTTGGCCGTGTAGCGGAGGACGTGTTCTCCATGGATTATACCTTCCCCATGTGTGCCCTGCAAGCCTTTGCCATCACGCTGTCATCCTTTGACGGCAAACTGGCCTGTGAGTGACCCATGTTGGATGTCGGCGTGCCTACTGTCTTCACTGGAGAAATGTCACTCAAATATGAACTACAGACATCATTTTCCACAGAGTTTTTCAAGTTCTGTATCCTGGTGCTGGTACAACACATGGTATATATTACCTAAGTATAAATGCAGGTATATTTAGACTTGTTTTCTGAGAACTTGTTGTATAGGTTCAGTATTACTTTACCACTAAGTCATTTAAAGTAAGTTGGTCAAAGTTCATTTCTGTCCTTTTACGTTTTGTGAGATGCGTAAAGGAAATGTACAAATAGTACGGTCTGAAAATAAAATGATAAACCTTTAAAATGTATGCCGTTTAACGTGTTTTTATTTCTTTTAAAGGTAACCTGTTTTTTTTCCCCTTATTGGAGCACTAGTTGTAAAGCAGAATCTCAACTGACGTACAGCCTTTACAAAAACTTCATCAATCATTCTCTTAGATCTTAAGGTCAGCCACATCATTTTTTGAAAAAACGTCATCTCTCATAACTCTGTTCCCGATCATATTTAGAGTCCTTATCACAAATAAGGGAAAAAAAAAATAAAAATAAAATCTATCCGTATCAGAGGCACAGGAACTGCAGCAAGATGCAGATAGAGGAGACCATTTAGGGGTTTCTGCTCTTGCACAATATATAAAGACTTCAAAATATTTCCATCTCACATGAGCTTCGCTGCTGAGAACGAGGACATTTTTAGTTCACACTGCTTCTTCACGCAGGGCGACAGTCAAGTTTAAATATCTCTCTAGTTTGCTCTGTGGTAGAGTAAATTAATCAAACGTGTGCAGATATTTTTAAGAGCAAAACCCCAGTCAAACCGAAACCTATGCAATCACATAGACGTTAGTAGGGGCTTAGCGACGTAAATAATTTCTGCTAGAGACTTGATATGACGCACTCAGGATGAAAAGTGAACAATGCCTCCCCTGCTTTTTCCCCTAAACAGCCTGAAAAGGCTTTGGCGAGAGGCTAAAGCTGACTAGACATGTATGTGCAGGATGTTCACACTCTTTTGCAAATAACCACATCCACTATATGCTCAAACCAGCAAGATTAAGACGCGGCATGTAAATCAGCTTGGTCATAAACTCTATATGAACAAACTGGCATGCAATCACGAAGCTCTGAGGTAAAACAACTTCACTGTAAGATCTTATCTTTTACAGGATCACCACATAGCACGACCAGCACTCAGCTGCTCCACACGTTGCTCAACACACTCGTAAGTTGCACAATTATCAATTTGTCACCGTTTTTTTTTTTTTTTTTTCTTTCAGGTTAGGGTACAGAGGAACACGCTTTTAAATCAAAAAAAGTAACAAATATTGCACAAGCGGGTATTAATATGTTGTGTGCAAAGTGACTTCGGTGTGATATTCAGAATATTTTGGGAGATAGGAACATATTCCACACGAACCATATTCAACAAATATTGTCCTATAAACACCTCCTGTGTAAAAACAGACACATTCGAGTATAGCCTTTGACAAATATCCACAACAATGGCAATGCTTGGTGAATTGAGTGTATTTTTATATCCATCTGTACTTTATTGTGAGGTTTAAGGAACGTCTCATTTAACAGACACTATCAGCGTAGCATTTTGCTTACCAGCTGCTTATAAATGACACAAAGGAGCGTCTTGTGTGTATTTTTGGTGCATTATCGTTCAGTCAAATATAATCCGACCACAGTGCTGCTATGAAAGTCATGCACACGTTCCTGCACAGGGTCTCGATTACTTCACGTAGTTCACTGGCGTGGAGTTCACTGCACAAAGTTAGGACATTTTTTGTTTTTTGAATGATTTGCTTTCAAACAAAGCTAAAATAACTAGAATCCAGCTTGGTTGACCAAAGTTTATGAACTAAAGTCGTTTCACAGAATGATAAACTGTGACTGCGATGTGAAACTCTGCGTTAATGTACGTTTGGTTCGGCTTGAAGTCTTGCCCCTTTCACACACTTTCCATTTTAAAAGTGCTCTCTTAAAAAAGCACATCCTCTCCACCAAGGTCACATGAGTTGATAGCTATCAGTGTGAAAGATTGACTGATACCTCCCTCTTTCCGTTTTCAATAAAATCAGTTTTTATGAGAGTGAAATGACTGAACTGAGCTCTCGCAGGACTGAGGTGATACCCGGGTCGACTGGTGCGATGGATCTGAGCTCTGCACAGAGGCTGAAGCTGCTCCTCACCGTCCTCCTGCTCACGTCTCCCAACACTGTCTCTCTTGATGGTAATCTTATCACAGGTCGTCTCTGCCAGTATTCTGTACTGTTAAAACGTTTACTTAACGCAGCTTGTATTCGTGTGTTTGTGTAGCTGATGCCTTATTTTAAACTCTTTCAAATATAACTAAATCACTGGCAGTTAGCAGCTTTTAAAAACAGTAAAATGTCACATAAAGCTAGGGTCAACTTTGGACTGAGTTCATTTGCTGGGTGTCGACAGGTCATTAAAAAGTCTTAAAATGTCTTAAATTCAATTGTATAAATATTAGGCCTTAGACGTTGTTGAAATGTCTTTAATTTAATTCGGTTTAATCACCTTTTTTTTAAATGTATTTATTTATTTTATATACAGTCGTGGCCGTGACACAAATTTTGTTTTCGCAAACTTTGCTGCTTCAGTTATTTCAGATTTTTTCCACATGTTTGTGTGGTATATTGAAAAACAAAATACACATTTCACACATTTCAAAGACTTTTACTGGCAAATACACCAAATTTATCAAAACGTTTGGCCACGACTGTATCTATATCTATATATAGATATACAGTATATACATAAATAACTACATATATATATATATATATATAGATAGATAGATAGATATATCTATATATATATCAAAATCTATATACAGTATTTCTCTCTATATATATTTTTAATATATTCATATACAGATATGCATGTCATATGCATGTTACATTACATGAATAAGACACAGGTGATTTGTCTAAAAAAATACAATGTCGTTTGAAATAATGTTGACACGGTCTAGATTTGAATCTCTGATACATGTAGACACCCTGATTTATTTAATAAGTTAAGTAAGAAGTCAGTTAAGCTAATGAACTTTGTTTGTTTATTAACCGGCCCTATTGTAGCCACAAAGGTACAGTAGGAGTGGTTGGTAGAAGAGATCCATCAGTTTAACGTGTGTTCATAACCTGCCGTCCAAAAAGTTCTTTACTATATGGAATTATTATATTTTACTGGTCTCTAGCAGACATGAGTATACCTTTTCCTGCTCACGGTTTGTCTTTGCATAAAGGTAACAAATTGACTCTTTGGTAAAATCTGTGTTTTATCTCTGGACAAATGTGTCTTGACTCTACACATGCAGTGCAAATAAAAGCCTACCTGTGTGTTTTCCAGGTGGGAACCACGGGCTTCACTGTGTTAATGACTACTTGTCCATCATCAACTGCTCCGTGCAGGACGTCGCATCATCAGAAAACACCTCAGACATCGACAGACCCTACTGGCTTACCATAACAGATCAAATGTGAGGCCCTTTTAACGCAAACATATTCACTGTTACTTTAAATGTGACGACATTGTGTCTCATTCTAGGTTTTTTTTTTTTTCTCTTCTTCTCTGTTAAGAGATAACTTTAAGTGTATTCTGTCAAAGACCAATGAGGATTACTTCTGTTCTGTTAACACGATGCCCGGTCAACATCCTGATATCTCCTTTGTGGACACAGATGAATATGAAATCTTGCTCTGTCACGCACAAAACAATGGATCTGAAAGCTGCGAGCTACTGGATGATTACTACATGCCTGTGACAAACAGTGAGCGACACAATAATACCTTTCTGTTGTGGCATTACAAATGTCTGCCCCTTGAAATGTGTCTGATTTCTCTCCTTAACATGTCTTCTGATCAGTTAAACCAAACCCACCGTGCTGCCTCACATTTCACCACAACTCCAGTCAACGTCACTTCGCCTGGAAAAGCACCTATGAAGAATACAGCAGCTCCACGACTCTGGCCGACAGCCTCATGTATGAGCTGCAGTACTTCAAAAGAGGAGACAAACACAATGTAGGATGCAGTCATTAACCCTGTCTTGCATGAAAAATAAGGAAAAAAGAATCCAGATGTTCTTTAAAGGTGGATTTCCGTATTGAAAAATTGTGCTGAAACTGAAATCCATTTTAGTTTATTCCCCACTTTAAAAAAGTTATTTCACTTCCCCTGAGGACATCACGCAACGAAAGAGCAAAAAGGGATGTAGAGACAAGACCGGCAGTAACAAATATGCCTTTTTTATGTTTCGTGCTTTTAGGTACGTTACGGTATATTCAGGGCTGTCACAATAATGACATTTTAGTTCATAGACATAGATATATTTTCTTTTTCTGTTCCTTTTATGTCAGTAGAACAGCATAAGCCTAACACTGGTTCATTTATACGCATACAGTACATCTAATGAAGAAGAGGAGTCACAGCACACAAATAACACATTACTGTTTGCTTTTTAGACTTTGTAGGATGCACAGAGCGGAGGTGACATAAATAACCGAACTATACAAAGAAATAGTGTTGAAGTAGTAGTGATTAAATGCGACACTTCTAGTTGCATCCAGCTTGTTTTGTACAGGTGAATGGGGACAGTATAGCATGAATATGTCAAATAATGTGATCGGCTCCAATAACTGTGATATGGCGATTGTGTAATAATTGGGACAGGCCTTGTTATGTTACGTGCGTACGTTAGGCTCTTAAAAGAAACAACGAAAAACAGCAGAGATAGAAGCGACGTTCACAATCGCAGCCAAATGCAAGCGAAACCTCGCGACGAAGCGTGACTACACTGTACTGTACGTGTCACCTGTATCCGTCCCCGTATGGACGTCGTCTGTACACAGCGCACGTCTCTCCTTCGTAAAGTTTTATCACACTACATCCCTCACACCCCTGACGTTTCCTTCCAGGCGACGTCGCGTGACATCAGAACGGAAAGGACGCGCTTCTCTTCGGACGATCGCGAGTTCGCGCCGGACACCGCGTACGCCGCCAGAGTGCGGTCCGGTCCTAATCAGATTCATTACCGGGGACAGTGGAGCGACTGGTCCTCTGAGGTTCACTGGGAGACAGGGCCGGGCGTGAGAGGTGAGTCAAGCGTACCTGATCAACATCCCTCCTCCTCCTCCTCCAAATCACAGCTTTGTTCTTTCCATGTCTCCCTCCTCCTCCTCCTCCTCCTCCTCCTCCTCCTCCTCTTCCTCACGCAGACGACCAAACCAAGGCCTTTTCTCTCGACCTGGGGATGGTGCTCGTCCCCTTTTGTGTGGTGGTGCCGGTGGCCTTAGTTTTGTGCTTTGCTCCTCTTAAAAAGTAAGCTCCTTCTGCACTTTTGACACCAAACCACAACTAAGCAAAATGCCATTTTGTACAAACGCATACTACGTTTCTATATATTCCCAGAAGTATTCAGATGCTTTAATCAAGTACAAAACCGTATCATCCAAAATAATAATCCACTGCAAGTAAAAGTGCTGCATTGTATTTTAAATGATCCCCGTCAGTGTTTGACCATTGCATATGATGTTTGAGTTTTTTTGGATTCATATACGTGATAAATCATATTCTATAAGATCATCGTGTGTTTGTCGCGTCGCTGCCCCTTGAGAAACACTTAAGTCTAAAAAGTCAACTTATCATGAGTTGAGAAAAAAAAAAACAGACCTGTTTTCAACTGTGTGCGTTTTCCAAGGACGAGAACGCGCCGAACCCATTACACACTTAATTCTTCAATTTATTATAAACAATTTGGAAATAGATGGATTTCACTGAACAAACGAGGCACGAAAAATTTATCTGTAAAGTGTCACATGTAGCGGAGTAGTAGTAGTAGTAGTAGTAGTAGTAGAGCTGAAGTATAAAGTTGCAGAAAATGGAAATGATTAAGTAAATCACTGAAAATTCTGCTTCACTGGGGGAGACCGGGCACGGTTGTAACGCGCTGAGCTTCAGAACCCGTAACTGGCTTCATGTGTGAGCTACAGCTCTCACATTTCCACCCAAAGTACCCACATTTGTCTGCTACAAATGACACCAATTGGCATTTCTGCAAGAAAATCACAGGCCTGGTGAGTTAATGTCAAAGACGCTGTGTTCCTTTGTTATAGCAAATCCCCCAAATGTCAGGGTGCGTGGTAATACTTCGATAAAATAATTCAAAAGAGGTTTATTGAGATAAAAGGAGGACTCCAACCGGGAGACTACTACAGTGTACCCGCGTACAGAATATACAGGTTACACATGTACGCATTATATCAAATTATTAAAGTGAGTGGGTTTTTTTTTTTTTTTTTTTTACCCGAGAAACTACAGCTTCATCTGATAGAAATCACATTACTTCATCTGCAGCCGTAGAAGTACTAAACACAAATATAGCCTCGGGCAGAAAATGAACTTTTATCATAACCTCAAAATAAAAAGCTGCACGTGTCTGTTTACAGCCTTGACATTCACCATGTGGGATGAGGGAGGAAATGGGTAAACACTGTATCTCACCCCAGGTTGGAGGAACTGGCGGTGTTACAACCACCCCCCGTCTCCCCTAAAGCACTTACATCGATCCTACTACTACATGTGTCTGACAATTACAGGTGGAAGCGAAGAGCTTTTATTCCAACCCCAGCACCCTACTTCCAGACCCTGTACAGTGACTGCCACGGAGACTTCAAGGTAAGTTCAGCTCGTCACGTGACAAACTAACGCGTCATTAGAGCGTCACTAAACGTGACTGTGATCACAGAGCTGGGTGGTAACGCAAGAAAACGCGACGGACACGGCGAAGACGGAGGAGACACTGCAAATCGACACCCTCACCAAGTGTGCAGAGGAGGAAGAGCTTCGTCCAGCCGCCCCGTTTCACCACCAGCTGAGTGAGAGCGGCACGTACAGCAACGTGACCGAGGCGGCGGTCCGCGACGCGTCTCTCCCGGGAGTCCCGTACGCAGTGAGCTCCATGGGTCCGCCGTCAGCCGCGGGGAGCTCCCTGACGTGTACGAGCCTCGGCTCTCGGTCGTGGAGCTCCGCCGAAGGGGACTCCGGCTGCTGGCTCTGCAGTGACCAGTCTCTAGACAAGAGCCCCGCCTGGTACTGCAACGAGTACTGCACCCTGAGTACTTTCCAGCAGTCTGGTCCGGTCACGGCAGAGCAGCACCGCGGGAGCCCTTCGGTGAAATCCTTCCCACGCGTGATTATTGGAGTGGACGCCGTCGAGGAAGCAGGGGTTCGTGTGTAGGAAGTGGATGACGGAAATGTTAAGTGAGAAAATCTAAAGTGAGCGTATGCTTCATGAACCATCATGTTCTTCAGGAAGCGCTTACATCTAGAAATCTGATACTAGATGCAAAGATGATTCAATTGATCAACCGACAATTCAAATGATGTGTAAATTAATGTGCAATTTCTTAAAAACTTTTTAAAACCCCACCTCTATGATAGAAATAGTAAGAAATTAACACGTTCTTCCTCACACAAGTACATTATATATAATCTGTAAACTCAGTTTTCAGACTTCTGTCTAAACATTTCTTCATCTTTCATGAATAGTTTCTGGTCAACCGTAATATTCTAAGCTGCACTTGTATATGTTTTCTCCTTTAATAAAGACACTGCAGAGATTTTGTAGAAAGTTTTATTTACGCCAACACATACATGAACAAAGCACCATATAACCTTAAAGTCTGATACAGAAGTAAGCCTACCTGCCTCAGTCATTGTGGCCATTTTTATTTATTCCAAAGCAAAACACTCTGAATAACAAAAAGACAGCCAAGGCAGCAGATTCTATCATATATTACAGCATGCTGAATAGAAAACCTGGGAAAGAGAATTAGACAGAGCCATCTAGAGACACTAGTGAGATACAACAGTATAAAAGTGCCATTCATTATACAGCAGTCGAAATACTGACAATGAAATAAGCTAATTTTACATTAAATGTATGGAAAATAAAGGGGGAAACAAAGGAAAAGACCCTGTGAAAGAGCAAAGTAAAACAAAAAGACACTTTCTTTCTTGAACATTGATGACAGCCAGCTTGCATGGAGTTGATGAAACTGGTACCGAGCTGTGTCCCTTGCACCACATAAGACAATGTTTAAAAAGAAATGACCGGGGTGCTGAAGCACCCCTCCCTCCCAGCATTATGTGCCAACCCGCAATTAACAACAAAAACAAAAAAAAAAAAAAAAAAAAAAGATAGGTCAGAGGAGGGCGGATGGCACAGAATGTGTGGAGTTTAAATAGAAGTCTTTAAGCAAGTCCCGATGTGAGAGGAGCACATTCATTGAGAGACTGAGCGGGGAGGTGATTCTTGTTAAACCCATTCCTTCTGCCGCAGCCAAGCGAGTCTTCGTCCCTTACGATGGGGAGAATTTTTTGGCTTGTGCTCGAACTCTTTTTTCATATTCTACTCTGTTTTGGCTGAAAGGGGGTTAAAAAAAAGTAATAATAGTTAACAGAATGACTGCATTCCTTTTTCAAAATCAGAGCAAGATTATTTTCCAGACAATTACAAAACAAAAATACATCAGAAAGAAATTAAAGGATGAATCTTCTCATTTGTTTGTCCCAGGCTGTATAGCTAAACGTTGGACTTTAGAGGTTTTTGTGACTCAAACTGTGAAACATGGCGTGTAATTCAAATAAAACACATTCAGACCTCCTGTGTACGGGACAAGGATTATTTTGTCATTTTCGTCCTGATAAGCTCCAATTTCCTAAACATGTGCCGTTAACTTCAATTAAGTTGTGTAACAGGGACAATAAATGGACGGCCTTGCTGCAGAGACAGTTTTCATGTGTGCCATGTTTAGTTTTAGCCCGTGGATGTAACCTGCTTGTGACACTGTTCTTCCAAACGTACAACCGATGATTGTAAAACTACAACCGATGATTGTAAAACTACA
>JAPQRN010000012.1:6992963-7004751 GCA_037367275.1 Coranthus polyacanthus
TTCGACATTGAGCCACTACGATCTGTTCGAAGGTGCAGAAATTGCACCCCTAAGTTAAAAAAACCTGAAATATAACAGCAATCTGCAACTTCAATGAGACACGTCACTAAATATTACAAATTGAACCTTTAAACATGCAGAAAAATCTACAAAATGCAAGGATTATGCATGTATCTCATATTTAAAAAGCCAGTTATGATCGATTTGTGGCATCATGTCATACTTACAATGCGACTGAACACCTAATCATCATGACATAAATGAAGCATTGTGGTTCTACAGAGATGCCCTCACCTTCAAAATCATATTCTACATACATAACACTCATTTGGTACTGATTCCAGATGATTCGTCACTCATATCACAGTATCTGCCAAAATAATTGCGATAAGATTTGAATAATTTAGCCCCGCTGAGGCTATGTGCAGGGTTTCCCCTGTCATAAGCACATAGGCTGAAAACACACAAACTGTTGACACTTCTCTACCACTCTGGAGAGAAAAGATACCTGAGGAGAAGAAATTGTGGGGTTTTTTTTTCTGAAAACAAACTTCTTAAATGTGGGGGTTGTCTATTATTTGCAAAATTGCAATTGCATGTTGACTTCATTAAGCAGGTCTTTTTTAACTATTCTCTAAATATTGCAATAATATACGTCCAAAATGATGCAGAAAAGGAGTCGTTTCTGGTCAAATAACAACAAAAAGCTATAAGAGCACCTAAGCCCTCTACCAACCTGGGGAAACCCTGTATGTGGCCCAACTTTCAGTTACATTTGTGCTGTCCAGGCAATACTACAAGCACTACTTCTATTGACAGTGATATGAAAAGAGGGAGCACAGTACCCCACCCTTTCCTTTCAATGTCACTGAATGACAGACAATGAGTCAAAATGCAGCAGCTGATGATTCAGCATGCCCTCCATTAACCAAGCCTGTGGGCATGACAATAATTACAAGGGTCTTATTTACTCTACTGAAACAAACGGAGCTCGTCCCATTTGGTTTCAAAGAAGTATTTAAATTTCCAGCCTGGATTCTGTCACTTCACAGTGTTGGTAGCGTCTCGTCAGCTCGTGCCGTCTTTGAAAACAAATGTGAACAAGATTTCAGTAGTGCAAAGCGCATCAAGGGGGCATGGAAAAGGAAGAGAAGGACAAGCCGGGGTGAGTGGTGGAGGCACTACGAGCAGTTGAGCACTCACCAGTGAGTCATAAGTGCTCAACCCTAATCAGAGTCATTCATTTCATAATCCGTCTCTTCGTCCTCGCTCTGAGCAACATGCAGCATGCAGACGGCACAGAAGAAGACAAGAAAGGCATGTAGTAAAGTAATGGAAATGAATGAGGTGTAAACGTTGGAAAGGAGAACAAGGAGAAAAGAAAACTAACGGATAATAAACGGAGGGAGTTAACATTCAGTACATTGACATTTAATCTCTCTACGCAAACAGAACAGGTTACAAACTTATCCAGGGGCGTCTTTCTACCAATTCACTTATGGGTCATTTATCACAAGTTAATAACACGTGCTTAAATGCAGACGGACTGAGAATCTGGCAAAAAAAACATTACCACACAGCCTGAAGTCTGCAACCACCAGCAGCTGAATGTGATACTTACTTGTTTTTGTTTTTAACTTTATTTCATCAGAAAAACACGCCACACAAACCCCTGCCGGTTGAAGTGGACTAACCAAACATTTTTTTATTGTTAACAGACTGGAAAGAACCACTATAAATGGAGTTAAATACAGTTGCTAGCGTCGCAACGTTAATCCTACAAACAACAATGATGCAACGATCTCTGTAAAATAGACAGTACTTGTCCCATTTAAAATTAATCTTAGTGGAGTAAGAAAGTTTGGACAGTGGCGTTCGGTTAATGTTGCAATCTGTCTGAAAAGCAGATCACATTAGGGCTGCAACGAATGATTATTTTCATCGTAAAATGTCAGAAAATGGTGAAAAATTGCAGCGTTTCCCCAGAGCCCAAGATGATGTCCTCAAAAGTCTTGGTTGGTCCGCAACACAAAGATATTCTGTTTACTTTCATACGGCGGTAAAGAAACCATAAAATATTTACATTTAAGAAGTTGGAATCAGGGACTTTCTTTCTTAAAACACTACTCAAACCGCTTAATCAATCATTATGTTGTTGTTGATTAAATTAATAGCTGAAGAATAATTATTTTTTGTAGCTCCTGCTTATATTGCAAATCATGATTGTCCATGACATTAAGATTGTCAGATCTATCTACTGAGAACTGATGATTTTAATTCTTTGCATAAAAACGTACAGGCGTTACTCATGTGCAAGGACGTGGTCTTGGTATAGCGCCCCTGGAAAGCATTAAAAAAAAAAAAAACTGTCTACTTAAGCTACATTTGTTTGGAAGATGCACAGGTGAGAGAACATTCTTCATATGAACCAGGAAATGTCAATATCAGCACAAATACAAGTTAAACGTTTTCGTCATGTGTAGTTGCATTCTCGGTGAGAGGCTCTGCAGGGATGAGCTGATGGGAATTTGAATTCCTCGGGGCGTGCCTCCTGCCCTTGAGAAAATGAAAGACCTTGTCAATAGCTCCACTAATCCGCAGACCTGTGCTCCCCTAATGCCTCCCGGCTGGGATTAAACTGTTTAGACTTTTTTAATCTCCGGTCAAATGTAACATGATTCAATCCGTTAAATTTGTGTGGTCTCTTCGTCACGTTTGTTCTTTTCATTCCTGCATCTTAAACACTTGTTTTTCATAGGGCGTAAACGTCTTAAATTGACGACAGTGCTGCGTCTTTATTTTCCTTGATCACTTGCGGTTGCGCAGGCAGTCTATTTCTCGACTGAAGGACTGAATATTCACAGAGTACTCCTTCAAAGAGGTTTCTCATCAATAAACTAGAGGTGCTTTCAGTCTCACGGTTGCATGTTTCGTAAATGCAAGTCATTTAAAACATCCAGCACAGGCCATCATTTACAGAGGTTTGCTGTGGATGGATTTGAAAACTGGCCTTTCCTCCCCCCGACACACACACACTTACCTTAGCCTTCTCACTGGGCTCACTGTTCGTCCCGTATGATTGATTGTGCAGCTCCTTGGAGACTACACACAGGAACTCAGCTTGGTCTTCGTTTCCGTAGTTGTAAGAGGAGCCTATGCTGACCAGCTAGAGAGACACAAGAGCAGAGGAGGAATCAGCCACAGACAGATTCAATGAAAACAAAACAAAAAAAAAAAAAACAACAACTGGGAAAATATAAGTATGAAAAAGCAGGAAAAAAAAGAAAAGGAGCACAGAGAGTCTACAGGTTCCTGCAACTTAAATGTAAGGCCATTCAATATTTTATGAAACGCGTTCAGGCCAAAATAGGACAGGTTTCACTGAATAAACATGACTTGCCACATTTCAAACTGTGTCCTGCATAACTAATTGTAAGGCCTGTTTTTTTTGTTTTGTTTTTTTTGTTTTTTTTTTTAAAATCATTATTTGCCCATTAGTCAGGATGACACACAAAATGCAACAAGGCAAGACCAGCCAATTAAAAGACTGAAAGGCTAAAATGAAATGTCAAACTAACTCTTAGGGACCTGCAGACATGCCAGCACAGAAATTCACACTAGAAAAAAAATGTGTCACTTTCGTGAAACAGGAAAACATTTACTGAAGGCCTAATAAAGTAACCACGTAGACTAAAAAATATGCTCATCTGTGGTCCACAGTAAGAAGGCAGTGATACTGAAAGAAATGAGCCAAAGACACTACAGACAGAAGATGATGAACACATAGTCACTGACAGACTACATGTGCAGGAAGTGGACAACAGAAGCAAACATGCTGGTAGAAAATCAAGTGGGAATGGTGGATTTCACTTGATTGGACCGGGCTGGTTTCAATGAAATGATGCAAGAAAGTGTTCAAATGACAGAAAACCCAGAGTAAACCACAAAGTTGTAGCTCACTCCCATTCATCGGTTCAGTGCCTTTATTTGAGCACCGTGACTTGAGATTTGACCGTTTGTTGTTCCATGATGCAGACAAGAAAGAAGACTGAGGGCAGCCCAAATTCAACCAAATTAAACATCGCTGAAGGTTGTGACAGAGCGACTTTTCCGTCCCAACATTAGATTATGTTAGTGAGGGAAAAGGATTGTATGACAAAATCCTCCATCTTTACATGACGGCTTCTAATTTCCTGAGCCCAGTCGCATCAGTCGAAACAAAACACACAGAAGAGGACAAATAGGGACAGAGATTGATCTTTGAAATTATGAAAAAATAAAAAAATAAAAACATGCAGAAAAAAAAAAAAAAAAAACAGCAGTTCCTGTTCCATAATAAACTGCTTGCACTTGTGAATGTTAAACTGCAGGCTACATGTATACCGTCTGTACCCAGGTGTGCATGTTCAGACATGCATCGCCTCATTAGCCACTCCTGCCAGAGACTTGTTGTTGTTAGTGATCCCTTTCAGACTGCCGCAGCAAAAAGGAATAAATAATATGAACTAACTAGCTTCCTGGAATTCCATTTTGTCCCACTGGTAAAAACTCAACATGCAACAAATTAAAAAGACACTCGAAAGATACACTTCAGTGACAGATTTTCTATATTTATGGTGCCTTAAGGAAAGTAGAAGGTCATCTAAGCTCATCTCCCCCAAAAGACTCTCCTGGACTGGAGACCCAGCTTTAGGCTTTGCATTTCAAGGAGTTTCCCATCTGACCTGTGTAATGAGATTAGTGAGATTTCAGCGCTAATGGGAAATCCTCTGATCCCCTGAACCTCAGAGAGATGCATTCACACATAATGCACACTGCAACACCCAAATATGTGTAGTTTTTCATTATGTTTTTTCATAAATTGAACCTATGGCACGTTAAACAGAACAGACTCTCGTGTAAACATTACAATTCTCTCCTAATGTCTGGATCCTGCTCAATTACAAGCCACATTACCTGCTGGGAAGATAACACAAGTGGTAACATTTTCACCTCCCAACAGCAAGCACTCTCTGTATCCCAGGACAGCCCCCGAAGCAGCTACATTAAAGCAAAGCACAGAAAGCTGCTGCTGACAAGCTTATGAACTGTGAGTGCAGTGTGAATAACAAAAGTTATCAAATTAAATCACAGACAAGAAAAAAGGTGTCATGTTCTCTTAGCCTGACTGGTGAGCAAGCAGTACAAATGAGCACTCAAAAAAAAAAAAAAAAAGAAAAAAAAAAAAAAAAAAAAAAAAAAAAGACCAACAGCTGTGTGTCTACTTGGGACAAACAATGGCCAACGGGGTGTTTATGGACGACATGGGGACCATGCAGTGACCAGCCCATGGACAGAAATTTGTGGGACACACCTCTCCGCTGTTGTTTGGCAAAGCAGATTCCTCTCCCTTCACCTCCCTTGACACAATCAGCAGAAACTCTGACTGGTGGGCCCGCCCGTAACCTATACTGACAAGCTGCAACAACCAATCAGAGCACAGAAGGGATGCCCGGATCATGTATGCGGACATTGAGAAAGATGTGATTTGCTGTTGGCTTTTTATCCATTTCCAATATTGAGGATTGGACTTTCTGGGTCAATGTGAGCATAGCGGGGTGGGTGAAGCACATGAAAGAAGGATTGCTGCTGTGACCCAGCAGGAAGGGCTTTACCTGTTCAAACTTCCAGCCGTCAGACATGGTAGACACCATCTGGGTCAGCTCCTCCTCCTGGCACTGCAGCACTCGATACACATGCTTCACCGGAACCTGCGAGGATGGATTACAAAGATTACAAAAGGAGATCAGAATTGGAAATGGGAGAAGTAAGCACGTACAAGAATGTTAGGTGTTGAGAGCGGCGTATCTGCTAGGACAAATTTGATACTTCCGTCAGTCTATGTTACAAATGTAAATATAATGTACCTGTAACAACCTCAAATCAGTTTGATTATTTAATGAAGAGTAATAATTAAGTAAAATGCTATGCTAATAGAATACTGAAAACACCAAAACTGCTGCCGTTTTGTCAAAAACATAAAATCGGAGGGCTTATGACAGACACAGAATATCAACGGATTGACAGATCAAAACTTTGCTCTGCACATCAATTCACAACTGGCTGCTGATGTGTTCATATTCTCTTGCTCCACTCCTCTAATCTTGTTTAGCATCAGCTGCCACTGAGGGCAAGACATGGGCTAGTGTCACGAAGGAGGATTACAGGGTTCGCGAGGTTAACTTCTGGTTCAGCCCTGGGTTTTCACAAAGGTGGTTTACTGCTTACCGGGGCAAATCGATATAGTAAGTTAGATTGTCAGAGCGAGCTGATAACCATCTTTTTGATGTCTTCAATTTCCCCACACACCTGTGATGTTTTGCAGTCACGTTCCCTGATCTTGTCCTTGATGAGCTTTATTAACGATGTGATGTTGTAGAATTCGGCTTCTTCTAACACACCTGGAAAACCAGCAGAAATAATCACAAAAAAAAAAAAAGCGTAAAAGAAGTCATAGACATAACCTGCTAGTACTTAAGATACAATTTAAATGTACACATCATGCTGCAGTGAAATATTGCGAAATATATTTACAAGTTCGTTCACATGCATTTGCTATGCAAATATATTCCACAGAGACATTACCTTCCTCTGCCAGGTCCCTGTTGAGCACCAGTTTGCCATGCCTCAAGTAGTTAAGCACTGGCCCAAAGTACGTGGGGTCTCTGTCTATGAGATAGGCACCAGTTTCATCCTAGAAGAAGAAAAAAGAAAAAAAGCGTAACAGAAGTATGATTAGGGGAACAGAATCAGACTGTAATCAGTTTCCCAAGTTAAAGAAACAGCACAACATGTCAGCAAATATTCTTGCCCCTTGTCAAATTTTACATTTTGTGCAACTAAAGTCGTAGATGGATCTAATTTTAATCAGCTTCCAGCAGCTGTTGACTGTTTCTTTACATCAAATCGGTGGAGCAGGTGCATCATAATCAAAACAGAAAAAAAAAAGGAAAAAAAAAAAAAAAGACGCTGTACATTAGTGAATAAAACCGGAGGGATCAGAATTACAAGGTCAGCTCCTGCGTCGATAATCTCTCCAGAGTGAGACAGGACATGCACTCCTACAACAGTTCTGAGATATCACTTCACTATTCCCAAAGGCCTTGGGTTTGATCCTGATTCCTTCACAACCACTGGGTATTTCCCTATTTCTGTAAGTGCTGTGATTAGACCGTCTTTGTCTCGTGGGGGAAGAGGGGACTAAAACAATTAGAGCAGAATAGAAAAAGATTTGGAACAGGAGGCCGGATCCACCAAAGGGACCAGGAGAAAGTACCTCGGCTTACAACAGACAATTGGCCCAGTCTGGTCGATTACATACAATTTGAACAGCTGTCAAGCAAATGCCGCCGACACCTGTTTACTAAAAAGTTGTGACAACACAATGTGTTCAGTGAGTCAACCACACATGACCTTTAATGAAATAATCAAACAGAGGAAAGGCTAATATCGTGCTAATCCTCAAATGCAACAGGATGTTTGACTTTGTATCAACTGAGTACGTGGCTTCAAGAGAAATCTTTACATCATTTACCCTATAATACACACAGTGTTATCTTTATATATATATATATATATATTCACAGCTATGGGCAAAAATCAAACACACAGCCAAGTCCACAGTGGGATAAAGATCCACTTCACACATAAGGAGATGACTTCAAATGAAAAACCATTAATCTTTGCAATAATGAGAAAAGGTCCCAGAGCATTTCCTTTTGTAATGAATCTCTGAGCCCCTTCGGCTAGCTGACCTCTTTTCCATGTCAAAAAATAATATCACAGCAGCCCAGTGGATTTCTATTCTGGTCTCACTACCCTGTGTCAGTTCCTTACGTTACTATAGTCACTCAAGTTTAAGAATAAGTACAGGTGGGTCTACGCGGTGGAAACAGACAAGATCAAAAAGGTGTTTGCCCGCCTCAGAATCAGTTCGTAAAATTGGAGCAGTTTTTTCCACACAAAAAAAATCCTAAGTGAACCTAAATGCCTCAGTCCAAACCACTCAAGAACATTCACCATCCTTACTGTGTCTGAAGCAGCAGCAAGAAAGTAAATACAGGAAAAAGGTCTGGTGTTCTGGACGAGTGCTTACTGCTGTTACAGTCTGTGTGCTCTTCCGTATCCCAGAATGCAAAGCACACCTGGCTACAGGAGTTATTTAGCTCCAACTTGTGTAGCACACCCGATAGTTGGGTCGGATCACGTACCCCGACAAAAGAACAGCTCCAGATTTAATTTGGAACCGGACTGAGGCTGCTTCATCTTCAGTGGTCATGGTGTGGTCGTTTTTAATCCAGACCTGAGTGCGATTACTCACCTGCCCAAACAAATCGATCCAGGGGGAAAAACTCACTAAGGTTCAATTCAAACAGACTAAAGGTTGCAAGTGTGAATTCACCCTTTGCTAGAACTGTGACTTTATTTTTTCCTAATTGGAATCAGACACAGACCTTTTTTGACTTGTCATATGAGGAAAGTTGGATCTACTAATATTTATGTGGTTCCATTATATATTCCATTAAGCAGCTAGCCTGTTTTGAAATCTATTCTACTTTTGTTCTGTAAACCTTACGCTTACTGACCTGCTGCATGTTGCTGGAAACCCTTCACCTCCCAGAAGCTTGTGCTCTTGGTGGGAGTGTCTATGGGGGACCTGGGGTAACAGTGACCCAGTTCAGATAGAGCTGATTATGGGGGCTCATATGTGAACCCATTTACACAAAGAGGCCAGTGTTTTTAATTATAAACAAAAGACTGTGTCTCTGGAGGCCCAGGCTGGGAAAACACTGAGCAATGAACAGTGGGGTGAGGACAGCGAGGAAAGCTGCTGGGACGTCCAGACAGACAGACAGACAGACAGACAAACAGAGGGGGTGGCAAACTGAAGAATTAGGAGGAAGGAGGTTATTAAATTAGGAAGCATGAAGTGCAGAACTAAACACGCCTAGGGAAGCTCCCAGTCTCTGTAATACCATGATGATATTAATATAGAAGCTGTGAAGATATTAAAATTTTATGTATTTCCAGAGTAAGAGAAGATCGCGAAGAAACCATCTTAACGGACACTAAAAACGTGTTCAGTCACAGATTAAATAAGAAGCTACATATAAATGGATCAAAGCAACCACTTAAACCAGAGAATAACTGAATACTGCCCATAGTTTACATCACAATTAGATCAGAGCAGGTCATGCATGTTATGTTTTTTGTGGTTGACTATTATCAAAACCTTATATACAGTACATACACACAGTGACTAGAAACAAGCTAAAGCAGGCCTATTTGTGGACAAACTTAAACTTAAAATTAGTGTAAACAAAAGCCAATTAGAAGGGTGGGCTTCATAGCAGTGGGAAATGTGGCGAATTAACCTTATCATTCTTCTCTGACACACAATACATATCCTCCCGCAGGAAATACCACAGTGACCCACCCTTGGAGCTCATGATGTCCAATAAGGCTTTCTGCAGACACATTAACAATGAAAGACAATCCCTCATTCGGCAAATATACAAGCTGCTGCATGTTTACTTCCACAATATTGTGCGGAACCTTTCAGTAATTCACATGTGAATACTCCTGTTGTTATTATAGGCCACATGGTTTAAGGATTACCAAAACAAATTGAAACAGCATGTGAGACAAAACAATTCACGTGAAGCCATTTCATTCCTCTGGCCGAGAGTAGAAAGAATAAAAGCTTTATCAATGCTGCTCGGCCTTCACTGCAGCCGAGCGAGGTACAAGCCCCCTGCAGAAACAGAGCTTAAAGATGTAGCAAGAGATCTTCTGTGTCACATGACTGGAGCTACTTAGCCAAGTGGAAGTCTGATTCTTGTAGAGTAAGAGCCAGAGTCCCTCTGGAGTACAGGCAGTAATGGCATAGTCAAATTGGCCTCCATCTTTTAAATAATATGCACATCGTGTCCGGGCTAGTGCTGTATTATGTGAACCGACCTCATTCAAATTTCTCATTTAATTGCACGTTTGACCTTTTACCAAGATTGGGGGGGAACTTCTTGTCATTTTACAATGTTCTGGTCAACACCATCAGTGTGCTGTACAGAACAATTTATGACAGGAATATTTCAGGCAGTAAATGAACGGCTCCTTTTAAAAGTTCCCTAAAAGCGTTTCTGTCAGGATGAGAGCCAGTTGAGCACATCTACAGCTAAGTCAGGAAATCACTGCAACCTGGAGCTCTCAATCTACGCAGCAGGAGGAGAAAAAAAAAAAAAAAAAAAACACGAGACGAGACTGGTAAGAGGAGAAGAAGAAGATAGCGAAAGACTGAAAAAACTAATCTTGCTGATGACTGGCTTTGATGTAGTATAGGCCTCAAAATGGCAATGTTTTCCACTGCATCAGGCCAAACTGTAGAATTGTAGATGCCTGCCTTTTGTGTATAAAGTTGCTTTGGGCCAATAAAAGGTGATAAGATCAGCCAAGAGTCACACCTGATTTGCCAATAGCATACTGCAGTGTCCTGTTGAGCACTGTGAGAAAACAGAGCAGGCGGAGACGATATCACCGTTAAATATTTACGTTTCCTCCCACAGTGTGCTCAGGCATGACATACAACCTGAATCCAGCATTAAATGCAGCCATATTTCCTCTCACACATGCCGCAGAGAAGACTTCTTTGGGCAGCAAATGGATATGAATATGAAAAGAATAAGATGTTGAAGGAACAAGAATGATGGCATGCTTGAAAAATTGATGCAGCTTTCAAAGCTAGAAAGCTTAGTCTCCACTTGAGTGGTCCTGAGCGGAGTAGCTCGAAAGGAGGAGTTTGCCAAAAGGATAGAAGGCCATTGATGCATCTTTGAGCGTTACCTGCTTAAGGCCGACTTATAATGTGACAATGAAGGTGCAGGCAGACAGTACTAGCAGCGACAATATCACACTAACGTGACAGCTATGAGTGGCATTTGCCAATTCTGGGATGAACAATTTTAAAAGCACACATATAGACACAGGATTGTTCCGTTATGGCTGTACACGTGACAGCACTTCTCCCACTTTCTCCCTGGTCTACCCCCAATGTGTAAAACAGGCTCCAGTCAACAACATGAATAATGCAGTTCTCCTCAAGAGTCCTGCTGAAGCACGTCAGCCTGCGTGACTGAGCCACTCATCTCCTTGGCTGGGAAACACAATACTGCCCAAACAGAGCTCTTCGCTGATCTGAACTGAACTCCGCTAAACTTCCTATTCACATGCAGTGAATGGGAAGAAAACGTGTGATGCAAAAAAAAAACAAAAAAAAAACAAAACACAGGCTTTTTAACTCATATGAAAAAGATGAAATGGCGTTCAAGCATACAGTCTAAGCCCTCGGTTAATGGGAGGATATTATTACATGTTATTGTACTTGTCAGTGTGTCTTAAACCAGACAGGAGAGAGGTACTGCAAAGGCTTGAGAGACTGATACGCACTTAAGACAAGGGATTGAGATGGGCTGATCCGTTGCTCATGGGGGGGATAAACTGACAAAAAGCAAGCTGATTATTCAGAGATTACGATATTTGCATGAAAATATGAGATGAGCCGTGGTCTCAGCTTAGAATAAAGGGGGTCAGGGGCGAAGATTAAAACGTGCATGTAAAGGAGAACAATAACTAACGGAGCAGTGAAGTAAAGCATGAAAAACAGAGCACACTGTATACACAGACTAATACATTGTGTTTGACAGTCCTGGTGTGTGTGTGTGTGTGTGTGTGTGTGTGTGTGTGTGTGTGTGTG
>JAPQRN010000012.1:7022460-7038636 GCA_037367275.1 Coranthus polyacanthus
TTGTTTTGATCATGTTTTTTCATATATGTTGCTTCTTACTCTAGTAGTATTAGTATTATATAATGGTGTTTATATGGTTTAAGTTTGTGTTTCTCTGCAGGTGAGTGTCAGTGTTAATTTTTTTTGTATTTGTACTTTTCTAAAGTGGAAACAAAATATGCAAGTAGACAACAATGCTGACTGGACAATGTAATGTTTTCACATCACACAACAAAGGCGTATGACAATCGTCAACTAAACTTTCATTATGGTGACTGTCCTAGAACTGGTTCCAAATTGTCTGATCCATCTGGATGCACTGCACAACAACGACTTTAAACTCATGCATCTATGCTTTCCAAATGAATTGTGGCGTCGACGCTGAAACCCTGTGTAGGCCTACTATTTTCCGAACAGAAAACTGATCAGGAATCAGTAATGGAACTGATAAACAATCGTACCAATAAGCCAAAAGCAATAACTGATACTAGTATCAATAAAATGTTATCAATTTCTCCCCTCTTTGGTTCTTACCAGGTGAGGTAGTCTAAAGCCTGTTGAGGTGCTACGGGCCCGGACGCTTCGGCTTTCTGGACGGTCTTGCCCTCAGCCTTCAGCTTCTTCTTCTCTTCCTTTTTGAGGATCTTCTTCATCTTCCTCTCCAGGACCCTCTGCTCCTCTGGGCTCAGGTCCTCCTCTCCCTCGTACACATTGCGCGTCTCCACAGGGCAACTGGGTGGATCTGAAATCTGTCAAACCAAAGCAAACCAAATGCTTATAGGCGTTATCTACATGAACAGACCTTCCCTTTTACATCCTTATCCTTATCTTTATCATTTGTGTAAAACCATTAAGCATCCAAAATAACTTTATATAATAACACGGATTGTGACTGAATGATATTTCATTTTTTTTTTTAAACACTGGCAGTTTCTTCCTGCTAAATTCAATAAAATAAAACAAAACATTCAGATTTGTGACATTTTTGTAGTTCCACAGTCTAAACACGAATGAACGCCAAATACGTTCTCTTGGTTTGGATCACTTCCTGTTGCACAGCAGTTTGAGGGACGTTTCCCGTATCTACAGCCAGATGAGATCAGCATCACATGCACCTTTCAGCATGCATTCGAAACTCTTCTATACCCACAGTGGACACACGTTTGCACTGTTTAAAAATAAACCACTTGCTTTGAGGTTTTTGTTTTTGCCAAATCATACAGAGGTACTGCAGTAAATAGGTGTTCTGTGGTGGATTCTATTCTGAAACGAACACTGGATCTCAGTTTCAGGACCAAAAACTTGGTAAGAATTTGTTGTTTTGACTGTGTTTTGACTGACTTGAGTTAAGATTGTATGTCATCTGCATGTAGGTAAAATCAACGCATTAATGTCACAAGACTTATCTGAGAGGAAATATCCAAAGCCGTTTAACCACAGCACAGCTTCAACACTGACTCTCAAGGGAAGTAAACAAGGGACACAGTGTGGTCTCTGATCTAACGGACGTCGGTGTGTAGGGTGATGAAAAAAAGAGGGAGGGGAGGGAAAAAAAGTTTGATCACATGGCCACGAAGTCATTCTGAAAGTATGCTGGCGTGGTGTTGCCCACAGACATACAACGGCCCTCTGCAGTGAGCAGTCGTGTCCATGCAACAAGCATCATTTTCAGAGCGTTTTGGCTTTGAGGCTAACGGCAGCGTCGGTGTGGTAGAGTCGAATAGAAGAGGAGCCGGTGACGAAAGCAAAAATGGTAAGTGGAAACATGTGTTTCAACTGAGCAAGCAGTTCCTCAAGGGGAACAAAGACCAAACACAGACGTGGTCATTTTAAACTTCAGATAAACCAGCTCAGCTACCTTCTCAAGCAACGTATGTGTTTTTATAGATAGTATATACAGTTGATGTCTGGTTAAGTTCAATATTCGGTTAAATTGTGACTTCATTTAGGAAGGAAATGCAATATTTTATAGTAGTATGCTCCTGTGGAAAACCTTTTTAATGAATCACAGGTTGAGCAAAAGCAAATGCTAAAAACAGCTGTAACATCTATTTCCTTCTGCTTTAGTGCAATACAAGATGATGACGGCAATGATGATGGTGTTACTTGACTGTCAGAAAACACTTTTTCTTATATCTCAGCAGCTACATTTGCACTTGATCGGGGATTAAACTCCCTATTTAATTTCAGTCGTAAAAAAAAAAAAGGAGTGCTCCAGACTAACTTTATTAAACTGTGGGACACTCTATCCCTGTTTTGATGGTAACATTTTGTATTCACTGTTCAGGACGTTGTTAGAGAAATTTCGGCCTTAACCATTCTTAGCTGTTATTAGACCATAGATCACTCTGCTCTCTCCTCTACCCCTAAAAGACATAACGTCTCCAGACCAAGGCTGGCAGATGGATATTACACCCAAACACATGCGTCATTCGCTAGGTTTTCCTTAGGTTTGGTGTATAATCAGGTTATAGGTATATTTACACTATTCAACCAATTATCGAGAGACACACTCAGTCCATCCTCTATCTTCATCTCATGGACCAATGACTGAGTTTTGATGTTTGTAGTATATAAGCTTTGTACATTGGTCAGTGCATTCAGAACTGGATTCATCAATGCGCAACCTTTTCTCACAAGCTTGTTCCAATAAATGCAATACATCCACAAGTGTTCCTCGGTCTTCAGTGGCTTTCTACACCTGCTCACAGAAAATTCCCTATCACACATGGTTGAGATGAGAATAAGGCTGCAACTAAGGATGATTTTCATTGTTGATTATTTTCTCGATTAGCTGATTGGTCTAGAAAATGTCAGAAAATGGTGAAAAATATCCATCAGCGTTTCCCGAAGCCTAACATGACATCCTCGAATGTCTTGTTGGGTCCAAAATGCGAGATAGTCAGTTTACTGTCAGAGGAGGAAAGAAACCAGAAAATATTCACATGTAAGAAGCTGGAATCTTTAGGGAATTTCAGAATTTATACTTTTTTCTTTTGAAAAAATACCAAAAATTGAATAATTATCAAAGTAGTTGGCAATTAATTGAATAGTTGGCTTAATTTATCAATTTATCAATTAATCGTTGCAGCTGTAGATTAGAGACAATGTTGTTGGCAAGCCTTAATGTATTATTATGGCAGGATAATTCGCTTATTTACAGATACGAGGTGATAAATATTCACACCCTGATAACCAAAACTTTGCCAATTAGTGATGGGAGCAAGTGCTACACAAACATTGACGGGTGATAATGAGGAATTTGATCAAAGAGTGTTTTGTTCATTTTCAGTCAAATGAAACCACAGACTCGACCCCAACTGATGGAAGCACCACTCCAGTGTTTTCAACCATTCCCACCATCGTGGACAACTCCCTGATGAACACCTCCATGTCAGGAGGCTCCCCCACCTCTGTGTTTTTGGATGAAATTGCAGCCAACGACATAAGCTCCAGAGCGACCTATGCGTACAGTTTCTTGGCCACACTGGGCTTCGTCGCAGCCTGCTTCCTGCTCTACAGCTTCATCCTGACCTACAGAGCGCAGAGGCGGCTGGCCTGGCTCGACTGCCTGCTCTGGGTCTTCTGTGGCTTCCAGCTGCTGCTCCTGCTCTTCTCCCTCTACGCTGTGACCCACAGGCCTGACTATCTGGAGACCACGGATATAGGCTGCGCGGCTCTCTCCTTCACCATCAACGCAGTCTGTTTGTGCAGCTTGTTAGTCTTACTGCTCATGGCCTACGTCCTCACTCTGGATCCTCCATCCCATGTCCTGCTGAGGAGGCCTGGGGTCTGTGCAGCTCTAGTTATTCTGACCTCTGTGCTCATCTCTCTGCTGCTGGCTGGACTTCGTGGGCCTAGAGACAGTCTGCGGGAAAAGGTCGAGTGTTTTATGGATCCAGTGAGCGCTGGTCCTTCTTATGCAGTCGCTAAATTGTGCCTGGTGTTTCTGATTCCCTACATCCTCCAGCTGGGACTTCTCATCGGTGGGTGCGTCCGGCAGTGGAAAACTAAAGGACGTTTCCTCTCAGGGTCCGAGGAGGGTCCCGTGTTCCTGACAGTCAGTGTGGTTATGTTTTTCTGCCAGCTCTTCTACAGCACGGTGCTGGTGAGAGCAGCGCAATTAGATAAGGAGCAGGGCCCGTTGAGCGCTCATGAAAAAGCATTTCTGAACGTGGCTGAATTTGTGCTGTTCTCTGGCAGCAGCATCAGCCTGATGCTTGTGCTGCTCATGCACAGGCCGTGTCGAGATACTCTCCACGGAGTGTTCAGGCAGCTGAGGGACTGCTGTCAAAGACCAGGGCGCACACAGCCCAACAGGAACATCATCGCTCCCCACATCGAGATCACAGACACCCTGCAGGACTTAGAGTCATAGAGGACAAAAGCAAACTTCAATCTGTCAAAATGTAACTCCTGTGATGCACAAGACTTACATGGAATATGAGACAGACTTTCAAGCCAGTGTTTAAAAAGCTTTTGCTGTTTTTTTTTTATTTTTATTAATGTTTTGCTATACAGTAAGTCCTCAGAGTTGTGCAACATGTTGGAACAGCCCTTACTCCTACTATTATGTTTATATAAACCAGCATGAATATGAGCAACTGTAGGAACCTAAATGCTGATATTCAACTGGTGCATTCAATGATTATATCCACATCAGGGTTTTCCTTAGGTTAATGGGGGTGGGGGTTTAGATGCTGTGGTTGCAGTAGGTTTTTCGACAAAAATATAATGTCCCATCATTTTGAACCATTAGCTAGAACAGATAAATAAACACCCAAGAAGCTTAAAGACAAAACTTTCAAAAGAAGTTACCAGGGAACCAACTGCACCCAAACCCTGCATGTGTGTCAAAAGTCATTTAAACAGGCCAGTAGTTGGAAAGAATATTTACAGTGTCTATATGTTCATGTTTTTACAATAAGTTGCTTTGACTCCTTGCACTTAAAAAGGTGTGTGAATAATTTAAAAGCGTGAAATTTCATTGCATTTATATATTTGAGAATAGGTGATTATAATGTTGCTCCTTGGTAGCTGTGTTTTTTAACTATGTTATTTGCTTTAAACACTCTCTATGTAAGAGGGAAGCTGGAGTTTTTGGGATCGAGTCAGGGAACGGAAACAGCGAGAGTGGAGCCAAACAGTTTTTTCACCTGCTGTTCTTTAAATATGTTTGTTCAGTAATTTGCTGACATTGAAATAGACTTTTGTTTTGTACTAAATATAACGTGTTGAAGTAAACAGCTCAACTGCACCGAGTGGTTCTTTGGATTTAAAAAAACAAA
Organism: Coranthus polyacanthus; assembly: GCA_037367275.1. NCBI lineage: Eukaryota > Metazoa > Chordata > Actinopteri > Kurtiformes > Apogonidae > Coranthus > Coranthus polyacanthus. The sequence goes on from JAPQRN010000012.1 coordinate 7,027,728, forward strand.
ACAACCAAACCTTAAAAAGTATATACTCAGACGAGGAGAGTCGTTAGAGCGTCATTCTAAGGCTTCTCTCACAGGAATCTTACAGCAATAACCATGATTTTATACATCTTGAACCTGCTCTCAGACACACCCCTCTTCTGGGAAACAGTTTGCGTAAACATGATTTGCACAAAAAGCCCATTTAGACAAAATGGAAAAAAAAAAAAAAAAAACGCTTCCTGAATGCCACATAGGAAATATTTAGAGTAGGAAAATAAAAGTCAGATTTTAGGAGCAATCCTGATGCAGAAAAGCTGACACTGTCAACGCTCTCTTTATTTTTCAAAGTTGGTAAAGAAATAAAACAAACTAAAGAGGCTGAACTCCTTTCAAGGAACTAATGGGCACCTGTTCCGGGAATGACTAAGCTGCATGGATCAGAGAATGTGTCTCTGCCGACACAGACCAGGCAGCAGCAGAAAAATGCAGACAGGAGCTGCGTTGCATAACATGTAGCTATTATGTGGAACATTAGAGTACTTTTCAGTAGTAGTACAGTAGTAGTACAATCCTGTAGCTCACACAATCATCAGAAATAACTCAGTGCATTCTGTCTGATGAGACTCCTCGTGCGTCTGTCCTTCATCTTGTTTTGTGTAAATATGATGCTCGTCTGCCGTTGCCAAAAGTCTCCTGACTCCCATATTTATCTATTTTATATTTCTACAGTAATTGTCTTGTTCATGCTTCGGTGCTGAAGCGCTGACATATTGGCTCCATGACCTAAGTTAAATGAATTATGTCCATTTAAATGTTTAAGGGTAATGTTTCATTTGACTGCTTGTTATTTTTGAAAGTATTTGCTGAAGCTATTTAGAAAAACAAAAGGTGAATAAAAGATGGAATTTCTGTGTGTGTGAAGGCATTGTGTACATGTGCGTTAGTTTAAGTGTTTGTGTTTCTTACTGTAAGTGGTGGGCAGCACCATAACATTTCTGTGGATTGTGACTGTGACATTTCACAGTCACCACCAAAGAGCGGTTGACGATGAAAGGACCAAATGCAGTACGAAGAAAAACTTAGGTAAATTTGAGCTACTTTTTTAATATCTTTCTGTTGCAAATTAATTCATTTTCTTCATTCATCTGTAAAACTATATTTGTTCAGTGATTATTTTAAACTGCTGCTTAAATTAAGATGCATCTTTCCTTCATGACATTCAGATGCAAATTTTTATTACAACTTAATAGCTGTTCAAAAAAGTAGTTACTAGATAATGATTAAACATTTAAGTCATTTTTCAAGCGATAATACTAAATGTTTGCAGGTTGCAGCTTCTCTGATGTGATTACATTTTTAGTTTTTAGTTTTATGTCATCGTAAACACATGTATCTCCGGTACTTGGATTGTTTTAGGACTGACTTTTAAAAAGCAATTTGAACACAAATTACATATACATGATCCTTATTCAAAAAACATCTGAAAGGGTCTCTATTGAGTAAAGATTTATAATACTTTATGGATTTCACTGTAATGCATTTCAACTTGTAAACATCTGTGTCAATAGTATCTTTCTCAGAATTTTGTATTACTGTCTAGTCTTGAAACTTTGGTGAATTATGCAATCTTTGTTTGCTCTTTTTAAGTATAATTAGTGATATTTATACGACAGGTATGTTTACAAGCCACTTTTGCTTACAGTAGTTCTCCTCTTCTACCCAGAGCAAAGCATGGGCATCAAGTCTTGTACCTGAACTAAAGGACCACATTACAAACAGAGAAAACAGATGGCTCCACAGACTCCTCAGGGGCTAAAGACCCTTGAAAGATTAAGAACTATGGCCACGCATGTTTAGCCAATGCTAACACAAGCTCAGCTCCACAGAGTAATATCGACATGACAATGTACGTGGACTATAAAGTCATAGCTGAGGAGAACCTCACGGTCCAGGGAAATGGCACATGTGCAGTTGTGTCTGGTTTTCTGCAGGTGGCTTCAGAGAATCATCATCAGTACATTATCAGCCTCTTCCTCTCTGGTCTGTACATTATTTTCCTGTTCCCCGTTGGCTTCATTGGCAACATCCTCATTCTCGTGGTGAACTTGACACACAGGGCCCGCCTGTCAGCTCCAGACCTCTACTTTGTGAACCTAGCAGTGGCCGACTTGGCCCTCGTGGCCGACTCTCTGATCGAGGTGTTCAACCTGAAGCAGGGCTACTACGACAAAGCCGGCCTCTGCACCTTCATGAATCTTTTCCAGCAGGTCAACATGTACAGCAGCGTCTTCTTCTTGACCTGGATGAGCTTTGACCGTTTTGTGGCGCTGACAGGCTCCATGGGTCGCAGCATGCCACACGCTCGCCTCAGCTGCAGTCTCATCTGGGTGTCCTCGTCCATGCTCACCGTGCTGCCCTTTGCCGTGGCCCAGGCCCAGCATGCCGGAGAGCTCCACTTCTGCTTCGCGAATGTGACCCAGATTCAGTGGCTGGAGGTGATGCTTGGTTTCCTGTTGCCTTTCTGCATCCTAGGACGGTGCTACTGGAGAATAGCGCAGGTGCTCCGGCACAGCCAGAGGCAACAGGGCGGCCCGCAGCACAGGCCCCGCAGGCAAAAAGCCCTGCGGATGATCTCAGCCGCTGTGTTTGTCTTCTTCCTCTGCTGGCTCCCGGAGAGTGTGTTTGTGAGCATTCACCTTCTCCGGTGGGATGCAGATGGTAGCACGCTGTGGCAGGACTACCCACTGACAGGGCATGCTGTCAGGCTGGCTGCCTTCTCCAACAGCTGCCTGAACCCGCTCATCTACAGCTTCCTTGGGGAGAGTTTCCAGGATAAACTGAGACTTTTTCTCCAGGAGAAGACCACATGGGCCAAGCTTCATGGGTCAGACTCTGGAAAATCCATCTATGTACCAGCTGAAAGCATGTGCAGGTGTGCAACAACACCAGACATGCATTTAAACTGTAAAACATTCTCAAAAGCTGTCATATTTCCCTCAGATGAAGAACTGGATACAGGAAAACACACTGTTAATGTGTATAACATATCTGAGCCATGACCTTAAACTCATTACTGGACAATGTAAAAGCAAGAAACTGTTCTGGAAAATCTTATGTTGAATTATTTATGTGTAAACGTATATATGTGTAATTATGACACACTCACTAACCTCAATGACAATATCCTTAAACCTTCAAAAACTGAACATTATGGCTGCAAGATTTAATGAAAAAGTCAATAACTTGAAATATATAAATAAATATAGCAGCTTTCATCATTATTTTGCACATTACACCTCTACGCTCAGCGTCACTGAATCCAAAATAGCACCATACACACACACTGGATCTTACATAACTGCACAGAGATGTCGATTTGATTAATTGCGCAGCTCTACTGAACATTTCAACGACTTAATTACCGTTTAACCAGTGTGTGAAGTATACTGTGGTTTTTGGAGGACCTCTCAGAAATGACTGATACCTTTATAAAGCACGTGATTTAGCTTTTATTATTTAAGTAAGAAAATGTATGAAACATACATCAGTAGGAGCCTAATTTTACGCATGATCCATGACAGTGGAAACGCAGAAACATAGAAATGCATGGATGGCAAAGGAAGTGCATTGGCAGTATTTTTTTTATTCGAAGAAGCCAAGGTCCTCCTGGCTCCCCGGTAGCTCACAACCCGCAATTAACTGTTCAAAACTGTGTTTTTTAAATCTGACAGAGCCCTCGCTTTTGAATCAACACACTGTTTTAGATTAACATAGAGTTATAATGCTATTCTGTCTTTAGCAACACATTTAGGCACAATACTAACAGGATAAAACAACATAAGCCAACATCTACATTTTAAGGAAATAGAGTTTAACAGCTAACTTTCTTACCTTGTTTTGCTCTGCTTCTTGTTTCTTTTTGCGTTTCTTGTCCTTCCTCTGTTTTTTATCATCCGGTGTGATTTGCACATCAGTGATCTGTGGTGGAGCCTCCTGTATAGAATAAAAAGATTCATAGTTATGTAAAAACTATAGAATTAACACATATTAGGTTTTGTAAGAAACATAAATGACTGTGCTACTCACCTCTAGTTCAGCCTTTTTCCTTTTCTTTTTCACTTTTTGGTCCATGGTTGTTTCTACATGAACCTCGTTGTCATTTGAATTCACCTTCTTCCTTTTACGACCTTCTCCGTTTGTTTTGTTTTTCGCCATGACAGTCCTCTATGAATTGGAAAGACAATACACATTAAGGTCTAAGAGAGATGGGGGCTTTGCAATGCATTATTAGCCTCCTCGGGGAAACTGTAAACCGTTTTTCATGTTTGCCGTCAAAAAGCACAATGTTAGGAGAGCAACATTATTACGACTTTTACATTAAGCGTCGCAAACACTGACACGGACTTCTTTTTATCACACTGTTCCAATGTAAAATGGTAAACTTACACAGCCAAAGAAACGTGCAGAAACACGACATCAAGCAAGCATGGGACTCAACCAGGAAGTGATGTCAACTTCGTGAAGCGTCATTGGACAGATATTTTGTCGCTGTTTTGTGATTGGTTGACGGGTGTGACTTATTCAGAGAGTTTTTAAAAAGTAGAAATCTTTAGCATTTGCTATACATCACAAAATAAGTGTAGTATTCATGATTGTGGTGAAATGAAAAAAACGAGTTTTAAAAGGCGACGCTTTCAGTAATAAATAAATAAATAATATAACTTGAGGATATTGTTAAAGTAAACATAACCAGAGAAGAACAACGTTATTAACAGTATTATTATCATTGTTAACAATAAAATGCTAATTATTATGAAGCCAAAGCTAAAAAATATTGCTTGATTAGAAATGATCAGGGCTAGTGAAGCCGAATTATGAAATTATTCTTTCGAGTAACATCGAATATCTTCGTTTTGGTCTTGGCGGAACCATCCAAGACAACACTACGAGCTGCTCCGGAAGGAGTTCAAAGTTGCACCGCAATGTGTTACATGACCTAACGCTTTTGATCATGAAACAACTTCGGTTTCCCTGACCTCGCGTCTTGTAGCCTAAGATGACCAGTTGTCCAAGATGACTACAACAATGGGACGAGTTTTCACCAGTCTGACGCGCGTCGCTTTGAATACAGAGACATTATTTCATAACACCACGACGACCGTGAGGTGAGGATGGGAATGAATGTGTGGAAATGCTGCTACTGGTGGGATAGTGGTAAAAACCGTGATGTCTATATTATGAATTTAGTCCAGTGACTAATTGCTTAAAATAATAGGTACGTTTTAGTGTAAGTTCCTTCTGTGCGTGAATTAGAATTAAAAGCAAACACTGTCTCAAGTTTACATTGTGCTGTTCTACTGACCTCTAGAGTCACTGTGCAAAAGGTTATACGGATTTTCTCTGTACAAATGAGTATTTTTTAGAAGATTGCCTTTAAGTTGCTTAGCATATCTGGTGAAAGAAGTATTCTTCCTCTGAGTAAAGATTGTTGCATAACAATGTAAAAATGGCAATATTAATGGATGGATGGCATTAATTTACCTGTCATAAACATATTCATAGTTGTTTGAATCTGTAAAAGGCATCATAACTTAATTTATATTAGCAGCATTTATGTGTACAATTAAACTTCCGATATAGAAATAATCAAGCACAAATACCTCAAAAATGAAGTAACTTGAGTAGATCTAATTACAGCTGGGCATCATGCAAACATTTTAGATACCAGGGTTTTAATATACCAGTTTTGCCAACTTTGAATTGTCTGTTGACATAATATCATGAATGAAAATATATTAAATGTATGCATTCTGCACGCACTGACACTGGTGATTTACTCCTTAGGTATTAAAATGTGAAGACAACAAGACATTTTTTCATAGTAGAGCTCTTTTCTTTGTCAACAGACTGAGCAGTGTGCGACCCCTCGCTCTGACCTCTCAGAGACAGGCCAGGTCCAAGAAAGCCGGAGATGAAAAGGTGAACGAGCCCATAAAGTTCTCCACCAGTAAAGCAAGCCACCGGACCTGGAAAGTTGACCGCTCCATGGGGAGTCAGTTCAGGCGGCCATGGTGGAAAGTCCTCCCCATCAGCCTGTTGGGAACCGGCTTCCTGCTGTGGTGTGCACTGAGAGAACAGACTGACATTGATGCACGGCTGAATAAGCCGCTAGAAGAGCATTTACCCAGCCTGATTTCAGATGAAGAGGAGGAGAACGCCCAAAATAAACCTAGTTAAAAACTTAGCTAATGGACTTGATGTGTATATATTGCAGCTATTATTTATCAAATGTTTCTACTGTTGTGTGCAGAGATTAACTGATTTGTCAGCAGCACTTGATGAATTGATGCCATCCAATGTTACAGAAAATAATCAGCAAAAGTTTTACATTTCCATTGTAATGTCTCATTTGAATGTTGGAGAACATGTGGATTAAAGTGTCTTGAAGCCACTCACTCAGCTTCTGAAACTTGGAAACAAAATTCGAGGCATATAATTATGGGCCAGATTTCTCAGCAAAAGGTCCTAATGTATAAGTCATTCACGTAGAATTTGATTAAGGCACAAATGTTTTAATACGGCCCATGAGAACTGAACGAGATTAGCAAAAATGACGCTGCAATATGAGTTAAGAATTTTGACCTGGTAACTTGAACCACTGGGAAAAGTTAGTGTAGAATCAATCAGGTGTTTGGAGTTCATCTGCACAGATGAAATGCTGAAAAGCAACTGTACGATGGAGACTTGAGTGCAAACCATCCCTTATCGTTTTATGATCCACAATTTTATACAAATACAAGGCTTCTGATGTGAAGAGGGAGTTTCAGTAGATTAACTGAGTCACTATGTATGCACTGGATAAATGGCCTGTTTTGTCAACAATCAAATCTTCATCTTCAGCGATTTTCTCCTGCTGTTGCTCATAGGTTGTGGTTGATTTATACCATCTGTTGTGCAGCCTTAAAGAAACCACATTTAAACCTTTTGAGGTAGCGGAAAGTTTATTTACAGCACGACAAGAAGTCCTATGACATGCACACACAGGATCATGGTACAGACTCAAATAGTTCAAACCTGAGGCAGTGGAACAGTTTGTTCAGAATTTACAGATATGAAGCTCTATTCTACAGATAATGAGAATAGGAGAAAGTAAAAGGAGCTGGAGACCAAATAAACAAAACAAAACATGCCTGAAACTACAAATCAAGAAGTGGTACACATGCTGGTATAGTTCAAGATGTACAAAACAACCCCAGTCAGTCCCACCCCCACCACCCCCTGCTAAAAAGATAAAATCCAATCACTTATGCCCGCTCTCCCCTAATTCGCCTGGCCAGCTGAATGTCCTTGGGCATGATGGTAACCCTCTTCGCGTGAATTGCGCACAGGTTGGTGTCCTCAAAAAGTCCGACCAAGTAAGCCTCGCTGGCTTCCTACATTGAAGAAAAAAAAGAAAAAAGTTATTCCAAAAAAAGTACATAATAAAAAAACCCAGAATGATAGCAAACAAAGTATCAAGATAACATCTTACCTGCAACGCGCCAATAGCTGCGCTCTGGAAACGCAGATCAGTCTTGAAGTCCTGGGCGATTTCTCTGACCAGACGCTGGAAAGGCAGCTTCCTGATGAGCAGCTCAGTGGACTTCTGGTACCGGCGGATCTCACGCAGAGCAACGGTACCTGGCCTGGAAGAACATAAGACACCTTTAAAACCCTTCAAGATCATCCCATTACTAATAATAATTATAAGCACGTAATTCTGAAAAACTCACTTAACCTAAAGACTAACCCACTACAAAAATAATAAGTGTCCGCCTAGTCTAAAGAGGTGGCCTGCAATCCCAATGGCCTTACTTTCACCCCTGCTAACAAACGTACCTGTATCTGTGGGGTTTCTTCACTCCGCCGGTGGAGGGCGCGCTTTTCCTAGCGGCCTTGGTAGCCAGCTGCTTCCTAGGCGCCTTTCCTCCGGTGGATTTACGAGCGGTCTGCTTGGTACGAGCCATAGTTCACCTGCAAGTCTGAAACAGACAAAAGATATCGACAACAACGAATTAAACATCAGCATCTAATGTCCTCAGCGTTATAGCCTTGCATTTACTGGACCGAACCACAGCCTCGAGGATGCATTGTAACTGTTATTAATGGCGCTTAAATGTTGATACACATCTAGCGTTACGTTTAAGGATATGAACTCAGGTTTTTTTTTTGTTGTTTTTTTTCGTTAATACTACAGACAATAATAAAGTCGGAGCACTCAAGGGGCAAACTGTTCATTGTCACTGGCACACTTTTCAATGGACTACTATGTATAACGTAAGTCAACATAACGCTCGTTTTAATTCTTCATCTACAGACTAGAAACCTTTTCAAAGCGTTGCCACCATTAAGGTAGAGGAGAGACACACGTCTCTATGGTTGTCGTTACCGAGCTGATTTAAAGCTAGCATGGACGGTTGCAAAATGGCGCCAGCTAGCAATATCATCACAAAGCTTACCGCTGCATTCATTAAGACGGTTAACTCTACATTTTATTGTCTAAACATACATTCCAATGCTGGACTGTAATATTTGTGTTTTCCTACCTAAAATAATTTTGACAGATCGCCTCAAGTTTAGCTAGCAGTTAGCCACCGGCAATGGCGCGCGCACCGTTTTGTTGTCAATTGACTGCCTATTATTCCAACCGCATTTAACGTTTATTTAACAATGTGAAAGTCATCCTACGACGTGTTAGCAGTTATCAGTAACATAAATCACGAAAACATAATAAAAATAAACTGGTAACTGGTTTAACGCTACCTTTTGTTTTTATTTCCCGGGAACGTCCAGTCTCTCCGTCAGCGTGGGTAAACTATTTTGACTTAAGACAGCCGGAGGTATTTATAGACTGAGAGGAGCAGCGCCTCACGTCCCGCCCCTACGCCTCTAGGATTGGTTCAGACTCAAATCCACGACGTAATGTGATTGGTGGAAACAAAGAAAAAGCGAAAGGCCCGCCCCTGCATTTGAAGTACGGAGGAAATTCCCTACATTTCAAGAATGGACGTGGCTTTGATTCACTATTAACAGGAAACACAGTCCTCTTGAGTTACGCGCCTTCGGATACAAAATACCAAAAACATGATAATACGTTCTTGAGTTGAGTATCCGTTGGTTTATAAAATTCAGGACTGTATACTGTGTTATAAATGTATTACTGAGTCTGATTCTGTGTTAGTTATTCTACAGTTTGAACCTGATGCAGACAACAGTCTTTGTCTTTGTCTTGTCTTTTTTCTGTTCCTTTCAAGTCACATTTATTTCCATACAGTAGCCTTTACTATTTAGATTTCATGCTGTAAAACTAAAAAAAAAAATCATCATGATAAAAATCATATTTTACTTGATTTATTTATTCAAGTAACTATTAACCTCTCAGTACTTTCCAAATCCCTGTATAAATAGATACTACATCCAGGCTCTTAACCAAATGACTCGTCCAAAGAAGACAAAACAAAGTAATCCTCCTACAAGCGGAACGACAAGTGTTGGGGAAACATAACCAGTCGGACTGATCTCGAGTGGCACAGGTGGTAAGTGTCTGAGCAACATGATCTCATGGTAACCAAGAAAAAAATAGGTGCATTTAAACGCTGGCTAAAAGTTGCGCGTACTTCACTGAGCATGTCTGGATCTCCGAAGTGTCGAGGTAAATAGTTGAGTCGGACAGGCGCCTTTTCAGCGGAAAACCTGCTCCTCTGGAAGAAACAGCATGACCGAGCAAAGGCTGCTGGTTATAGGTACATATTATAACTTAATTCAAATCTTCCTTAGCAAACACGTAATGCATGCACATGTGTTTCTATATGTCGTGCTCCGGGACTAAAGGTCTATTAGTAACTCTGTTTGTGTTATTTATTTGACTGCGTTTTGCAAAATCCCGTAGTTTCTTTAACTTCTCTTATCTATATGTATCTTTTAGGATGGGGGAAGTAAGCCTTTGGGTTATTGGAGTTTCTGTACTGAGGCCTGTGTGTATTTATGTATGTGTGTTTATTTTAAAACAGATATTGAACCGAAGTCAAACAGCTCCACTGCTGTTGAGAAAAGAGCCGAGAAGCCCCTCTGGACACGCAGTGACAACACCTTCAGATTCAACTTCATCCCCAATACCTCTCCAGCATTTCAAGAGACAACAGCGGCACCGGACAGGACCGAGCCCACGACCGGCCAGATATCATTTACCCGACAGACTTCTGCTTTTGCCTTCAACTTCCAAATCCCTCCTGTCTCGCCCGAAGAAGACATGGACACAACAGAGACCCCAGATGCCACTTCGCCCAGCAACAAACAGTGCAGTAAAGAGGAGAACCCTTCGCTCCTGCAGCAGGTTAGCTCTCCACCCCAAACATCAGCGCCATCCAAGTCCAAGAAGAAGAAGAAATCTGGAAAGAAAAAACCCTCAGATAGCGCGGAGACACAGAAGGAGCCAAGTTCAGCGGAGGGGAAGCAAGGAAGCGAAGACACAGAGCTGGTCAGTCTGAATATTGTTTTGAGGTGACCACAGTGCGTTTCATTTGAGTCATTCATTTTGAGATCCGGATGTGACCGTGTCTTTCAGAGTACTGAGGAGCAGCTGAATCGACAGCTGGACTGGTGCATTGAGCAGCTGGAGCTGGGAATGAAGTCCCAGAAGGGATCAGCGAAACAGAGTAAGTGTGATGCTCACTTTACAAAGCATACGGCCAGTTTTCACCTAGCACTGAAACGCTTCTTGGGTGGCTGTCTGTCAGTGTCAGACTCCTATTGCCTGTCAACACTTACTGTAAATGAGAAAGTTTTTTTTTTCTTTACTAGTGTTTATTAATTACAATTGTTGTAAATATTGTTGAATTGTACAATTTGTATTTGACAGTCAGCTTAAAGGCATTTCAACAAAGTTTGTGAT
>JAPQRN010000012.1:7038736-7063445 GCA_037367275.1 Coranthus polyacanthus
AATTGTTGTAAATATTGTTGAATTGTACAATTTGTATTTGACAGTCAGCTTAAAGGCATTTCAACAAAGTTTGTGATTGGAGTTATTCTAAAATTTCACAAAAATATATTCATTTTTATTGGAATTTCACATCAGTTCCAAATATTAGTCTCCATGATTACGAATAATACGTTTCGACATCAACCCTGAACATCTTTTTTTAGAGTTGTTTTTTTTTCTTTTCTTTTTTTGAGGTCACAGTGAAGTTTACTTTGACCTTTTGGATATAAAACGTCATCACACCTTCATTTTATCCTATTATATATTTGTGTGAAATTGTCTTCACCGCCAAAAATCCTTTCAGTTCATCCTCGAGTCCAAGTGGACACTTATTGTCAAATTACACATTTGAAGACATTCTTGTAAGCTGTTCCTGCGATATCGCATTTTAAACATAACGCGACCGACCAACAAACCTTCTTACCTCATTAAAAGTAGGCTCATGTTTCTTGTTTACCATTTCATTTCTATAAACTTCATTGTGAAGGACACATTAGCAAAGTCTTCTGATGTCTGCTTTGAGCTATTTTTTGGTCTGGACATGTATTTGGATCACATTTACATCTAGTATAGTTGTAATTCGATTGGTTTGTACCAGGTGTAAATACAAAGACCCTCTTTCAGATGTTACTGTCTTTTTGATGTTTCCAAATGTAGATTGAAAAGAAGCTGTTTGAGTGTGAAATGAGACCGTTATTGAATGGATTTTTCACCTTAACCTGTTTTTCTGGCAGAGGAGGAGGCCTCTCGGGCCCTGAAGACTTTACGCAGCTCCAAAGCTCCTCTGGTTAAGAAAAGGCAGGTGATGAGAGCAATGACTGGAGACTACAGGAAAAAAATGGAAGAAGAGAAGACCAAACAGTTCAAACTCATTCAGGGCGGTGAGTAGGTGTAGCACTTGAGGCTTTCAGAAACAGAAAATTATTTTCACAGTGCAGTTTATGTTGTTAGTTAAGAGATCTCTCCATTTTCCCGACAGAAATGGCATCAGCTCAGGTCAAAGCTGTGTCCGAATCTCCAAAGAAGTCTGTTTTCCACCGGAAAGCTGAAGTCAAAACTGAGACGTCAGAAACCGAAGCTGTGGCGACTCAGGAGGAGACACCAGCTTTTGTCTTTACGCCGTCAAAGGAGGAGTTTCGCTTCAATTTTCTTTGAGTTGTCTCCTGAAGACCAAGTTTTCAGCATAAAGTATGACAGAAAAAAATGAGCCCGGCTCTCTCTGGTCAGTGTGGTCTGAGCTGTGTGCTGGACTGTTTTTTATGACCATATAATAATAATAATAATAAAGGCACACAAAGCAGAGAACTGCACTGGACAACACGGAGAAAGAATGATTACAATTACAAATGTTAATATCCATAATCCCTCATTGCTGACTTCTTGTGCCATATTTCAAAATAAAGCACTTTGTATTTTTCTCTGTAACATTTCTATTAATAGGAAAACTATAATAAAGGTTTTTTATACATATATATATATATATATTTATTTATTTATTTATTTATTTATTTATTTATTTATTTATTTATTTTTTGTTACTGCAGCCTCTTTCTGATTCATTTGTTGAGCTCTAGTGGATGTTTTGGGGACAAAAAGGCTATAAAACATTGGTAGCCATTTTGTTTAGTGACCTCATGAGCTGTCCAACCACCCAGGTTTTTTTTTTAATGCAAGTAAGGACGTTTAATATTCAAAAGGTCAAATTCACAGAGACTCTTAATTTTCTTTTTCCTGGCCATTCAACACCGTCATTCAGGAACAGCAGAGGAGATTGTGACAATATTTCACATCCGAAACCTATTCTCACACTAATCTTTGAGTGCCTCACCTTCAACTTGTGACGATTGTGTAAATCTTCTGTGCTGTGATGACAGCTCAGTGGAAATTATTCACCGGAATCATAGTTTTCTATATGGTGACAGCGTCAATTTCTCCAAATAATCACTCTAAAACATATTGTGCAAAAGTCTTTGGCCACCTTTAGATTTGTTGTTTTTGCAGGGTTGTAATCAGCATACATGTTTATTTCTCTGTCTCAGATACAACAAGAAAATAGAGGAAATATGTGCACAAAATCAGAACTAAATGGCTTCCACAAGCAAAAGTTAGTATTTAGTGTGACCTCTGTTCGCATGACAAAACAGAACCCAAACAATAATAGACGTTTGACATATGTTGAATGAAACTTGGTGTAAAACAGCAGATGATTAATGTAGCAAATCTCATATTTTCTCCCAAAAAGAGTCCAAGACATGTTAAGTGCAAAGGGAGGTCACACTAAATAGTTGAAATTTGTGTTTTAATGCTGTTTTCCTGTTTAATAGCAGTTCTATCTTGATCCATAGACTGAGAAATGCACATGTATGGTCATTATACCCTTGCTAAAACAACAGACCAAGTACTCTACATCATATTATTTTAAAATCTGAAGGGGGGGAAATATCTATAGGCCTCTGACTTTAAGTCAAACTGCAAATAACAGAGCAGAAATGTATCCGCAGTGTTGTGTATATTGGCTGCAGTCTCCAAACATATCAAACAGGAACGGGCGGGGCATGGTGCAGCACGAACACAATTGAGTGTGACACACAAAACAAAAAAGTTTCAGCCGCTGAGAAAACAAAGTACCTGCCGCCTGTAAGTTTGCAACCCGTGACATTTGTCCACCTTTTACGCTGTTTTTTTTTTTTTGCGTATGTTGCCGTTTTAAAGCTGGATACGTTCGCTTTAATCGTATTTATTTTGAAGATGTGTGGTGGAGAAAAGTTTACAGAGGACTGACGATATCCGGCTAAGCTAACATTAAGCTAACTGAAGTTGGGAACCAAATTAAAACTAGCCGCTTATTGGAAGTGTAAAATAACAGTAGCTTCAAATCAACTGCAAGCGGAAGTCATTTGATCCTGTTTGTGTGGTTATTACAAATCGTACCACATTAACACGCCTGTGAAGATTTGAGACCTTGCAGTGAGTTTGAGTTTATTTAATTATTTAGGGACAATGCAGTTAACATGATCCAAGACAAGCAGGAAAACAGATGTGTCGTGCAAGAGTTTTAGCTAATCTTAATCAACACCTGCCACATAGACACAAAAAAGGTAAATACATACGTGGTCCAAATGTACACTAGAGATATAAATGTACAATAAAATACATCAAAATATACAGTACAATTGGCTAAAATGGCTGCAGCCTTGGTTTTCTCTTAACCTTTGTTGTAACCGTTTTCATATCTGTAATTACTTTTATTTAAGTTTGTACAATGCGTCCCAGTGTTGACAGCACTTTATGGAGAAAGCTACAGTGTAATTTGTTTTTTTTCAGTTTTTTTGCACTTCAGTACGTTCAGTATGTCCGTATGTTCATGTTCCGCTCACATGACATTTCATATGTAATTTTTGGTTCCCAGTCACTCACAGCAGGGTCACCTCTGTTTTCAGGTGTGAGGAGGCACAAGTAAAGAGGTGGAAGATGTCTGAGCTGAGTGATGAGGCCAGTGAGTCGGAGCAGCTGGGTGCCAGCCTCTCCCTGTGGCTCGGTGACTCCTTGGTGCGACCTGAGGAGCTGGACGTCCCCTTAGACCTGCACACCGCCTGCTCCATCGGCCAGTACGACGTGGTGGCAGAGTGTATCAAAAAGTGGGTGCCTAAATTATAACAGCATCATCAGATATGTTTCTTCAAATCAGTGTGTTTTTTTTTTCCTCCATTTCGATTGCTCTATATGTGTATCTACTCAGACGTGAGGTGGATCTGAATGGCAAAAATTTTGGAGGATGGACCCCGTTAATGTATGCAGCTTACATCGGCCATGACAATATTGCTAATCTCCTGCTGGAGGCTGGTGTGAATGTGAACGCTACGACTGCTAAAGGACTCACCCCTTTGATGCTGGCCGCGAGCTGTGGGAATGAAAGTATTGCGTACTTTCTGCTTCAGGTATTAAGTGGCCCAGTGACAGTTCATACTGTGTTATTTGTTCATTCGTAAAATTTTATTTAAAGATAAAGGTCACATTTATAAACAAAGCCTTGAAAATGTTTTGTTGGTGCAACCCAGTCAAAGCATTTGTCAGATTATAGAGATAACGTATCACAAAGATAGAAGAATGCTGTTTTTATGTCAGGTTTAGCAAACAGCTGATCAGTTTCTGTGTATGAAAGGCCTTTTTTTCTGACCCTCAAAGCAAGGTGCAGAGTTGGAGGTGAAGGACTATCGAGGCTGGACCGCTCTGTTCCACTGTACGAGCACAGGCCACCAACAGATGGTCAAGTTCCTGCTGGATAACAATGCTGATGCCAATGTGAAGTGAGTGGCCTTATGCATCCCAGCAGTACAGCAAGACTCATTCAAAGTGTCTCATCACCTTTTTTTTCTCATTCGTCTTCTACAGGGAGCCAGGCTCTGGTTTCACTCCTTTGATGGAGGCTGCTGCTTCTGGACATGAAATCATTGTTCAGTACCTGCTCGATCATGTAAGTAGGTTACTGTCCACACAGGCGATGTCTCTGCTGCAGCACCAAGAAACCTGCACACCACTGATGCTGCAAGATGATGTTGCAGAAATCAAATGTTAGTGGTGTGTGGATCAGTACTTTGGATCACAAAGGATCCTATTCTAGGATTCATTAGTAACTAGTGAATAACTACACCATGGCAAGGATGTAGTCTAAATAATCTTCTTCTTCTACCTGTCATAGTCATATGTGAACCACGGCTCAATAAATACATCTAGGCTTCAGTTTGTATGTTTGGAGTTTGAAAATATGTTTGCGTTTGAATATGCCAGATAAATAAATGGATATTGTTATGAAGTAAGT
This sequence comes from Coranthus polyacanthus, assembly GCA_037367275.1. Lineage (NCBI taxonomy): Eukaryota > Metazoa > Chordata > Actinopteri > Kurtiformes > Apogonidae > Coranthus > Coranthus polyacanthus. Next base: position 7,043,595 of record JAPQRN010000012.1, read on the forward strand.
AGTGAAATAAATAAATAAATAAATGGCTCTATAAAAATCAGGGTGGCAAGGTTTGAATTCAGCTTGGATTAAGATTTATGTCTCTGGGATCACCTCACATCAGTTATTATTATTATTATTATTATTATTCTCAGACCGTTGATGCTGAAGTGGTCATTTTATTGCCAGTACTCTGCATGTTGACATTGTATGACATATGTATAACTGATGATTTATGTATCCATTTTAAATGACTTAGGCATTTGTAATTATCCGTATTGGTAATTGCGATACTAGCCTGAGTTTTACTTGGTATCAAATGGAAGGAAATCTGTGGTATCGCACGTCACTTGTAAGGAGCTAATTATCATTCCATTGTTAAGTTGATGCTTTTACACTCAGAAAGTTAAAGTAGATCAGCGCAATGCCAAAGGAGAGACAGCCCGTGCCTTAGCCATGATGTATGGCTACACCAAGATCGTCAGCCTGATCGACTCATGTTCTCCAAAGATCAAACCAGGTACATTTTTTTAAATAAAGCTTAACTCCCGTTCAAAAAATATTTGCAGTTCTTCACTCTTTTTATTTGCTTGTGTCAACTTGTCAGGACACTTTGAAGACTTGAGCTCTTCAGAAGACTCAGACAGTGCACCCCCGAGGCTGAGGCCGAGTCGAAACCGTACTAAAGGCATTAGCATCCACGATGGGCCCCAGGCCATCGCCAAGTTCCGAGTAGGAGGCACCAGCAAACTGTGTGGTAGTGTCACAAAAGCTGTCTCAGATTTGCTCAATCTCAGCTAAATGTAAGTGTGGTGAGAAATGAATTTGTGCGCGTGACCGTGCTTCTCTGATGTCGTCCTTCTCGTCAGAGCCCGCTGCTGTGCCGCCAGGCTACATGACATTCCGTGACATCGGGGAACAGAGTGAGGGGATCTGTTACCGAGACGTCACATCACCCATCAACGAGTTGGATGGCCAGAGCAACAGCAGCAGAGGTGTGAGACGTGTGCAGGGTTTCTGCAAGTCCTTAAAAATCTAACATCTAATAATCTGAATTTTAGGATATAAAATGTAAACGACTGTGGGCTTTGTTGAAGCCAGTGGAAAATAATGAATTTTAAGCCTGGTGCACCTTGAGCAAGAAAATACTCAAATTAGGACTTTGAGCAGAAAAAGGGTCTCATGGGAAATCAGAAAAACGTATGGTTGCAGTAACAAGCCATCACACAGTATCTTCTGTATTCACATTTGGAGCAGTATCTCAACTGAATGTGAAATATAGGTCTTAAATTGCATTCATAATGCAGTAAACACGGTCTTATATTTACCTTTTTGAAACTGGCAGAAAACCTGTTTTAGAGAATTTTGAAACCCTTTGACACTGGTTGTACTGGGTGTGTTGTGTGTATCGCTGTTGCAGATGACAGTCCCTTCTTCGACAATGACATGCCCACCATGAGGAGCAGCAGCAGCAGTAGTGAAGGCCTGCCTAATGTGATTGGCCTCAACTGGGAAGGCTCTGTGGAGAGTAATGAGGTGAACACACACAGCACAGTAATCCAGCTGTTCAGAGACCAGCTTGTTCGTAACATCATATTTTGTGTAGATGTCACAGTGACACAGGCAGTATGCCTCTCTCCATCAGGACTCTGACCAGTGTAAAAGGAGCAGCTCTCGCAGAGCAAATAAGGGTCATTACTCTAAAGGCAAGAGTCGCCATGTAAGCAATAATGCAGCTCAAACCACTGGCACAGGGAACTGTGGGATACGCTCACATGTTGGACCTCCACCTTCCTATACTGGGCCAAAGGTAAGTATATGTTTTTAATATGAGCCTGTTTATTCTGAATTGTATTGTGGTCTTGACAAGACCTAACATATTTTATTTGTCCAGGATCTGGCAGAATTTTTGGAACAAATTGGCTTCTCTAAATATCTCTCCTTACTCGAGGAGCAAGACATTGACCTGCGGATATTTCTCACCCTGACTGAGAATGATCTCAAAGAAATAGGAATCACGTAAGTGACACTGGGACCTTATTTCACATCTACCACAGCACATGTAGTGTGTGAAAGTGTGTTGCAAATCAGTTTTATATGATATGAAACTTTGAATCTGTTGCTGGTTCTCCAGGTTGTTTGGACCCAAACGAAAGATGACCTCGGCTATTGCAAGGTGGCACAGCAGTGCTCGACCACCCAGCGATGCGCTGGAACAAGCCTATGCCGACCAGCTCGAGGCTGAAATGCAGGAAATGGCCATTCAGCTACACAAGGTACATACGTGCCATAAAGAGGAATTACATCTTTACATTCCTGTGGCTTTGTTCTGAAAACCTTTACGCTCTCTTTATGTAGCGCTGTGAGGAGGCGGAGAGCCTGCAGAGTCAAGTGTCCCAGGAGAAGGAGTTGCGTACAGTGATGGAGGGATGTCTAATGGAGGATAAAATGGCATGGAGAAGGGTCCACACTGAGCTGGTGGAGAACCACCGGCTGGCCCAGGACATGAACGCCATATTGGCAAAGGCCAGGGCCTGTCGCACTGAGCTGCTGTCCTGTCTCACCACTGATGGGAACGGCAGCTCGGATATCGGAACTGAAGAGAAAACTAAAGGGGACACTGGTCTTAAAGGTGAGTAGAAATATGTTGCAATAACATATGCACATTATGTAATAAATTAATCACTACTTTAATTCCATGGTTCCCAAACTGGGGTCTGAGCTCCCCTCCAGGGGGCGCCAGAATCACAGGGGTGCGTGGGTACTCGGAGGTTGTTAGAATAGGATTTAGGCTACTCAGAGGGCCACACCCCTCAACTTCTATGACCTTCACTCAGTTTCATCATATTAGCTAGCAGCTAAATGACTAGCTCACCTTCATTTTACCTGCAGTCAGAGCATCACTGTTTTAAGAATGAAACAAAATGCCAGTCCCTCCAGGAAGTTGCAATGCTGCAATTTCAACAATTAATGTAAATTCAACCGTCCATTCATACATTCATCTATCTTCTTCTTCTTCTCATCCCGGTCTGGGTTGCAAGTAAGCAGAAGAAGACGGATGTATGAATGGACGGTTGAATTTACATTAATTGTTGAAATTGCATCATTGCAACTTCCTGGAGGGACTGAAATGATGACTAATCAGTATCAAAAAAGAAAGTAAGGCTATTTCTCAAAGGTTACCATAACTTTGGTTTTGTGTGTGTGTGTGTGTGTGGCATCTAAGGAAAAACTGTTGGGAACCACTGCTTTAAGCGATATCATTTCTCCTTCCAGCTGGGGAGAGCCTCACACACTCCACTGTTGTCGAGTTAATGAAGAAGCTGGATTCCTATGAAGAAGAGCTGGGTAAGATGGTATCTGAAGCAGTCATAGTGCTAATGTGTCAACAATAGAGCCACCTAATGCGTGTCTGATTGTGTCATGGTAACAGCAGGGACTCTGCAGACTGTGCTTCAGAGCTTGAGGCGACTGAGCGCCCCTGAAAAAGTCTCAGATAGTTGGGAACGGCCTTAACCTTTCCAGGTGAGGACTTGCGACAAACTTCAATTAATAGACACAAATGCTGGAAAAAGAGTGAACAAATGTCTCTTTGTCTTTAAAGGGGCTTCTGCCAATGTTTGACGGAGGGTGAGTTAACCACCCTAAACAATCTCAGTGAAATGGGAAAAGGCCAAAGACAAGGCCAGCCCTGCTGGACCAGAACAGCTCGAGGAGTGAAGCAGCTGTGGAGCAGCTCCTCCTCTGGGTTTGGCAGACAGACCAGAGCTCGCCAGATGTGGACAAGGCCAGGGGCAACGGCAGCTACTGCAGGGAAATGACAAGCAAGCAGGAAGGGAACGGACCCTCACGTTTGTGCATACTGGACTCCTGGAGGTGCATTATAAAAATGCACAGAGGAGGATGGATTTATAGGCACGGTCCTCTGTTTTGGATCAGAGGCTGCCATACTGTGAAATGTTTCTACCATACTGTACTCTGTTTCTGTATGAAATGTGGTTTAAATTCTGCTCAAGCCACTAGAAGAGCTACATTTGTCGAAAGTAGAGTAGTATCCTGCTTATCCTTTCTGCAGAGCTGTACTTTAAAATATGAATTGAATCTTGTTTGTATGCTGTTGACAGGCAATTGAAAATAATGTCCTGCTGAATGCATTCCGACTAGAGTGATGTCTTTGAAATCCGCACCATGCATTATGAAGATCTTTCCAAATCTGACGTTCACACATGTAGATGCAGTCGTTAATAAAACAGAAGTGATCTGATGTCGCTGTTTTGACCCAGTTTTTGGTATTTTATTTTCATCTGTACAGATCAAGTGGTGCAATGTAGTTGCTGAAATGGGGCAATTATGAATTATTCAAGTCTATGTATCTGAGCACCACTGAATTTGGCAGGTTTTGATTCCTAGATGCTCTGGGGTCTGTCCAGACGCCTGGTCTATATTTAGTCTGCTAACACTTACAGGATGCATCTGAGCCTCTGGTTAGAGTTTCCTCTCTTGATTGTTAGGATGTTGTCATACAGAATATGTCTGAAAATCTCCCATTGTTTCCGTAGCCTTGGCTGTAAATTGATGCGATGACAGTTGCTGCTCTGTAACGTCCTTGGAACGATGTGGACTTTGGCTGACTTTAGCAGTGGATCCAGATAAAGCAGCATCAGGCCTGCGGGTTTGAAAATGAGCACGAGCTCCGCCCAGACCATTCATCTCTAATCTCGACTCTGCCCTCATGACTGACAACCACAACTGCATTACTGATATCAGTTTTTTTTACACTCAACATTAATGGAATAATGACAACCAGATATGGTGATTGCTGCAGTTATGTTAAATATATGACCTATTACAAATTCAACTATTTTAATTACTTCAAAGTAATTTAACTTATTTTTCAACTTTTCTAACAAATGTAACGATGAAAAGTCCTAAATGTTTTCTTTTTAAAGCCCTTTTCTGATTTTAGAAGGAAGATGTTGAATGTCCAGTATACCGACGTGGCCGTCTGTTTTACTAAAAAGAATATATTCAGGTCTGAATATGAGCTCAGTCAATATGAATTAGAATTCATATTTGTAATCACCAACATTTTGAATGCAATGTAATTAGATTTTTTTCTCAGTAACTGATTACTGTTACATTTATTTTGTAATTTAGTTACTTAACTAGTAACTCCCCAACACCGTTAAGTGGTTGTAAAAAAAAAGGCTAATCAAAATGGGTAAAACGTCATTTCATAATTCCCTTATCTCTTCATGGTCCGTCTATAGAACTAACCACCTCGTGTCGTCAGACCACATGGATCGTGTCCACAGCAGAGCGACTGCTTGAGATACACAAACAAATGAGAGAGTTACTCGGAGGAACATGCTTTGTGTCGCTGGTGCACTGGAGGCAAGACACGCTGGCGGTTTGCCAGTTTGGATTTCTGAGCCAATGAGAGTAGAGTGTGTCTGGGGAAATAAAGAAGTAGTGTTTGTCTCACTCAGGTTCCCCTGGAGCGCGACTTTTACCCCAACTGCTCCAGCGGGGCTGTTCGGCAGACAACTGCAGAAGACTGAATGCACTGGGCAGCTGCCAGGTCTGAATATGTGCAGCTGAGTGAATATGAATCTCAGTCTATGCACAGTTGGCCTGGATTCAGTCACAATACATTTAGTAAGATAAATCAAAGACGAGTACACATGACAGATAGGAAAGATGTGTGTACGGTGCATCAGAGTGAAGCTTTTACTTGCTGTTGTTGTGATAAAACCGACTTAAAAAGGCTTAATTCAGTTTGTATTGCTTTAATGTATTAATTCAGTAGAGAACTATATCTCATATAAATTAATTAAACATCTACAGTCCTTCAAAAATAGGTCTTAACCCGTATGTACAAACATTAATAATATACTTAAGATGACCAGACAATTCTGTGCAGCCGTCTCTGTTAACGTAAAAGGCAATGGGTGTCTAAACGTGTTGCTGTTGAATGGCTGTCCAGGAGAAGACGTTTTACTCTTCCTCCTTCAGACTCGGTCGACCTTCCCCTCATCACACACACACACAGTGTCCTTTCCACAGCGACAAAACTCCAGGCCCTCGTGGACGGATGAAGACATCGAGTCTGTCTGTCATGCGTGGGTGGCTCCAGGCCAGCGTGAGGACCGACTCCCAGGTGTGTGAACAGTGGTTGCGACGGCTCAGGTGTACTCACACAGGTGACCGCAGCCAGCAGGGCAGTGGGCGCTGCTCTTGAGCCAGTTCATTATGTGCTCCAGATGTCCGCCGTGGCTGCAGCCCTGACACCACACAAACAGTCCCTTCACCACGTGGTGGCACACGGCGCACACACTCGCACACTGATGGCATCTGAAGAGAAGACACAGACGGGGACAGAATTAAATAATATTCAGTCTAGAACATCCATTCTCAAAGACTGGTGGGTCACGGAAGATTCTTTATTTGGGTCACCAAATAAGTTTTCATCTCAAAAAACAAGAAGCATATCTATTCATGATTATAAGATTATATTATAGGTATTGTGTGATGTGGAAATGGCAGTAAATATGATCAGGAATGTTCAGTCATGGACACATTTGCTCTTTTCAAGGCCTATTTGTGAAGGCTTGTCATTTTTAAACTGGGTTCCCAGAAAATCCTTGGGGAACACTAACAGACAGAACTTCTATTTAAGAAACCACAAAAAATCATTTTAGTAGTCATTGTTGAAATTATTATGTTATACTTAACAAAACAGTCTAAACTGTACCCACAGGAGGCCACTGGTCTTCTAAAATGAAGAGGTGATTCTTACCTGTCACAGATCCAGCCCTTGTTGCTCATGGGCCGTTTGCAGTTGCTGCAGTTGATGTGCAGTGTGGTCGATGCCTGGTTCAGACAGGTGATGGCGCTACACGTACTCAGCTTGATGACCTCATTGGACACGTTCCACAACTCGAATCGCTGCAGCAGGTCTATGTAGGACATGTACCAGTGCTCCTGAAACACGAACAAAACTCAGTGAGCCTAGCTTTTTCCAACGTGCCGACTGGACAGTGAACACCGTGGTAATCATAATAAATGAAAGACTAAAACCAAAACAAATCATTTCATGAACTGAAATAAAAACAAGTTTTCAAACACATGAAAACTAAATAAAAAGTACAATAAACAACATGAGCTAAAACAAAACAGAACTGCGGGTAAAACCATAAAAAATAGCTTTGCACAACATGGGACCTTTAAAAAACAATGGTTTTGTAAATCATATTTGATGTCATGCACCATTTACAGCTTCAAAAAATAAGGCTTTCCTCATAATACCTGAAAAACTAGAACTAAAACTAAATAAAAAATAGACTAAAAGTCAGTTCTTTAAAATAAAAATAAAACTTATGCACTGACAAAACCAACTAAAACTAAACTGAAATCAAGAACCAAATGACAAGATCAAAGTAAATGGAAAACTAATGGAAAATTATAACTATAACTCTGGTGTAGTCAAATAAAAGGGCTATAGGCTAAGGATTGCTAAATTACACCTACTTTTTGAATATTACATTATTACAGACACACTCAACCTTAAGGTTCTGAGAAATGTTCAAATGTGTTAAGATGAAAAATGAAACACCACATCATTATTTTAAACACATTTAAACTGAAGTACCTTAGTACCTTCTTGATTTATTCCCCTGCTAAGAAAGTTTTAGCTCACGACATGGTACAAAATCAGCAGGTGCTGCTGTATTTTGGGGCAGTTTTCAAAACACAGGTGTGTGTTTTGGGTTTTTTTTGTTTTTTTAACTGACCTGGGTGAGGTCATCAATCTCTTTCCGAATCCGGTCTCCCAAGACAATAAGCACAGATACAGCCATCTGCACGTCGCCCTGCTCGGCGTAGTAGCTCAGCATTTCCCGCACAATGGGGCAAAAGAAGCTGGCGGGCAGATGTGGGCTGAACAGCGGCTGCGAAATAGAGATGAGTGAGAAGGACTCGATGGGTGTCAGACAGGTGACTTCTGCCTCGTTGCCACTGACATGCGGTGAGTCAGCCTTGTCCTGTTGAAGGTGTTCGGGTGCAGATGGGTTATCCATGATCTCATGTCGCAGCTGAAAAGCCTCCTGTGGCAGCGTGTACTCCTGCTCCTCTGTTGTGACACAGGCATCAGAGATAATATTAGACAAAAGAGCGCTGAGCTCGGAACGGGTATAAATAGCACTTAATGACGTGGGCAACTATTAGCCAAGCACTGTTTGATCAGAGATGGGGCTGACCTGTTTGGTTATCGTGCTCCATGGAATAGAGGTCATCATCATCTAACTCGGCATCACCAAACATGTACTCAGCCTGTCCCTCGCTGCCCTCTGTCTCCTCATTTTCTGTCAGGCCATTAATTGAATACATCTATGTTAGACAGCAGGAAGGACCTTTACATTTTCTCATTACCCATGCTGGCCTTTACAAGTTTAATGTTGACGCTCACCTTCGTTATTGTTGCTGATGTGAGAGTTGCCAGGCTCTAGGTGGATCTGGTCCTGCCTGCTCTCACCTTTACTGCGCTCCAGTCCTCTCTCAGAGACCATTCCTGAACCCATTTCCTTCATACTGAAACTGAAAAGCACAACGCGCATCGACATTAGATTAGATCTGTAAATCAACGCTTAACATCAAGGGATACATTGTGTACCCCAGCAGGTACTTCTGCAGTTTCTAGGAGGCACTTGCAAAGATTTGATAAAAAAATCAAATATGAATCCACATGCATTTGTTAAACAGGAAGAACAACCAAATAGGATTACAAACTGATGTCACGTTGAGCTTCAGTAAAAGTACAATAATTAATAAGTTGAGACATGAATCAGATTAAACCCTTTAACACCACACGTGTTAGCAGCAGAGAAGTTTAAATAGCTGTCTAAATGTCATGTATAATTGTTTTATATGGCAAAGTAACTGTAATAGATAAACACTAAAAAAAAGGGTTAAATTAATGAATGATTGTAACAGTAAGCTAAAATAAATAAGTTAGCTAAATGTATGTAATAAACAGAATAAAAAACAGGCTAATGGTAAGATGATGATGTATGTTTTGTGGCACATTATTTGTGTTAAAAATCATTTTGTTTATAGTCCGTATGTTCAGAATTTAGCTGGTCAGTAGAGACTGCACTCTGAGGCAGCACCAGACAAAAAAACATGGGAACCACTGTCCTAAATGAGTGGTACTACTTACGTTTTTTTTTTAACAGCTTAGAAAAACACTCTTACCTGTTCATCAAAGGCAAGGTGCCCAGTTTACTGAGGCTGTGGTTTAGACCAGGTGTTGTGAGATTTGCCGGGTCGGAGAACATGATTCGCAACATGGTCCATGTAGTGGAAACCTTAGTATTAAAGGAAAAAAAGAAAAGAAATCAGGTTATTCATAGGACATAGCAAAGAAATTGCAATATGGCTAATATCCAGATCGCAGGACTTTTATAAATTTTTTGATAAAAGTAAAATGTGTCACAACATACAAATGAAGCGTTGTGGAGCTACAGAGACACCATGGCACATAAATCATATTCTCCAGATGTAAGGGAACATGCTTGTTTGGTGTAGACCCCAACAAAAATCATCATTTTTCATTTATTTCAGTGAAAATGAAACCCAACTATTGTCATTGCCTAAAATCATAACTAATATCGCAATTGCAATATATAACAAATCTTTTCAATCTGATTTATTTGCATATCATTCAGGCCTATGATGAATATGTTTGAAGTCAGAATTATGGGTGAATTGAATATGAACAAGGGAACAAATAATACAGATGGCATCAAATACTGTAATCTGAAACTATAAAAAAAATCTCATCACTTAACCCAACATTCGATTGTAATCTGTCAAGCCTTTATTTAAAACATTATTAACATTATTTAAAATTAAAGCAGCACCAAGCACAGATTTGCTTAAGCGCTGATCTGACCTGAGGTCTTTTGAGATCCTGGGCCACCTTGGCGTTGTGATCACACAGCTCAGTGAACGGCTTCCCGCTGAGGAGGTAGAGTTGTGCTGTCTTGACAAACCAGTCCATGCGGTTACTGTCTAAGTCTGTCTCAAAGACGCTAAGGGCACTGGACACGTGGGCGAATTGTTCTGTCAGGTCAGGCTTCTTGAAGAAAAAGATGGGGTAGCGGCGGTCACCTCCAGCATATGGTTTCCTGTTAGCATCACTGCTGATCAGACTCTCCTTGGCGGCAAAGGCCAAATCCCCAAAAAGTCCAAAGCACAGACCCTCAGGGTTGGCCTTGTCCACAGGCCGAGTGGCGTCCTTAAACATATGCTGGTAAAGTGTGCTATCCTTGGAGCCGGAAAGTAGAAAATGAGGGTCATGCTGGTGTCGCCACACAATACCAGTGGTGACATCTTTGTGTTCTTCAAAGGTGGCGAAGGGAATGAAAGGTCTGCGAACGTCCCACACATAGATGTTGTGGTCCACCATCATGGAACAGGTGGCCAAATGAAACTTCCTCTCAGGCCGCCACTTGACTCGTGCCACCGAGGCGATGGTCTGGACACAGTAGATCTCCTTGGCCCGGTTAGTGGTCATATCCCACACCTTCACCATCTTGTCTCTACCTCCTGTTGCCAGCCATCCCCTAAAGTGGAAACGAATGTGGCAGGACATTAGACACTAAAGTAATAACATAACAACATAGATATGGAACAAATAAGGGGTTGACATATATGTTTTTTCATCATTTTATTTACACGCACAACGTATTGACCGTCAGCCCATGAACATCTGATCTATCAAATGGAGCCCTGGATACATGAGTCATGAATTACACCATTTGGCCAATTAGATGAAGCACCAGTTAGCTGTCAGCTATCCTCAGATTAATTGGAGTCAATCTGGTGACAACTGCAAGGTTTTCACAAATCACACTGCCATCACATGTCTTGTGCAGGCCTAAAGGAGACTGATAACTGATATCTGAAACTAACACACATTTGAGGTAAAAATTTAAATCTTGGCATGAAACACAAACTTCAACTATGATTTCAGTGCTGACAGGTTACTTGTGATGTGTAACCAATTTAGACATTGTTTGAGACCACAGAGTCCTGACTATAGACTGAGAGGTGGCTGCATCAGAGCCAAAGCCATTTTTAAACTTATTTGTTTTATTGGATGTTGGATAAAAAAAAGAATAAAAGAAAATACCCATACTGATCATAAAAATGCTGAACATCAGACTGGATAATCGGCCAGATTGGTAATCACTTGATCTCTAGAACACACACTTCCTACGGTAGATTTCAGGCTTTGTCTGCGTCACAGAAATGTCTCATCTGTCCAAACCTGTCATCAGGGTGCCAGTCGCAGCAGAACACAGGGCCAGTGTGGGCAGTGAACATCCGCTCATAACGGTCGGGTCGCCTGATGTCCCACAGCTGGACATTGCCGTTCTCAAAGGATGCAGCAAATGTAAAATAATCCTTCATGCTGAACTGGACGTCTCTCACACTTTCTGACTGACCTAGAAGAAAAGTTTTTAAAATTCCACAGAATATTAAGGGATCTGTTCTGTGTTGTTATTGTAAAATGATGACTGGTCACATGTTTTACCTGAGAAAGTGCTGACAGACTCCTTCTTGCGCAGGTCAAAGCACTTCATGAAGCCATCTTGCGAGCCACTGAGCAGCATGTAAACCTCAGTAGGGTGGAAGCACACTTTGTTGACAGTACGTTTGTGCTCAGTAAATAGCTGGTCCTGCTTGTTGCGAGAGGGTTTCCCCAGGTTCCAGGTAACCACGGCCCCGTTGGTGGCTGCAGTGGCCAACAGGTTCTCCTCCATCTGATGCCACATGACATCTGCACAGCTGAAGTTCAGAGAAGGTTTGCGGCCAACTCTGAGATTCAGCTTCTCCACAAACTGTTCCTCCTCGAGGCTGTAGATCTTAAAGATGTTGCGGCCAGCCACAACCACCTGCGTGGCGTCACGGCACACGCTGATAGCATTGGCAGGCGCGTCCAAGTGACAGAACATAGTCCTGCCACTGATGGCGCTGCTGCTGAGGGCTGTGGTAACTCGAGACATCTTCTCCATGTTCCTGTTTTTTTTAGGGACAACAAAAGAAACAAGATCAGGATATTATTGAAAACTAAGAATAAAACTAAAATCAACTGCTGAAAGACTAAATTAAAATACAAACTAATGGAAATTTCCAAACTATAATAACAATATACATCAGATAAACTTAATTTACTACTTTTGCTTGTTCAGCAAAAGCACCAAAAGCAAAACTAGACCAAATGTCATCATTTAAAGCATTCTGGCAATTAACCAGAAGGTGGCACTCAAGCCAAATAAAATATAGCACATACAGTACATACAGTTCTTTGACTCAGTGCACTGTATAACATACTGTTCATACAAGAAACAACTGCAGTACTAACTTGGTGAGGTACTGCAGGCCTCGTCAGTGTCTGCAGCAGCACATGGGCCTCTTCATGTGCTCCCATGAGACTCCGCTTGCAAGTGAGAGATTGTCATGTCAGCAACACATAGCACGACACCACCTGTATTAACAGTCGACACATACGTTTACTGTCACCATTACATTTTGAAAATACCACTGCAAAAATGAAAGCATGCACGTGTAGAAAAATAAAAACTAAGAAGAGTCAAACTCAACGACAACGACTGGAAATGGCTGCTCTTAAGTGATAACATTTAATAACACAAGCCTTCAAGCCTTCTTTTTAAAAAAAAAAAAAAAAAAGTAGATAATAAATTAATGCAGCAAATTATTAATACCGAGATGTCACTTTTGTTTGATTACCTCTGTCTACTTCACTGAAAACCCCGCTGCACTGAGAGCTCGCTTGATTCAACCACCTCCAACCCCGGAGCTATTTATTAATACTTAGTTTGAGTGCACGTCAATACAATTTTGAACGAGCTTTTTGTGCAAAACGCACAAACACTGCTCAAATAAAAAGAGAAGCACGTTGCCTCCTCAGACTAATGGCAAACCCTTGACGTTGGGGAGCGGAGGTACTTAGATAATATCTGTAATGTTGTTGTAATGTTCACTTGTCCGCTGGTGTGTTAGCTGCAAACAGCTAAACTCACCATAAACACGACTGTGGAATGTGATGCTAATGCTAGCAGACTAACCGGGCTACACAGCGCTGTTAGAGGCAAGAAACGACGAGGCTGCGTTTTGCGAGGGAGTCACGAATTTACGAACACTTCGAACAAACACCCCACCAAGTAACCGTGTTTGTGCCAAGTAAAAAACACAAGTATTTCATGGGACTAACCTTCGGAAACCGTCGGTTACTTCATACGGTACCGGAAGTTGTTGGTCTATCATATCGCGGGAATTCCGTATGTCATAACGGAAGCGTCATACTACAGAAGTTCATTGAGGATTTTTCTTGAGATCAATTGGCAGTTTGCTTTTTGTGTGCTTTAAAGGAAGATGCGAAGATAATACCGGCGGTGCAGTCAGGTTGTCTGTGTTTTTAGGTGAGGGTTTTTGTGCCGACATGAGTGCTCTGTTTGCCTGTGAGGAGCCTGACACATGGAGAGGTGTATTTCAGAAGTACTGGGACGTAGTAGAGGCCAAATCGAAAGGGAAGACACCTGGAAAGCTGCTGAAGCTCGACAAATGGTAATGCTTTTTCCCCCCGCTCATATGACAGGTAAATCTTACTGGGTAAGGATAAACTCACACGGAATATAGACATTTTTCCAGTTCATGCCATGGTTTTTTTTCCCCCTAACTTATCACAAACATGAAATTAGGTACTTTCAAAAAAACTATTACTGTACATGACAGAGTAATAAAACATTTAAAATTTGCATTTGTCTCCAGTGAATATGACCACTTTCCCATTAAAAATATTCAAGCAGTCAGTTAATATATGCAGAACCAAATAACTACTAGATATGAAAGAACTATATTAAAACCGAACTGAATCAAATTTTAGTTGCAAGAAATTGAAGCCACTGGAGATATTAATTCTTGGAAATGATTATTCTTTCGGGTAACAAATATGTTTATTCATTTGATTTCAGGAAAAACTATTTGCATGAATACATGTTGCAAATTAACCTTAGGGTCCCTTGGATGTTCAGTACAAATTTCAACCCAATCCAGTGAAAAATAAGACATTTGTGTGGCTTAGAATACACATACTAATGATGAAATTTCTCTGAGAGCCAAACGTATGCATTTGGGGAAGAGCTTTAACATTTTGTAAGGTGCTATTAACTTAATGGAAGTTTTCAAATGATTTTTTTTCAAGAAAATCCATAATATGAACTGGAAGGTCGTGGGTGAGTTGGTACGGACCCATGGGCAAGATATACTGAACATCTCTGGCCTTGAATTGAGTGTAAGATTAAAGAACTAATCCTCATCTTTGTGTATCTGTGGTGAGGTACCAAGAGGAGCTGCCCGCAGTCATTTCAGGTCGATCTGACAAATATATCACACAGTCAGAGCTGGTGAACCTGATGGAGTGGAAGCTCACTGTAAGTAGTGTCTGTACTGACTCATAAAAATGCCAAGAAACAGACATACTCAAAAGAACTGGTCACATTTTCTTCAGTAAATAATCCCCAAACATGCGGTATATGTGTCTGACAGCACTCACAGTGCATTATCCGTGTCCTTGTGCTTTTCTGCAGAGAGGGAAGTTCAGGCCGAGGCTGCAGCAGCTGGTGGCTTCCAACAGCGAGGACACTGTGGAGAAATGTTCCAGAAAGGCCTTCAGCCTCTTGCCTGATGTGCAGGCAGCGATCGCAGAGCTCAGTTCCCTGAAAGGTGTCGGCCCAGCCACTGCTTCAGGTTAGCACAGCATCTCTGTTTTGTTTATGAAGTGACTATTAGGGCTGGGTACCAAACTACAATACTTTTATGACACCAACCGAATTGCTTAGATAGTATCGAGTAGCGAAAAAGCCTCGTATCGTTGTTATTTCAGTACCTAAGGAGTAAGTCTCATCAGCGTCAGTGCATGCAAAACACGCAAACAGCTTTTATCCTGTTTGATTAAGGATAAAGTTGCGGTAAAGGTTTATTTTCTATGTTGTAAAACTGCTTTGAGTGTAGAAAAATGCAAATGAGCCGAAATAAAACTCAAGATGTGTAATTTTCTTTTTGTTAAAATGGGAAATTGGTATCAGAAAAAGCATTGCTTAGGAGCATTAAAGCCAAGGTGTCGGTATTGGTACCCATATCAAACATTTTTTAACAATACCCAGCCGTTGTGACTTTACAGCTTCAAAAAACGTGTCTCTGGGATTGTCTTAAAAGACCATGTGAGTGCTCACATTGGTCGACTTTGTGGCTCAGACTACCTGCTCTCTGTTTTAGGAGCTTGTCTGCACTTCACTGCTTCACTTTGCTTTGGCCTGGGGGCTGACTGTTCGTTTTTGTTCCAGCTGTGTTGGCAGCAGGTGCTCCGGAGCAGGCTGCATTCATGTCTGACGAGGCCATGGAGAGTGTACCGGGACTGAAGCCCATCCAGTACACAGTCAAGCACTACGCTCTCTACCTGGGCAAGATGGTTGAGAGGACGAAAAAACTCAACAAAGGCGAGTTAACGGCGGGAACGTGAGGGTGCATTGCACTTTTCTTTGTTGTATTTTAGTACTGCGGCTAATGTATGCGCCCCGTGACCTCCGCTCTCACCCGCAGTGGATCCCCAGCAGGACTGGACGCCCCACAGAATGGAGCTGTGCTTGTGGGCGATGACCATCGCCTCTCAGCGGCAGCTTCCATTTCTAAAGGATATTGACGTAAACAGCGGCAGCGTGGCAGACAAGTGCTCAGCGTCTGACGAGACACCACGAAAGAAGCTAAAAAGAAGCTGAAAGAAAAAAACATTTGTACTAAAAAGGTTTGTCAGTGTTTTTTAGGTTTTGCAGGAAATAAAGTATTCTTTGAAGTAGAATCTGTAGAGCACCTGAATGTATTTATTAGTTGTTTTAGGTGTTAATAAGCAGAAGATAGTTTGGCTTCATATTGCTCAGTCTAATAATAATTCTTCCCCAGTGCTTCAGTTCCAGGCTGAATGATGCGCAAACACACTACAAAGCAGTGAGATGTTGCCACAGTATTGTTCTTTATTTATATTGTTTCTAAATTAAAGCAAAGTACAATGAACAGTACAAAATAAAACAAAATATAGATATATATATATATTTACAATATAAAATGGTTCCGTTCAGAACATTTAAAAAGTACAATAGATTGTGAAATAATTAATGAGGACTTTGATATAAATTATCCATATGTAAATTTAGTTTTCCTTTAGTTTCCTCATGACCAAGAGAAAAATAGCTTCTTCTGCTTTTTCTTTTTGTAAACGCTGTGTTGGTACAACCTCTTGTCTGGTGTGAGAAGTTGAACCTCGTAAGCTTGGCACCATTTTATTAATACAAGTAAGCAGCTCATGAAAACTACCGCAGCAGCACAGATATGACTTTTACTCGAACCTGTCAGAGGGGAACAACTCTCATTTTACGAGACCAACTGTAATATTTGCACGACCTCGAGTGGCTCAGGCAGTATTTGTGAATGTGAAAGAGATCCATAACCAAACCGGGAAACCGACGCTTCAATAACCCCGGTTTGACAAAGATCAGCGTTTGATCCACCTTAAAACAAAAATGATTTCAAACTGATCGTCAGCAGCGTCCGTTTTAGTGTTCATACTCAAGCAAAATGATTAGTTGGATAAGTTATGGATCTAATCTGAAAGCAGTGGGATCACAGACGCACGTTTCTTCAGCAGTGCAGTGCAGTTTGCTTAATGTTCCTGTCCAATTGGCACAAAATTAACTATCAGACCCTGTTTGACACATTTTATCAAATCGATATCGGGGATAATTTGGGAACTAAAGCTGTTCTTTTGTCAGTTTGTGGTATAAAACTTTAAAAAGGCTCAATTTCTCTTTTAAAACTTTGAAAATATAGATGGTGGTGAGCATCCATTGACTCTTGTTAAATCCATCGCTGGAGCTATGCTGAACTTCTTCACCTGCACAGTCCTGCAGTGAGAGTAACCCTTATCTAAGAAAAGGCAACCTGGCCGACTCGTTGGCAAGCAGCAATTCAGAGGGGCTACTGAATATGAAATAACTTGAGTTGTTTGCACTGCGGCGTCTTTCTCTTACGGGTTCTGTGCGTGATCGTGTAGAATATACCGTACAGCAAAGCAGCCTTCTTGCGACGGTGCTTAGTCCTGGGCTTATAAATAACAAGGCATTGGGCATAACAGCACAATGGATTGGCATAGGGAGGTAATACCTAAAAAAAAAAACAAAAAAGCATCAAAGAATGTTTATGGCAGTAGAGAATATGGCACACAACAACATGTCTACATTATTATAAGTGCAAAAAAGTCCACCGATGACAAAAAAAACAAGAACAGGAGATAAGAAACTGTCAAGTATGCTGCATTTTTGATTCAGACAAGCACAGAAATGAACAGTTTTGGGGACAGCCACATCGACAAGGGCTCACGTATCAAGGAGACTGACACAGGTTTTGCTCGAACCTTTAAAAGCCACGTTTCATCTCATCTCGTTGACCTCTATCATCAGCTCCAAACCAATCACAGGGAAGATGTGGATTATCAGAGTGATGTTCTGATAGGCTGCCCCTACTCAGCCCATTGCCATTTCCTTTCTTATGCTGCTGAAAACAAATATGTCACTCAAAGACGGCAATTAAATTAACATCACGCAGCCTGTCAGATCCACCTATTAAAAGAAGATATCCCATATACAGTCTAGCTTTGGGCTCCTCACAACAGCCATGCATCATCCTGACACTGGGGGTGTTGCGACGTGCGCTGACAGGATGTGAGAGCAGGTACAGCTTTACAACAGCCCTGCTGAGGTTTTTTTTTTTGTTGTTGTTTTTTTTTTCTTTCCTTCCCCATATGAGGCGGGTGCAGACATTGTTCCTCTGCCACTGATGCTGCTGTCTTTCCATTCCGTACACACCAAACTAAACCTGTCACATACTGTCACACAGAGGATCAGGCCTCTGTCACTCCCTTTGACTCGTTCCTCCAAGGCGAGCTGATGCTTTCTCAGAAGTGAGGTGTGTCGGTGCTCTGGCTCAGGCTCGGGGCCAGGAGATTTGGCTTGCGGAGAAAGTAATAAGAAACTACTAAAACATTTCCCCTACCTGGCTATTGAAGCTGCATGCACTTTTCATTTTGTCCTCTTCTGACCGCAGCTTTGTCTGCTTTGTTCTTTTGCATAAATACGTTATAAAGGGTATTGTCTTTTTGTTTTTTGTAACTTAGTTGTGTGTTATTTTTGAGGTTCAGGGGCAATTCATAAGCCTTCAATTTTAGTCCATCCAGGAGGGGTGATATTCACAGTTAATGTGATCTACAAAAACATAGCCATTTACTAGCCCTTTTTACAACCCTTCTGGGTTCCTATGAATCTTAAGTTAAAGAGGCACATTAACCTCCTCTCAGGCATCGTCTTAATCTTCATTATAGGCTAACAGGGTATGTATGCATTATTCATCTATGTATCTCTGCTATCCCGAGCAATAATATTTCCTAGTATACATAAGAGTTTCCATCAAAGGTTCATTACCACCGTGTACCAGCCGATCTTTACT
The DNA here is from genome assembly GCA_037367275.1 of Coranthus polyacanthus. Taxonomy (NCBI): domain Eukaryota; kingdom Metazoa; phylum Chordata; class Actinopteri; order Kurtiformes; family Apogonidae; genus Coranthus; species Coranthus polyacanthus. The sequence continues at coordinate 7,062,213 of JAPQRN010000012.1, forward strand.
TTTTATGTTGCTAATATCTGAAAATGGCTTATTCTGGCTGTTTCATACCGGTTCCTTCATTTAACACAATATCTTCTGTTACTACTGACACTTTCATTTGGAAGCAAATGCTCAGAATCGTATTTATGACCAACCATCAGAATTGGCAAATGCATAAAAAAAATTTTTCGCAGGCAGCCAGTGGACATTCAAATGAATTATTGATCGAAAGGACTGAAAAATGGAACGTAGCACAAGTAAATGTAATCGCTATCCTCGCCTCAGCTCAGCTTTCCAAAAAGCTTGAATCTCTGCGGAGCTAATATATGACACAAGCTCTGTAGAGAGGGACTGCAGTGAGGCATCCGCCACACAGCGCAGGGGGAGAGTTCGGGACGTGGGCACTTGCAAAATGAAGCTGCATCGGCTCTAAGTGTGTGCAAGCAAGTTGTAAAAATGTGTCTAGCTACATAAAAATATCTCAAACAGTCCAGGGTTTCACAGGCATGTCCTTGCACAGTTTGTCTTCCTTCACCTCATCTGCAGAGTATTCACAATGAAGAAATGTTTGTTTTTTTTCAGAGCACACACAAATGAAATTTGAAATGAAGTTCACGAGCTACCGAACAACAGGTCTCAAACCAACATATACCTTTGCCCTCTCTAATTAGTTCTTTCTATGGCTTATTTTGTAAAGCACTAAAGATTTATAAAATCAAGCGAGCTTGAGTTGTTGGTGGTCATCGAACAAACCAGGGGATTTTGCCTCATGGACTATTTTTCAGAGGATCAAAGCCATACAGGAGTTATGAGAAGAACAACAATCATAGCATTAATTTTGCACCATTTGAAACTTGAAATTCTGTTTTCCCCGCCAAGAGGAAAAAAATACAAATAAATATACTCTTGGTTATGAACATACAATATACACATCCACTATCAAATGAAAAACGGGGACAACTTAATAACACTCTTGTTTGTTTTTTTTATAGGTACATTCCTTTACAAAAGTATACAGTCCCTAAGAATGAGAAACTGAGGTATAGACTGGGCCTGACAGAGAGACCCCAATGCCCTCTGGGACACAAAGGTCAGAGGTCAGGTGATGACACATCCGCGCCCTCCCCAGTTCAGTCTGTCAGAGCGAGAACAGGCAGAGGCCAGTATCTGTGAGTAAGTGTGTGTGTGTGTGTGTGTGTGTGTGTGTGTGTGTGAGAGAGTGTGTGTGTGTGTGTGTGTGTGTGTGTGTGTGTT
>JAPQRN010000012.1:7065995-7080709 GCA_037367275.1 Coranthus polyacanthus
AGTCTGTTTCTTCGTGTTGACAGTGGATTGGATACTGTGAAAATGTACAAGCATTTTACTATCCAGTGTCAAACACTTTGACACTGGATACCAACTGGATTACCAATTGACTATTTGCACAGAATTTCTTACATTTGTTGCTTTTCAAATTGTTATGTGTGTGGATGTATTATTCATTTGCACTGCATTGCCTTAGGCCCACGTTCACGTAGAAAAAAAATACAGGTAAATAAATTAATCTTAGTCTCACATGTTGATCAGAGCTGTGATGAAAGGTTTGGATGGGCTGCAGAAGATTTTCAGAATTCAAATCAGTTTGGGAATGGCTGGTGTAGAAGAAACTGACCTTTTGGGTAAATTAACATGAATACGAGCCAGGCCTTATTGTGCCACGATGCTCTGAATAGGACAAACTCCCTGCAGTCACGTTACAAAATGTTGTGGAAAGCCTTCCCAGGAGAGCGCAGGCTCTTATAGCTGCAGATTAACGTCTACAGTTTTGGAATGACTTGTCCAAATCATACTGTATATGGATGTAATATAGGGAGACCACATACTTCCAGCCATGTGGTGAATGTCACTGTCTGAGCGTCTGCAGCCAAAGACAAGTCTAAATATAAATGCATGTTTAGTCTATAGATATTTCAATAAAAAGCCGGCGTCGCTTGTTTCCGCCGTTAATTCAGCTGATTAAATGCCAAACATAAAACCGGTCAGTTATTCCGTCTTCACGGTAGCTGACACAAACAATGTGTCACGTTTCATTTTGAGATGCTGTTTCCCCTGTTTGTAGAACACTGAGGAGAGCTGTAACATTCCAGCAGAGACTCGCTGTGCTCTCAGTTTGGGGGCGGCAGGCACGGGACAGATGGAGGGAACATATTGCTCACTAATGAAAGTCACAGTGCATTGGCCCTCGTGTGGAGAAAAAGGACAAATAGTGTGACTCAAATGCTTTGAAAACAAAGCAACATGTCCAATCAGAGAGCCACTCACTCCGAGCCATTCCTGATAAGAACCTGAGGAGCATGTCTGTTAATTGGCTTCAAGAGGCTTTTAAACCCCGCTCATATGAAAGATGTTCTGCTGTTACGTTGAACTGTGAACAGGTGTGCAGACATTACAACGCTGAGGAGCGAAGGGAATATGTACGATATTATACATTTGTCATTATCGGCGTTGGTGAAATTACAAAATAAATCCAAGTGTAATGTCTACTGTGCATGTTTTTTTATGTCTTTGCTTCTGCTTTGCATGTTTTCATTAGTGTCTTATTTAGTCCACATTTCTATTAACTCTAACATCTCTCATTTTTTCCTCATTTGAGCCTCTGTGTTGCATGTTTTAAATCAGTGCCTCATATTGTAGTATAATGATGTCCTGAATAATATTTTCATTAACATCATTAGACTCTTTTCTTTTTCATTATCATTTCCGCATGCTTATAAACGATCTACATGTCTTTGTAATTTTAATCTAATATTTCTGTTTTAGGATGACACTGTAACGTGTGTCCAGGGACTACAGATGAAAAATAGCCTCTTGGCTAACGTTGGCAGATTTACAGCAATGTTTATTAATGTGCACTGCCCCGGTTAAATAAACCAATAAAATAAATAAAACTAGAAAGCGTTCGGAGAGCGCAAACCTCCACCGAGGCAGCTAAATTCCCCACAACAACATAAGACGTGTTGGCGTGATTATGCAAATGTATGCAAAATCTCTCAAGATTTGCATTTTGGAGACAATGATCCAAAGATACCTCAGTTAAAATGTGAAAGAAATCTGTGCACAACATCTTGAAATAAAGTGATTTTTAGAAAATCATCTGCTGTGACCTTGACCTTTGACATTTCAAGGTCAAACTTTGTGTGACTCTATACATGTATGCGGTAAATTACAATGAAATCAGATGAGTTTTGACCGAGATATATATATTTTTTTTATAATTTGGGGAATATTTCCAGACCTTGACCTTTGACCTACAACAATTTGTCCAAAAATTGTGGATGACAGACTTGTAACAGACAGACGGACAAATTCAGGTAAAAACAAAACCTCTTTGGTGGAGGTAAAATAAATAAAAGTAATCGATTGCAGTAATCTGTAATTAAATTACAGTCACTAATCAGAATGCTGCTGAAAATCCTCATTTCAGTGATCAAATGTAATAAGTTACATTACTGAAATAATTCAAATAGTTACAATACTTACTCATATTTGTAATAACTACTATCTCTAACCTCTTACGTTTCTGAGCTCACCTTCCCGACATAAATAACAGACGCTCAGAGCTCTGAGAGTAAACCTGGAGAACTTACTGCAAACCAGCGCCAGGATCATGCGGAGCAGCTTGTACGGACAGCGCATCCCGGCCCAGTTCTGCAACACAGAGCAAAAGTGTCACGTCAGCGCAAACGATCACGACACAGACAACCCTTATACGAGCATATTAAAGGCCTGGCCTCGGGACATATTTAGACCAGACAGAAAGACAAACCATATCCATGAGAGAGAGAGGCAGCAGCACTTAAGACTAGACACAGAGGCACGATTATACACCTGGCTGCTCTCCACTTACTGGTTCCAGCCCAGTGGCACTCTATTAATTAGGGCTAAGATAAGGTAACAGAAGGGGAGAATGGGCCAATAAATAGCCCTTGTGATTCTTTGGGGGGAATAAAGAACAATGGCACCCTGACTTAGAATAACACATTTATTCGCCAGGATGAATAATTGCACCAGTCATTCCTGGCAGTGAGTATGCGACGCAGAGCCCGGCGTTTTTTCCTCTTCCCTCACACAAGAAAAAATAGATTGGTGAACAGCGTGAAAATTAAATGCAGTGGATAAAAGTATAAATAAACCCTGCTGTGTCTATACGTTTAAAACTCAAGCACTCTGCATCAAGACACAGTTGAGATACTTGTACTTTACTTGAGGACTTCCATTCTCTGCAGCTTTTTACCTCTTACTCCACTGCATTTGTCTGACAGCTTTTGTTTCCTTTCAGATTACAATCTGTCACCCTCTTCCTGTCCAGTGAAGACCACGCAATCTCCAAATGTGTTGATTTTTTTTTTAACGTTTGTGGTAAACTGCAGGATGAAGTGTTTCTCCGTGGGTTGAGAAAACACTGACGGCTTGTTAATGCAATAAACTCTCTAAAATACACCTTGGATTCGGCTGGAAAATGCATTGACACAAAGCGGAAAAAAACAGGCCTGAAAAGTTGACTTTTTTAGAGATACGTGGTTCTCACAGGACAGTGAACAAACATGTGATGATTAAAGAAGACAGATTCAACTAGACAAACGTATGTGAAGTGGTTCAAACGAGCTCAACTTTAAACACGTGAAGCAGTAAAATGCAACATGCATATTGATGCAGCAGTAAAATGAATCTAAAAACATCATGTACATATAATAGTAAAACCCTGACAAGGACCATTTTACTGCACAATGACTACTTTGACTATTCATATTTAAGTACATTTTGCTGATAATACTATAATAATAGATTTTTTTTTTGTGCGAATGAACATGTTGAGATGTGCAGATGTAGGGTTTTATATTGAAGGCCTTCATCTAAAAATGATGTGACTCATTAACATAATTTCATGTTAATGCATGGTAATCAGTAAAGCATTTTAAAAAAAAAAACAATTTAAAGGTATGTTAACCAACATTGTTTTGATACTCTCCCTAAATGAAGTAATGGGATTATATATGTTAATTGTCATATTGTCAGGAACTTGTCTTGTGTACGTGTGTGTGTGTGTGTGTGTGTGTGCGTTCTTGTCATTGTCTAGTTGTTATCGTTCATTGTCACAATGTTAAGTGTTTTCTCCAGGAAGAATAGCTGCTGCGATGCTACAGGGACCCTAATGAACTAAATGAAACTAAACTTCAGTACGGTTTTGAAGGCAGAACTGTTACTTGTAGTGGATTATTTTCACGGCGTTGTATTAGTACATTTATTTAAGTAAAGGATCTGAATACTTCTTCCCAAAACGTGAAAAACAAATGAGCAAAGCCAGTGGTCGTAATGTCACAATAACACTACAAATAAATGAGGGGAGCGCCACAGTGGGGGCGATGTAGTCTTGTTGCTCTCTGGCGGGAGACAATTTGCTTTGACATGCCTCCACTCTCAGAAGGGGAGAAGGGCAATCTTCTGCCAGAGGACATCCAATCCATTTTGTCTGTTACAGATCTTATTATCAGACTGCTGACATTGAAATGGAGAAAGGTCGGGGGAATATGATGCATGTACGTCGCGGCGCATCCGTAGATTTACAGTTCTTGCAGTTCAGGTGAGAAACACAGAACCATAACAGGAGAAAATACGAGCGCAGCGACCAATGTGGAGAAACGAGATGTGTTCTGATAAATTTAGCCGTAGCTGCGTGACTTCCTGGGAGTCACGTTCACAGCGGTACTTGAAACTTCACTGAACCCGAAAATGTCTTTTGAGCAGACCCGATGATGAATCCTGCTGGCAGATGGCTGACAAGTTACTGGGTTGAAACTGGACAAGGGTTCAAGATTTCCTTTAAACAACCAAACTACACAAATACTTATCAGAGCAGAACTAAGACGTGCCTTCAAGGATTTCCCAACAACAAACAAACAGGCAGACATCAAGTGTAATAGACCAAATAAACTGGCTGTTAGATGCTTTGAGCATGCGGTTACAGTTACAGTCTTTGCTTTGGGCCTGTCAGCGCACTTTGATTTCCATTCCTGCTGGCATCTCCGCTGCCCACACTGAACAGCAGCGTTAGTTAAAGTGATTCGTCAGATGTAACACTGCCTCGAGACTTGTGGAGAATGTGGAAGTCATTTCACATAAAAAAAAAAAATACAAACCCGTGACACAAACAGCAAATACGAAAAAAAGGGCTTCTGAGATGAATCACTGTTTTTTTTTCATTAACTGAAAAATATTAAAAGTCAGACGATTTCTTGTCACTTGCGATTCATCAATACAGTCTAAAAATATGAAAGGCAATATGGGACACGGGGTGGAGTGTTTGCATTTGGATAGTGCACCTACAGAGGGTTTCTAGACTATTTGTAACACGCTTTTACATTTACAATTTTTATTATAAGACGCTGCTTTCTATTTCAGTGGTCTGTTTTTTTTTTTCACCAAAGCAGCAAATTGTTATTTTACCGAACTTTATCTGAACAATATACTGTATGAAGCGGCAGGAAAAATATAAGACAGTTCAGTGACAGCTTCTTTATTTTGCTGAGAAATGAGGTCGCGTTGCCTATAAAATATTTCATAGCAGCCTTCACGCTGAGCAATAAGAATATTCATCACATCACATCTGTAGAAGCGGAAACTGAAACCTGCTGCAAATGAAGAAAAAAATAAAAAAGAGGACAGTGAGGTCAAAGGGCCGTGTTCAGAGAGATCTTAACTTAGCCTAAAAACTTCTAGCGAGAAGTCGTAGCTTAAGAGAGGAAACCTAATCATAAAATTTAGTGTTTATCAAGACCTGTTATGCTACTTGGATGTTGACTTTTTTACAAGCCATACTTTAACCTACGTCCTTGAAAACACAGGGACGTTAGTTTTCATGCTTTTGACAACTGCTGTTTTTATTCTTCTTTTCTGCTTTATCTTTCCACCATTTTCTCCACTGTTTAAGAAACTATTAAGCTTCTTAAAAGTCTCCCTCTGTTCTCTGAACGGTGTTTCACTATAGCAGCTCTCTTAAGGGTTAAGCTGCTTTGTGAATGACCTTTGTCTTTACTAGGATCTTGTATTCATTTTAATTCTTGAAGAATTTTCACAGAATTTCGTAACTAGGAGCAACTCTCTGCACTTGGATGTTAGGTCTATGTCTTCACACCGAGCGGCTGACTCTGACATTTTATCTAGATGTAACAGTGTAGTCGATGATGATGGCAGTTACCATAACAACGTTGGCCAGATGGGCTGAGCACAGTGCGTAGACCCCCCCAGAACCTCCCACCACTGGAGCACGCATGTCGGTGATGGACACTGTCAGCGATCCTGCAGAGAGACACGGAGATAGAGACAGATTAGGAGGTGCAGGCGCAAGTGTTTGTGTGTGCGTGTGAGAGAGAGAGATATCACGCAATGCAGTTAGAAGAACCTGTGTTTGTTTGTGTGGGTTGTTTGAGAGAGAGCAAAGGACAGCATTTTAGAGCAAAGAGGGAAAACAAAGGCAGTCAGAGTTCGATTACTCATCACACAGCAGCACAAGTCACTTTCCTCTGAGCATTTTTCGAAAGATCTGTGCAAAAAAATAAATAAATAAGCTGTGCTACACCGGCTGACCTTCACATGCCCTTTTACTTCGCGTTATTTTATATTTCAAATCTACAATACACACTGAAAACACCTCAACACACGAACGATCCACGCTGCTGACAGTACCGTATAGGCTTAAAAAAATATTCAAGAGCTGAAAATGAATATCTGTTAATTGGATTTTCCTTCAGGATGCTGGAATTAAAAAGGAGTCATTTTAAGAGACACAAAGAGAACACAGGTGTTTCTTTTATCCAGTCTATGAGTGTACCTTGCTGAAGAGGATAATTTGCTATTTGTGTGCTCTAAAGATGCCTCGTGTTATAATTCAAGTCTAATCTGGGATGTGAAGGCATGGATAGAAGCCAGATATGCAGTTTAAAAAGGCAGTTTTTAATATGAAAAATGGAGTTGGGGTCACGGCCCGCGAGTGACAATTATAACACGCAAACTATGCAATCGAACAAGTGGAGCAAATTCATCCCATTTATTCAATTAGGAGGAGCAGCGCTGTGACTGCGTGCACACTGAAAATCAAGTCCAGAATAAAGGTCACACCTGTTTGCCTTGAAATGGCTTCCTATCTTAAACTTGAGGTGCTGTAAGAACACATTGCTCCATAATTCCTCACAAGCACTGAGATCTGAGTTCAGGACAAGTAGGACATATTTCAAACATGTATTCTTCTCATAATAATTTCCTGTCCTGATCCGCCCACTTACATACTGTTGTTGGCGTACTTTTGGATTTCATAGCACCCTTAATCTAATTCATCTAGACTAGTGCAGGTGGCCGTTTCTCAACTTAATCCGAGAGGTTAGGTGGCGTAAAAATACACAACATTTATTTTAAAGTGCCCCTCCCTCCAGTCAGCTATTTATCTTTCCAAGTTTTCTTTTTAAAACAGAACCAGTTGCCCACGCTAACACACATACAATACAGCAGCCGCCAAGCTGAGTTGTTAAAGGAACAATCCACCTGCAAATGCTTCAACGCTGAACAATTAAACGATTTTAAGCAGTTATCTGTTGTTGGAAACTATCTATAAAACGTGCATATGCTGAAGCAAATACAGGACTGAAACTGACTGTATACAGCCTGCTATTTTAATAAGTATGTGAAGGTGTAATCCTGAATGCGGTTTAGCACACCTCCATCACATTAAAAAAAAAAAACCTTGAAGTGGGACAGAATCCCAAGTAGGCGAATTCACAGTGGCAGTTGCTCGGGAGGACAGCGTCAGCCTCTGTTAATTATGCAAATGAGCTGATAAGGGAAGCGGAGAGGGCTGATAAAACAAAACAGCCTCTTTTTAATCACAGCTGGGGTTTGCTGGAGTTGTGATCTCAGATCTATAATGCATGTTGTAACATTCATATTCTGTGTGTGCGCGCCATGGGACCGTGCAGAGTAAACAGCGTCTTAAAGAACGCCTTGTCAGCCCGCGATGGCAGCGATGATCACGCAAAGACAGATGGTAATCAGAGCCTGTTCCTGAGTCATTCATCTCTCCTTAGTCTGACACCTATGCGCTTACTTGATGTGGATTTATGGGGCATACGAAGGTTGGCGCTTCAGCTAAAGATTTGACAAGATTCACAGTGTCCCTTTTTTTTTTTTTTTTTTAGTAGTTCCACAAAATTGTAATTACACAGTGCAGCATCCAGTATGTGGTCTCTGATCTCTTCAAAGTAAAGGGAAAACTCAAGTGGAGCTACTGCAGCAGCAGCAACATCTGAGTTTCCCAACTTACCCGCGGTTCGTTTGTTACTTTTATGCATTTTGTGTAGTTGGAAGACATGCTGATGAAATATTGATAGAACCATGAAAGATACCATCTTTTAATTATTGCAATATTTTGGCTGTTTTACTGTTTTATTGGTCTACAATTAATGTATGTGCGTATATATATATATATATATATATATATATGTGTGTATATGTATATATGTAGAGAGAGATTTGATTTTTCTCTTTCACACAGTCATTGTTTTATGATGTATAAAAGACCTGATTGAAGATGGTTTGAATTTTTGTATTTGTTTGTGGCAAATGTCTGAAAATCTGTTCTTTTTTTTTATGAATTGACTATTATATGTCTTCAGGGGGATGCCACACTAACACTGTATTCGTATATTTTCTGGTGTTGCAGGAGTACTACGATCACCATCCTGTGGGGTTTTTTTGTATTTTTTCCTGCTATTCACTGTTGTTCTTTTTGAAGAACTTTTAGATCAAAACATTACCTACTTCACTTTACTTTAAGAGAATGTTTTAAAATGAGAATTTAATAGAGAATTAAATTACCAATTGTTTTCAAATTACCTTGATATTCATGCCTGCGATGTGTACATTTGGTAAATCTTTTGCTGATTTAGCAAAGTGAAATCACAATAACGGGCTTACAGTCACAAACGATGCCAGTCAAAAACTATGTCTAATGGCGGCACCTTCGGAAATAACTGCTCCCTTAATATGATTTTCAGGCTTATAGAGGCTTTAGTTGTTCTTGTGTGGATTTTGATTTAGCATGTAACTGAGGTAAGGCATATAATTGTGTAGTTCGGCGGCAGGGGGGAAGGATTTCTGGTGTTTTCAGTCCAAGGTAGCAGGATGATTTTCCAGAGTGTGACAGGAATCACCATGAACTTATTATTTGGAGCAGAAAAGATGGAGTCATCCCTCAGGGCTTCAAACTGGCTCCAATGCAAACCAATGAGATGCCTCACTATGTCCACTTGTTATAGTGACATTGAGCAATTCTTTCAAGTAATTAGATCCGATTTTCCTATTGATAAAGCATCTTTAGGAGGCATGTAGTGCTGTGTTTGCTGGTAATATGACAATATTTAACACTAGATCAGGTTACCTCTTCGTCAGGGATGTGACACCACCATCTGTGTGCGAGGAAGAGGAGAAAACCCGAAGGAAGAGATGGGCTCCACAGGGAGGATACAAACTGCTCTCTCCTCCTGCTCCCTCTGCTTTGGTGCTTTGCTCCAAAATACAGTATGAATATTAAACAGGCCTGTCATGTGGGTTCTCCTGCTTAGGGGGATTTAAGATTTAGGATTCTCGCACTCAGCAGCAGCTGAGACGCGAGGTGTACGATTATTTCAGCGCAGAGCTGACACTTTCCATCTCATGCACAGATTATTTATTGTTGCCATCCTGAAGTCATCATCGGCACCCTCAAATCTTTTTGTGAGCTTGCAACACCCACAAGTGCACTGCAGTGTGGACAGTAAAAATGATGTACTTTGGCCGGAGTATAGGTCAACTACACACTCAGGGCTGTACTCCATATCTACCGCAGTATAATCCCCACTGCAGCTCAGAGAACAGAGCTTCTGTCAAACCAAACTTGCTACACCATTACGGTTACTCCAGGGTGCCCTTAAGCTATGGGTCAACTTTGTATGTTTCAGTCTCTCTGGGATAAGGTGCAGACAAGGGATAGTAAGCTGATCTGAGGCCAGAGTTTGACAGTGCCTAAGGCAGAGCCTCTCTATAGCCACTCCAGTCGAAACTGAAGCAGAGCACAGTAAATGCTGCAATAAAAAAAAAGAACTCCTCTAATCCTTGGAAAATATAGCAAATCAGACCTCTGCACAAACACCTACAAACCTGATGCTTGCTTTCTAGAGGTTGTATAGCTATCGACCCTGGGGAAAGCTGACTGATGTAGGATTTTTCGGAACAAATGAATGTTTTTTTTTTAACATGTAAAGTGGTTGAAGATGCCTCGATTAAAATGTTGATTTGTATGGTTCAAGTGTCGATACGTATCTGACATCTGTTTTGTTTCCACTAATCCGTGAGGGAAACAAGTGGCTGCTAAATATTCCACTATTTTCACCAGCTACTGTAGTCAAAAACTTTGTCATTTGGTGTTGGGCAGGTAGTTTTTAGGGGGTTTCTTTCACTGTGTGTGATCTATGTTGACTCGTGTACTCGCATTTTATCAAATGTTTCCAACCGTGTTCAAATTCAGTGACATCTGTAATTTATTCAGCGTAAAGGGCCCTTTTCATTTGGTCACCTGACAATGACATCGACGGCAATATCCCCTTTATTAACTTCGACATTTAAGGTTACATACGTCTCTAAACAAAATGTGAATAACACTTTAATACATTACCTCGTCTGTAAACACAACTTCTGAGTCACGTCAGATTGATTTTCGTTGATATGGAGGTGAACACAACACCTCCCATGATCCCACGCTACTTATCGCGTCATCTGCACTTTGTCTTTTATTATTGTTTTGACTGAGAGACACTTTGTAGTGGAAATTATATATTGTGCGTTCAAAGTAAAAAATATTGATTAGAGCCGCTTTAATGCACTGAAACCACAATGAAATCATATCGACTTCTCTGAGGTTTCAGACAGGCCTTAGTCACATATACTCAAGCAACAAAAACCACAACCACATATCACCTAACTCTTAATTTGTAAAGATGTCTACCACAAGGTGTTTTCTGAGAACTTAAAGGAAGCCAGAGGACCGTTAATATGCAATGAGCTGCATTTCTTTGTTGCCAAGCCAATAATTACTCAGCAGAGGACAATTAAAGGACAATGAGTGTTTATTTATTCAGGTGATCTGGTCATTATCGGGAAAGAGCAAATCTGACAACACAGCACTGCGACTTTATTCCTCTAAGGCTGTTGTTAAAGACTAAAAGCAAAGACCACCCAAATATTGTCACGTTTCATTACGAGACACGGGATTATGTAAGACAGTCGTTTGCGTTGTTCATTTAAAATTGAAAGAAGAATCGCCTTTGCTCATTGTACAGTGTCACTAGGGGAAACCTCTGCTCTGTTTTAGGTTGGGCTTGTTCTATTTGTTCACACGTGCCTCAGACAGATCTCTCCTTTATGCATTAAATCTTGTGGCCCTCCAGAGATGTGCTGTAGTCAGCAGTCCTGTAGTCACAGGGCCGCCTCGGCCGGCTAATAAACTGGAGAAATGCCTGATCAGATTTATTTACTAAGCACAAATAGGAAGAGAGGGAGACTAATTGAAAGAGTGGGAGAGTGATTGCTTAAGGAACAGTGATACAGTGATGAGATCAATCACAACTACTGCATAATATAAACACGGAAAGATTTCCTCAACTAAGTGATAAACAGAACAGGAACTGACTGGGACGTTTTTGCAGTTGGAAAATATGCAAACTTATTCGTGGCCCTGCTGCTAAATTGCATCAAACAGACTTTGGCATATCTGAACTGCCATATTTTGTTCATAACCAGCTGCCATTAATAGCAGTACCAATACATCCAGCAGTCAGGTTGATGAAATGACTTCAATGATTGTTCAAATAGCCGTACATTCAGTTTTTGGCAATAAACTAATTGTTTGATCATTTTAGCAGCAGTATTAAGCTATCATTAATGGGTGACTTTATTGAGTCTGACAGTGTTAAAATATACAGGACAAGCAACTCACTGGAGTTTGATGTATGAGCAGACACAGTTTGGATGTGACCGGGGTAAAGATTGGAAAATGTCAGGGTGACTCAGCAGGAGGCAGACCATCTGTCACATGGTCTTTTGTCTACTTTACAGTCTTCTTGAAAAGCTCATAGCTTCAAATGTCATTTAATAGAGTGGTGTCCATTTCAAAGCCTCATTTCAAATATAATAGTGCTGTCAAAATGGGGGGGAACTCTATTAAAGATATTTTCCACCTGGGAAGAAGATGGACACCTCTGTGTCATCAAGGCAGAAAAAGATAAGGGAAATATCCTCTTTGTTGCAGATGCTTTCCTTCAAATGGAGCAGCATGACTTGCAATCAGTTCTCATCCAATCTAACATCTCCATCCATCTTCTTGCACCCTGGTGAAGCATAGCGGGGCGGGCCTGAAAACCCTTAGATGATGTGAAGGGAAACACGGAGTCTGCGAAGTTTTACTTATCTGCGGTGTCACACTGAGCAGCAGCATCCAAACTGTCAGCATCCTCAAAGCGACAAAACAGTACACACCTGCGCTCCTACATTCCAGTCAAAACTGATCATTAGAAGAACAACTTCAATAACGGAAACACACACCCAAAACCGAGGCACAACAACATAAATCAGGACCTCTCTTGTCTACAAATTCAAGAGAACAGAAACAGAAAACACAAAACACAACAACAACAACACGACTGCAGCCGCATCAATGCCAAGCAAAAGGTACAGATAAATCTCAGCGTTTTTTTGTAGGCGCTGTAAACACACCTTGCCCTTGGTTTCCTTGGAGATGGATTCAGTTTATTTAAACCATTCGCTGCCCTGTCCAAATCTGCCACATGGGATAAAAATATGATAATATTTATGTTACCCGAGAGCCCAGGGGGCATCAGGGAAAATCAATAGTCTCCACTAGTCACATCCTCAGAGCTGCTGAGAAGAATCTGCTCAGCGCAGCACAGACTGTCAATGGGAAAGTATAATCATATCTGATCTGGCAGAGAGTGTGTGTGTGTGTGTGTGTGTATGCGTGTAGGCAAATGCCTATAATGGGAAATGCAAAGAGACAAAATGTAAGAATTAGTGCGAGTGTATGTAGAAATACGCCTAATGTTGCTGAGGTTTCTGTTGTCCTTTCTGCCCATAAGAAGTGACTTAATGCAAAGAAAATAAATTCTCATCACGATTCAAGCGGTTATCACTCACGACAGCTTTTCAGCTAACAAGCACAATAGCTGACCTTGGATAGAAATTACTCAAATTCTTCAAACATCCTGATGAAAAAGAGCATGAAATCGCTTCCTGTGCTCAAGGTTATAAAGTCGCAGCGATGGCTGCAGGGACAAGGTGTGCTTCTTCATCGGAAAACCTTGAAACCGACCACGAAAGTAAATGGAATATAAACTGGGCAGAGAAATTGCCTGCTCTCCAACTCCAATAGAGCGCCTGGCTGAGAAATATTGCAGCTCCGGATTGGCTTCATACAGTAGATGCCCATAAACACAGTGGGCTCGCTCTACACAAATGGGATGCCTTCAATGAGGCTGCATTACATTAGAAATATTTCATCATCCTCGTTGTTGTTATCAGTGAGGCTGCAGGGGGTGGCTGTAGAGGAAGTGAGCTTGGTGTCACCTAGCAAGAGTTCACCGTGGGGTGGGATGGGGGGGGGGGCTGGGAATTACCATAATCACACTGGCAGCCTCTGCATTGTACCAAGGTCACCCTGCTTGCTCAGTGCTCAGCTCGGCACCAGGGGGAGTACGTCAGAAACACAGGACCATCGCTATATGCAACACCAGGTTTGTACTCATATAGGTTATATGACGAACGGCAGGTAAAAGAGGACACAAATCTGACCTTGCACTACAAGAATACTGACGACGAAATCCACGAGCGGCCTTCAAAGGGAGGGAGAGAGCGGGAAATAATTGGCATGCGTGTGGCGGTGACGACAGAGGAGGCTCTCACACAGTCCTGACAACACCTCCCGCGTTCCACAGCCATTCCCAGGTTCACCTCGAGCCAATCAAATCCGTACGTTGTTAAATATCTCTGCACCAGCGCTTGAAGTGAGTCAGGGCCAAAGTCAGAGAGTCAGACACCGAGTCACACCCCTCTGGCACTGGGAGTGATTCGTCTCTGTTCCCTGATGGTTCTCCTCTCCTGTTCTGCCCTCTCTTGTCTTTTTATCTCCATCTCTCCCTCATTAACTGCTTTCGGGTGCTGATGCCGCTGATGCAGTGTGAAGGCGTGGCAGCGTCAGTTTATCTGACTCAACTTTGCTCCAGGAAAAAACTCCCATTCCCCCTTAAAATTCCATGCCTGTCTGCTCGCAGTCAGTTACTTTATTAAGCACCAAAGTGAACTCTTTTTTTCATATGTCTTTAAAAAGTAGTGTCTTTTTTTTTAAACTTCACTACAGATTCTTATAATGTTGACAAAAACGGTGCAAAAAAAGTGCAACTAGCTGCATTTCAACCAAAGAGCCAACCCTGTCACTCTGAAATGACCTTCGTATGTAATTACAGTGCAACAGCAAATACGTTTTGTTATAATGTCACCCACGTTAAATTCAATTTCAACAAAATAAATGTTGTCAATTAACATAATTTCCAAGTGGCAAAAATGTTGATCATGAATGTAAATGTTAACTGTTGAAAGTAGGGATATTCAATTAATGCTTATGGTGGCATTACATGATGTTAATGAACGTAAATAGTGTTTAGTAAATACATGAGTCAACATATTTTAAAAATGTGGTGCTCATACTGTCACAGAAACAAACAACATCTTTCTAGGTCAAATAGTGGTATATGGCAATGTTATTTGATAGTTTGAATAGGTGATATAGGTGAGGCAGTAAGGACAAGGACTGATCTCATTACCTTTTGACTGTGAGGCCACAGCGTAGAACACTGGGCCACCGTGCCGGCACTGACATTGAGGTCATG
>JAPQRN010000012.1:7080771-7100547 GCA_037367275.1 Coranthus polyacanthus
TACGTATATATATGTATATGTACATATACGCATATATACGTATATATATGTATATGTACATATACGCATATACGCATATATATATATATATATATATATATATACATATACATATATGGTATAATAACAATGTGACACCTGATAGTAGTCAACAGCGTGAGACAGAGATGAGCAACAAACAAACAGGACTGTGAACCACTCTGACATGTATACATACACTCCCAGATGATAATATCTTACTGAATATTGCTACTTATATTTTCTTTTCAATACAACTCAGTATTTTACTTAAGGAGAACCAAGGGAAAAAAGTGTCTTACAATTTCTGTTTTTGTGTGATTTCCTATCTAGGCCTAAAAAAACACCTTACAATTTTTTTTTTTTTAAATATGTTTTTAATTTTAATTTCACAGCATGTTCATTGTAGAGGACAACAGGACGATATCTGAATGAAAACGCGTGAGATTTCGTCATCGATGTACTGTGAAAAGTATTGGATTGGACTCCAGTATTCACGGATTTTAGGGTCATCTTGATAGGCAGAAGCCCAGGTAGCACAGGTGTGAATCTGTTATGATGGATGATAAAAAAACACAAAAAAATTCAAGTTAATAAAAGGAGTAACAGTTAATTTTTTTCGCATCAATTTGGATTAATGCAGTAATTTCAGTGTCATGGATGTGATATGACTCCCTATTGACCAACTTTTTAAGCATATTTTTAGGTAACTTGCATATATTTAACAGCATTTACACATAGTACAAATACTACAACAATTTAACATGATCATAAAATGTAATACATTAGCCTGAAACTACATAAAACATACGGGTTAGTCCTGGCCCACAGAGCACGACGACTTTGCTGCTCCCTCTCTACATCTGACTCTGTCTCATCAGATTCTCCTGCATCTTCTTCCTCTCCTTCTTCATCTTCTTCATACTCATCCTCCTCATCCTTTTCGTCATCTGAAAGCTCCAAATCTGAATCTCCCTCTACTATCAGGTATAGAATCCTCTCTGCTTCACTTCTTTCTCCTACAACTATGTGCAGTCATTAAATACATTAAAATGGTCCTGGTGTCCACTACAGTTGACATTCATTAAATGCCTGTTATTTCAAAACAGAAATAATGAAACGGTTTTCAGATGTAAAAATACTGTTCTTAACATGTTTATGAACAAGAATATATATAACTATCATGGTAAAAATAGCAATAGATAAAGAATATTTGACTTACGTCTGCTCTTTCCATACAATGTGGTTGTTGGTATGGCAGCCATGTTGATAGAGGAAAAAAGTCCCCAGCATGCAAACCCATCACATGATACATCACCGGAAGATCCTCCTCGATCCCCCTAAATCTACTGCCCATCTACCTACTGAGGGATGATTTAAAGAAAGTAGTAGATCCTTCAGTGAAAAATTACGTTCCGTTGCTGCATAATCAAATCACATTTGTAAATGTAATTGGATTTTCAATTCAGCTACACATGAATGTAATTACTGTGAAAGAAGCGCTGGGCTGAGAGAAGAGTCCTCCAGTGAGAAAAGACCATGAAATGCAGTTGAAAGGTCTTTCACACTCCAGTTGTAATATAAAGTCATGGCAGCACTATATTGTTACATCTACATCACACTGGCAAAAGAGCAGTGATTTTATTAAGTCAATCCGTTGCCAAGTGGAAACACGGCATCTAATTAGAAAAGTTCTATATGTGTTCTTTGGAATAGCCCAATTAAATGTATTGATTTTAATCTTGCAGATTCTATCTGAAAGCTGTATTTCTAATTTTGGGATTTCCATGGCATTCATTAACTTCCGGTTTGCGTGCCTCTGCCAAACATCAAACATCAGCAAAATGGATGATGGACAAAGTCACTCTTGGCCGTGCACCAAAGCCTCCCATTCCCTGGCAGCAGGTATTTACCCTGCCTAAATATGTGCAGCGCCATTCTCAAAGCATCGCTCAGTTATATAATAGGAATATGGAAAAAGGTATTGTACTCAGGAACCGGCAAGAAATACGCCTAAAGACTCGCAGTCATTTAGAAACTGAATAGGCTTTTATTAGGGAGGTAGAAGGCAGAAACAATCATCAGGCTAAATTAGGACTGACAATGAGCGACTCTCATGGCCACGGCAGAAAGCCGACACCGCCGCAGCCCTGCGTGAAACTCACCAACAGCTGAAAGATTAAACATTACACGTAACATAATGATACCATCAACTAGCTTGCAACAATGAGGTTATACTGACACGCGGCCATTTATCACATTTGCATTACAATTTCCCAACAGGCCAGAAACGACATCAAGGCACACCGCGCCTCCTCCTCCCCTCGACTGCTTTCTAACACTGTTTATTACAATCAACAGTTTATTCTGTTAACAGGCTCCTGGTCACACGGAGCTTAAAAATCCTACTGCATAATTTAAAGCATAGGCTCCATAGGCAGAAGTCACCAGGAGACTATTCACACTCTCCTAATGTGACATTGTGAAACCTCCCAGGGTTTCTAGTTCATTTACTCGAGTGTACCTATCGGATCTTTAAGCCTTTTGTATTCAAGAAAGTATCTCTCGGAGGAGGTCTCGTGATTATGTTCTCGCTGCTTAGCATGTGCCTTCAGTTTAAGGGCCTTGCTCAAGGGCACCTGGGTAGTGGTAGTGAAGGAGGGAGCAGTATTTGAGCTCTTTTAAATCTAAGTTGAAATTATTTCTGTAGAATAATCAGATAAGATGTTTTTCTTCAAGTTTTTATCATTATCTTTCTACTTTCCTATTTGTTTTTCAATGTGTTTTATTGCATTTTTATTGTTTTTTCATTGAGCTATATCTGTTTATGTTTTCAGAAATGGCCATCTGGGGACAAGCCCTGCAAATTAAATTGTATAATTGGTTGCATCATTCTGCTCAGTGAATATTTTAAGCCTATATCTCTGTCCCTATTGAACAATAAATAAATGAATGAACCAAAACTAATCCAGTAATGATGTTTTTTTCTTAAATATTCATTCATGGCCTTTATGCAACTGCCAAAATTAAAACGCACACACACACTGTACAAAGATGATATGAAATATGTACCATTCGTACATGACGTACACTGCTGAAGATTCCTATGCAGCACATTTTGTTGCCTCTTAAAAGGATCGGGAATGTCTTTCTTTCAAGCTTTACTACAATGTTTTCTTGACGACCAAAAGTGACACCATGAGCTGTCTTTCACACCACAGCAACAGATTTTTTTCCTCCACTACAATCTGCTGATATTTCACCAAAAATCAGATGATTCAAAGGAAATGTGTTGCCCAGGGTCCTTCTGTTGTAACACTGAGCCTTGCGGAATAGACTTTGGCAAGCACCATGGTGCAGAAAAAAAACTGCAGTACAGTATACTGACACAAAATCCTCATCGACGCACTAGGATCTAAGTTGATTTGGACATGGAGAGGCAGCAGACTGAGGTTTGCTGTTATGAAAGGCTGCAGGAAGGATTTGGATCATCTTCAGTGTAAGGTGTTAGAGGAGGTAGACACCCTGAGGCTGATCCAGAGCTACGAGGAAAAACATGGTGTTCTGGCACCTGTTGATGTCCTGAAGCACAAGAAGAAGCTGAAAGAGTTGCTGGCCTGAGGGACTAAAAGGAAAAAAAAAAAACCCAGTAGATTCAAGCAGGTTCCTCTTAATGTGCAAGCGGGCTGAAATGTCAGACGTGACACCAACATAGAAATTCTGATTCATATTTCCAAACATGACGTTCAAGGGGAGCTCTTCATTTGCTGTTTGTGCAGCAGAGGCATGAAGAGTATTCAAGAGGATGAAAAAGGAGAAAGGACAAGAGTCAGGTTTGAGCTGCACTATCAAAATAACTACAGAATTATTTCTTTTGTCAGTACACCTCCTAGGACAAAATGTCAAAATGTATTTTCAGAGGACGCACTCCAACACAACACGAAGGCAATGAAGTCAAATGGGTTGTGTCTAAAATTGGAAGATGAGTGCATCAGAGAATCAAACTAAAAATGCTTGTGAAATGTACTTTGTGAAACTAATTTAGATCTTCCATAAATTGCGTTTGCAACAGTATTCTTTTAAGATGATCATGGGAAAGTAGCTAGTTCATACAAGTCAGATATGTACATCTGTTGGAAGAGTTTGTTTTTTGTTTTTTTTTTTTACTTCGGCTTTGAAGCGTCAAAAAATAAACTCTGAAAGGAAGCTCTTGATGCACAAATTCTCGTAGTCTGTTAAAGCACACACAAAAAGGCACAATACCTGCAGCACGTCTCTAAATGCACCCAAAGAGTGGAGCTATAACCTGAAAGCTTCGCTGGCCTACAAAAATAACAAGCTACACGCATGCACAAGCTGATAGCAACATCCAACATGATTGAACTCATGAGCGAGAATCAGACTGCATGAATATAAACATGAGACAGCCAGGGGCGCCAAAACGGGAGAGGAAGAAAAAATATGAGGAATTTTTCACTGAGTAAATCTAAAGCACTGGGCAATTTCTTGCATCCACAAGCAATCATACATTTATCAAGACTGAAAGAATATGATGGAAAAATGCTACGTGGTATCACACAGAACTAAAGTTTGCACAAAAATCAAAGCCCGTGTGCGCACACACAGACATACATATTCAGTAGATCTGTGAAAGGAAGGAATGGATGGCTGGAAGGACGCACATGAACAAACTGACTGATCCTACGTGCCTGATATCTCTATCGCTGCAATTTTCTGTCTGGAATATCGATGTTTTTTTTTTTTCCCTCGTTTGGTCTGCTACGTAAACTGAAAAAAACCCCAAAACAATGGAAACTAAACATGCCGAAACATAAAGATACCCTACAAGCGATGGAAATTTAAATTCAGTGCGAGTGTCTTTTAAACCCTTCCGGCTGTGCTCAAAACCCAGGCGGCAGCTTCCCTCTGGCCTCTCACCTGGAAGCGGAAGCGATGTCTCTCTACTCCCGACTGAGCAGGCTTTCCTTTTGTCATGAACCTTGTGACCCCCTACTGCTTACTCAAAACTCACAATTAAACACACACACACCAGTACCTGTGCACCAGCCAACGTTTCCTTCAGTTTCAACTCCATCAACCAGACTCAGAGGGTTGATTTACGCTCTTTAATGTTGTTCGACCTTTTGTGACTTCCCTTTTTTTCCCCTTCTTTTCCTTATTGTCGGATTGAAACTGATTGAAAGGGACACAACTCAAAGTTTTAGCCCAGTCCCAATTTCCCTCCAAGCATAGCAATAACACTCGCAAAATCTAAATCAACTCCAGACAATTACATTCTGATTCACATTTTTCTTGATTTTTTTTTTTTTTGTTGTTGTTGCCAAGATTCAGCTCGAGCTCGACTTCAGGCGGTTACAAATGTCACTGTGTACTGTACGATCTTCTCGCTGCTTTCTCCCTCCTTTTCGTTTCAGGCTTTAAATCTCCAAACAGCATCTCAAACGGCACTTAGGTTAATTCCCCAGAGAGAAACCCTGCATTACTCTCCCACTCTTCCTCCACTAAGTCCCATGCTCGCTCGCTCGGTCTCACTCTGTCATCGTTGCAAAAATAAATCAAAGCTACAATAATTCATGAGTGTTAAGAGTGTGTGCGTGCCAGCAGATGGGAAAGTGAGGGTCCACTTTTATAGTTTTCAGCTCTCTAACTCCATTGTCCCATGAGCTCACAGAGGACAGGAAAATACACAAATAATGACTCTGAATTTGTAGTTATACATGCAAAAAGCCTAACAATCAGCATACTGAAAATGAATGAATATAGCTCAATATGCATTAGACTAACACTTGACAATAATCAAATAATGGTTCGCAAGAAATGTAGGAGATCCAAGACAGAAGCTGTTGTCAGTGAAGATGAAAGAGAAAAGAGGTTTATGCAGCAGTGTTGATATGATTTCCGCAAATAAGCAGTAACAGCAAAACTGCAGTGAGAAACTGCGTCCCGCAATCAGTGCGGATTTAAAATTCTCAATCTTCACGCCGGCTTGGAGGAGGATGAAAGTTAATGAGGTTTC
This sequence comes from Coranthus polyacanthus, assembly GCA_037367275.1. Taxonomy (NCBI): domain Eukaryota; kingdom Metazoa; phylum Chordata; class Actinopteri; order Kurtiformes; family Apogonidae; genus Coranthus; species Coranthus polyacanthus. Next base: position 7,086,827 of record JAPQRN010000012.1, read on the forward strand.
TTGTCAACAAAGCCTTGAGTGCTGTGGCCTGACCTCCAGGCACCGTGAGTCACTTCAGTTCGTTCGGCTCAGCGGCCCGCATTTATCAAAGTGTCAGGCCACCAGCCAGATCAAGTTTATCGAAAACGATCAAACAGGCCACTCACGAATGTCAGCTTGAGCAAAATATTCTCCCAAAGGCAGTCACATCGGACCCTGCGGTTTATGCTGAAAGCGGCTGCTGATCTTAAACGCGACGCAGGGCTTGATAAATGATGACCATACCAAAAAAAAACAAAGGATATTTCTCAGTAATAGATGTTTAAACAGTAATGAAACAAAACAAACTAGGTCAGTGCGGATACTGCAGACTGTGCAGACAAACAGTGAGCAGAACAGACAATAAAACAGTATGTCCTTGTTTTAAAAAGGGAATACACAGTGCTTGACCAAACATATGCATTCAGTCTCTACATTTTTTGCCACATCATTGCACAGTTTACAAAATAAGTTTTCAAAGATACTTACCAGCCAGCACTCCTGCCATGTAAAGCAGACTTATTCGTAAGATACCGTGGACCATCTCCAGAGGAACACCAATCATCAGCTGTAGTAAAGCATTGAACCCAAGCTGCTCCAAACTATGGAGAGAACACACAAAAACAAAGTTTCATGCCAGCAGAGTTTGGTTCCTCCTACTCCTCTGCATTCTCTGCAACAACTAACCCAGGATTAAAGAAGCTATGTGTAGTACTTTTACTTTCAAATATTAAAAAAATGACCTAAAATTATCATTAGGGAGTTTAGAAGGGAAGGAATTCTGACGTTATGCCAAAGATGTCGATGTACTGCAGACATATGTACTGAATTTATTCACAGGGACGGGCCGACGTGTCACTGTGAATATATGTGACCACTAGAGGGAGTAGTGAGTCACTGTAGCCAGGGTGTTGAAAAGTAACGTCAAGGGGTCAGAGTGTAATGAGTTGAGGTGAAACGTCTTTCAGAGTCAAAGAAAATGACAAAGTGATACAAAATAGAAGCATCGCTGTTGCTTTTCACCCCTGGACAAAGCTCTAAAGTAAAAGAGTGAAGTTTGATGCTGAAATCGCAACGTTTCCTCTACACGGGTTGAGTTTAATTATGAAGCTTATGATATAGGTATAAAGTTACCGTGTTATGTTATTATGTTTGACAAGGTCACTGTTTGCTGATACACGGTTCAGACTAAACTCTGGTAGTTCTGACCTTGTATGGACAATTCAAAAGGGATCTTTAGTGCAGCTGCTGACAACACAAACCGCACGGAAAACGGAGGTGATTTGTGGTTTTACTGTGGCTGTTTTCTTGGTAAAAACAGAGCTAAGCTAACGCAGTGTGGGAAGATTGTAAGACAGTGGTGTCACTTTGACAGGCAAACTTGATGATACCATAATGCAGATGTGTGTAAACAATGAGTTACAGACTTTATTTGGTGAGTGATACAGTCTGTGGAAATACACAGTGTTCATTTGTTGGTGGTTTTGGTAGCCGTAAGCGTGTAGTGGTATTCACCTTCCCCCCTGCTGTTGACAGAATATTACAACACACAACCCCTTTAATGAAGACTAGTGGAAAAAAAGACATGCAGCAGTGAATGTGTGGTAAGTTTTGGTTGGTGAACGTACCCAACGTGCATAAACATGTAGCTGAAGAAGCGCCACACTTGAGCGCGGTGGCCGGGATGGTAGACCAGGGGGCTCTTCATGAAGTCTGGCTGATAGGTCTGCAGAACCCACTTGTTTAGCATGATGCCGTAGCACATGAACACGATAATCTGCACCAGAGACACAGTTTCAATTTACACACCCATGACAGTCACGCACACAAAAATGATCACGGTTTGAGAAAGACGCATGACGTTTTCATTTTTCTGCACTCTTCAGCTGATGCTTATTCGACTTGTGGAGACAATAACTGCCTGTAGAAAAAAAAAAAACTGCCACATCTGGTTCTACTCCATTAATTTCTCTTCATAGAATAATGACTCATTGTCTTTTTGAATTAAAATGGATGTGAACCATTATTATCTCATCCTCATTGTCATTACAGACCATTCAGTACCATTTGGACACATCATTATAAGAGCACTTGGCTTTTTTTCCTCAGAATTATGATGATTTCAGGGCAAATGAAGTTTTGTTAAGAAGCTGTTGGTTATTTTTGCAGCTTAATTCCAAACCATTCAGCTGTGGTCCGTGAGAGCTTTCGTGTTAGTGGTTTTCCCTTTTTTACCAGATGAACATAATAGGTCAATTAATGCCAGTGCGGTGGCCAGGGCGCTTACTGACCTGGTTTCTGAAAATTGGTGTGTGAAAAAAATCCCTTCGTGCAGGCTGACTGAGGGTTTCAGCTCGGTGGAATGGCATTAAATGCACCTACTAAGCCGGGCTCCCAAATGGGTTACCAGCTCATACTGAGCTCACACTAAAGGCGTGTGATCAAAGGCAGAAAATCTTTTCAGTGGATCTGAGGAGAACGACTGAGCCAACGGAACAGCCTAAAGTCGGCGTTGTGAGTTAGTGGCACACAGTGAGTGAGTCTACCTGTACGATGGTGACGACAGCGATGAAAACAGGCGGGGGACACAGGCGGTTCTGGTGGAAGTACCAGCGTCTGTCCGTCTCGCAGGGCAGGATCTCATAAGCCACGTAACGAACAAATCGTTTGTACAGGCCCAGCCCCGTCTCGTCCAGCAGGATCTCCCTCTGCAGCGTGCGCCGGCCATTGGCGATGGCTCGTCGGAAACTGCTGGAGCGCTTGCTGCTCATCTAAAGAAAGTGTGGCAAACATGCAGGAAGTATTCGTAAAAATGCCTGTGTGAATTTTAATGAGACTATATGGAATGTGAAAAGGAATGAAAAGACACATTTGCATTTTCTGTGTTTATTTTTGCTTATTTGATATCTTTTTTTTTCTTTTCTTTTTTTTTTTTTTTTTTGCAATAAACTCCCCATGAGTCGTTTTCTGTGAGCAGCTGGAGGACACACCTTACCAGGATGAACACATCTCATCATCGTCTGCTGCTGAATTTCTCATCTTAGCAATTATATCCATAACTTTCTTCACACTAAGTGGATCAAACATCAGTTAAGCAGGATAGCGTCTTTTCATATAATCTATGGGAAACTCATCAGTGTGACTAATCATCCTAGATAGGGATGAGCCAACATTCATAAGGCGCTGATTTCACAAGGGATACTGTGACGGTTTATGTAAGTTCTACTTTCATCATCAAATAGTCAGGGGAGAGGGTGATGACACTCTTATCGTCTTGAGGATTTTCTCTGTTGTTCAGATATTATTCAAAAGCGCCAGTGAAAGGTGAACTTCTTTAACAGCGTTGAATTAAAGAGCCTTTTTTTTACCAATTTATTTATTTATTTATTTATTTTACTTTCATTCACCTGTGATATAAACATGCTTCAAGTATCACTTTTGTTTATCTCACTGTATTTTAAGATGATTAAAGGACTTGGAACAGGTTCTCATATACAATGATGAATCTGCATCTTAATTCAACAATCTCTTCAGCTCCATCTGTGTGACACGCAAATTAAAGAGAAACGCTTCTTCGGTATACAAACAGTTTGGTTGGAATACTGTGTATAGGAGAGCCAGCTCCAGATTATATTTGTGTTAAGGCAGAAAAACCAAGCACTTACTGTTAAATAAACCTGCTACTAGTGCAAAGTTTATTCAAAAGTGGATAAAACGTTACTTAATGTGAAATAAATCTACAACTAGTGCAAAGTTCATTCGAAGTTGGTTAAAACAGTTCTTAGTGTTAGGTAAATCTGCAACTTGTTCAAACTTTATTCAGATGGTGTTAGAAGCTAAATTCTCCCCTCTGCATATATATCTCAGCAGGAATTAAATTATTAATATCAACGCAGTGTTACATGTATAAACAACTCACTTTTTTGCCACAACAAGGAGGACAGAACTGAATATTCATGGCTGATATGAAACTTAAATAATGTACAAGTGGTTTTTTTTTTGGGGGGGGATTTTGACAGAATGTGAGTGTGACTGCCGCCAGGGATGATTGCAGCTCAGAGATCTTAACAAATAGGCTGCTGAAGTGATTTTGCCCTTGAAAAAGAAAATCTTTGTTGAGAGGAGCTATTCCATGGAAAGAGAGAGGTTGTGTGTGTGTTGCATGTTATCACAAACTCCAGGTTTGCTTAGTGAGCAGGAGCTCTGCAGCAGCCTCCAGGCCAGCGGGACCAACTCTTGATAAGTTCTTTAATAGAGGCTTAGGATGAAAACCATCCTAATGCCACTATTTTGACAGCCGAGGCAAAGAACTGTCAGGATACCAACACACCACTGCTACCAGTGAATATACTGTTTGACCAGCCACCCACAGCAGGGATTCCTCAGAGTCAATATCTGCGTTTCCTCTCAGACAACAAGCATGGACGCTTCACAGGTAGGATTTACGCACACTTAATGGCTCATACTCAAAGGCAACACCAGATGTCTAAATACTCCAGTGGAACTAAAACAATACTGCTCCTTTGAGGTTGACAACTGGCTGACTAAGCAGCTAACTTGAAATCAAACTATGCATTATGATATGATGTGGCAATGTATGAAAATGAGTTTCCACTAAAAGCAGCAAGGAAACTGAACGGGGGGCATGTGGGCAGCAGCTGCTCCTGTTCAGAGTTGTAATCTACAACAGCAGAGTGGCACTTAGGTATGGGCGTCTCATAATTATAATAGCAGCTTCCTGGTAAGTGTAACAATACCTTAGGCCAGAGACAGTAGGAAGTACAGCCCACCATTAAAGTACACCATTCGTTATTCATTAGCCAGGTCCTGCTGCTTGTAGGCTCATTATATATGGCCACGGCAGGGGGCATCGTGAAAGAAAGTGTAGGTCAATAGCTTTAAAAGCTAATGAGCTAAACATACTGGAGGACAAAGACTGTAAATAAATGAGCAAATAATGAAGAAGTAATGAACAGATTGGTCCACAACCAGACCAGCTGCCTTTTTTCTTTTCAAGAAATCACTCAGGAAAAAAAAAAAAGTGTTAATCCCTTTTGGAAGTTAGCAGAGCAGGACGTGGTAACTGTGGGTAATTATGACACTGGTAGTTGTACAGTGAGGGCGTGAGGGCCTGTTGCACAGTGATAACCAGAACGATGTAGAGTTGAGTTGGCTGCTGGCTCTCCTGCAGATGGAAGGATGCATATTTAGTATGGAAATCAGGCCTGGAAAATGCAATTATACTATACTTGAGGCTGGGAGTGAAAGTAGAAAAGGAGGAGAGGGACATTAGGCGGCAGAGGAGGGAAATTAAGAAGGGAAAATGAGATGCAAGTCTGGGTGAGCTCGATTCTCACTTTCTGGAGGCCATCGATGGACGGTTACGGTGAGACATGCTCATTTTGTTGCATTCACGATGAAAAAGAAGAAAGAATGTTTATGGAAAGAGTAGAGACGGAACACATCGAGGTTAACAGATGTACATATAATTGTGTTTTCTCCCTCTGTAGGCATTCTCTAAATAAAATAAACTCTATTTATTCTGACTTCGCTTCATCTTCGTTTGGCTCAGCGACAACACCCGCCTCCTCTCCACCTTGCACTGCATTCTCTCTCTCTCTCTCTCTCTCTCTCTCTCTCTCTCTCTCATTCATACCTCCTCTCTGAAAACTTGCTCCCCGGAGACGCGGCTAAGCATAGCTGTCATTCGACGTCGCCCTCCCTGACGCGCAGGACTTGCCGCCTCTAAAGTGAGCATTAGCAGCCTTTTGAAGTGACGACAGGAGAGAGACTGGAAAACAGACAATAAGGCAGCCAGAGCTTGAGATAACACGCTGAGGGGAGCGACGACGGAAGGCGCACTGGAAAAACCACATGACAGCACATAAAACCTTGGAGGTGGAAAACCTCTGACTTGGGTTTTGGTAACAGTGGAAGTTCCCTGACAAAGCAACACCTGCCTGGGATTAATTGATGCTGTGGCTAAGAGGACAAAGATAAAGATAGTACTGGTATTCCTCTTTAGGGACAGCTGGATGGGAAAACTGACAGAAGTGTGTGCACCAGCAAGGGTCCATCTCCTCCTTTTTGTAGCTGCATGTAGTCTGTTGTGCATGCTGCTCTCAGCTCTAGTCAATTGTCCTTGATGGATTAATTAGCCACACCACATGGTCAATAACTCACAGCTCAATACTAATTAGTAATAACTATTAAAAAATGTGCTTTAAAGGCCATTCAAGCACCTGCGCTGCAGGAACAAAAAAACATAAATTACTGTAATTTTTCTCAGAATTTACCCATCCATCAAAAATATGAGAGCTGACCATCATTCGCTCGCAGAGGCGCACACACCATATATAATTTATTGTTACAAGAATATTAACTGAGCACACATTGTGATTCACCACCACATGGCTAACACTGTCACTATAGCCACTTACCATTTAATTTGTGAGTCATTCAGAGGACCTAAATCCCCCCACACACACATACATATACACTCACGCCCTGTCAAAGCAGAATCTAAATCACTGTGGATCTCAGCCCTGCGTCCGCTGATTCTACCCTGACCCAGATACTCAGGTTATTTCTTGCTCAAATCCTTTTAAAATGAGAGTCCACCCTCCTTTTTCCCCTCATCAGTTTGCGGCAGCAGCGTTCCTTCATGGTTTAATCATTGCGACGCTAAGAAACTTGACTCCGGGACACTCTCACAAAGTGCATCACTTTTAGAACCGTCGGAAACAGAAAGCATTGACTGAAGTTTGGTGTAGGATGTGCTGTTGATCGGCGGTATCGGCGTCCCCGGAGACGGATGCGCTGTTGGCACTTCATGTGAGTAAAATGACTTTAAAGTACTGTATCAGCTACAACATGGCACAAAAACTGCAGTGTCTTTCAACTAGGACAGTGCTCTCTGTAAGTGTCACATCCCTTTCTTACAATACTGCTTGTCAAAAAAAAAAAAAAACTCGCTCAGTTTAAAGTACAAAATTTCAATACACATTACATAAGCATTTTTTTGAATTACACCTCCTCAGGGAAAAGAAAATGTAAGTGCTACATTTGGGAAGAAGGCTAGTCTCAAAATCCTCCGACCTGAACAAAGAGACTCCTTACCATAATCTCTATAAAACAGCCTCTACCCGTGTAATTAACCATGGCAGCCATTTTGGATTTCCGTCAAACATTAGCCAAATTACCACCCGAAGGAAAACAATGACACACTTCTTCAATTACACAGCTGGTGCATGATAGCATCAGAGGACTCTCTTTAAAGAAATCGATACGTGCAATTACACACATAAGAACATTTCCGACTTGATTGGCCCTGCTTAACCTTCATTTCATAAACAGATGCTTGGTCCCCAAAGCCCTCCCATGTGTGAACTTCGACACTTTGACTGTCTCACAGCATCCTGCATCGACAGTGTGTAATTGTGCGGAAATGTGTCACAGCATGTAAAATGTGTGGCTGCCTCGCTGTGTGACATTGTCCTGCACATATAGTGGATTAGCACTAAGATACAAACCTATGTAAGTGTGAGCGTACGAACAAGTGTGTGTTTGCGTGCATGCGTGTCTGTGTGCGTGTGTGTGTGTGTGCGCACAGTTCCCCAAGAGAGGTTTTAGCAGAGCGTTACTTATTCACCCCTCTGGCTGAACTGATGGAGTTCCCTGGCTAAGATCACCCTGCATGAAAGATGGGTTGAACATGTACGATGTCAGACACAGTCTTGTACTAACTCATACACACACGCACACGCACACACACGCACACACACACACACACACACACACACACACACACACCACACACACACTCATATACAGAGACACCAGAGAAGCCGCTGCCTAACGGTGCGATTCAAACACATTTACACCCACTGAGGTTGAGAAGCTGTGTGGATTCAAGGCTGCAAAACTCACTGAGTGAATGTAGAACAACAAATCAGAAAAAAAGTTGAACATGCAGACACAAGGGAATGAAATGGCATCAGCTTGCGGACTGAAAGCAGTGAAAAACTATGGATTGAGTGCGCACAGGCACACACACACACACAGCACCTTGCTATGTCCATTTTAATAATGTGCAGGGGTGTTTCATCTTCCACCGAGGCCAGACCACAAATCAATACAGACACCAGACATTAGGAAATGACTAGAATATAATGGACGCTCTGAACTTTCAAAATCAAAATACGACCGTCATCTGTCAAACAATGGTGAGAGCTAGTTATAAATCTGCCAGTAATTCAAAGATGTGAATGAAGGCAGAGAGAAGATGGAGGAAGAGAGAGTAAAAGCAGAGAATGAATCCTGAAGAGAGTGTGGTACTTAAAATAAAAAAAACAAAAAAAAAAACAGAGAAAGCACCAGAAAGAAAAAAGATGCAGAGAGAGAGAGAAGTCCCGAGGAAGCTGCTGATGACCTGGTTGAAAATGTCACGTTACATGCGGCACTTTCCCCGCAGGGGCCTGGAACTCATCCTGAAGAACAGAAACCTGCAGAGCGCACACATCACATGCTCCACAGCGGGAGGCGGACTCCACATCAACATTCGAATGTCGTCAAAATTAGTCAGCAAATGTGCACGGACGGCGCTCATATGTATGAATGAGAGACTGCATTTGAGACATTTTGTTTGTAGTGGTTAGTGAGGCAGACCGAGGGAAAGTGGGTGGCGGCGTTCATTAATAATACAACGCATCAAATGGTTTGTATGTATGCAAATTGTATGCATTCACATGTGTGTATCAGACAAATCTTTAAATCAGACCTGGGGGTCGATATCTGTGTGAGGCTGGCCGTTCTCAAATTACCTCAGATTACTGCCTGCTACTACCAATGCTGGGCTAATCGAAGGCAATTTGCATTCGGCTGATGGGCAATTTTAAAAGTGTTTCCCTGCTGCTGTCTGAGCTGAGGAAGGGCTTTTTTTACACCTAACATACACTCACATGGAGTGTAGAATGAAGGAAATAAGATCTGAGGGTTCAAGGAGGCTCAAGAGAGGCAAAGGAAGAGAGGTGTAAGAACAAGGAGGGCTGGTGTACAGAAGACGGTGAGAGCAGCACTTCAACAGCCATTACTATGTAGTGTCAGAGACCTCAGAAATGGGATCTGCTGCAAATTGAGTGGCCTCATGTGGCCTTCATTACAGACCACGGGAAAGAAAGAGATGCAAGAGACGAATAGTGAGAAAAAGCAAAGGAGGAGAAATGAGCTCAAGGAAGTAAAAATATGCCAGAAATTACACTGCGTTGAATTAATTACGGTGCTTACACCCGTATGGTGCCAGGAGCCGAAGGCAGGTGCGAGGTCTGCGAGCTCAGGGAGAATCAGCCTTTCACATATAACGCTCAACATGAATTTCTAATAGGAGCACAATTGTAAACACAGATAGGTGAAAAGGCAGGGGATGAATAAAAAGAAGAGACAGAGTAGGAAGAGCCTGACCTTACATTCAAAGCAGCCTGCTGCCTACGTTAAGATCTTCACCTCTCTATCAAAAATATGCTCTTGTTGCTCATTAGTCTTTCTGCCAATACAACACAGATAGCAGATGGTTTGATCAAAGTAGGCAAGTGAGGTATAGTTGGTAAACTGTAAAGTATGTTTGCTACAGTGTTATAAACCATATGTGTGTTGCACAGGGTTAGGGTACCCCTGTCAGCTCGTTGTAAGGGTTTTCTAGTAGATGCTGGGCAGGGTTTGTGAAGTTAAGTGTTTGGATTTACCGACACATTAATGGGAAAGATTGACCTCCCTTTTGCAGGACAACGACCTGAATGGTCAAGTCAATTTTCGCCACTGCGACGTTCGCTGGCTATGTCTGAATCAATTCTGTAACCTTTTTGAAATCCAAGAACCGTGTGTGTATGTGTGATGCTGCTTTTGCGCTGCAGGGCATCGAACGCTCTTTGTGTCTCCGTCTACATTAATATCAGTGTCTGTCAACGTGCATCTGTTTTCCACTTACCAGCTCGATGAGCTCCTGGTAACACACCTGCCCCTCTTCATTGCTCTGGACCAGGGCTAACAGCATGTCCAGCTTGGACGGGTCCAGCTGCAGCTCATGGTGCTCCACCAAGCTGGTGAAGTTCTCCACTGCGATGAAACCGGTGTTCTCTGGGTCCAGCTGAAAAGACAACAACCAGTCTCAGACAAATGGTATAAAAACTGATCATAGTAGTCAATCACCTGTCAGTGATTCGAATGTACAATGATTCTCGAGCGTATCCTCAGTTTTCTATATTACTGCACACGGCTACATTTTCATCAATTAAAACAAGCAGTCGGGTAAAGCTGAACCAGTCTATAGTGTAAAAAGCTGCATCTTTTCAATACAAGTCTGTGTGACCCACCTCAGCACAAAAACATTACAAAAACAAATCCCCCTGCAGTGCGTTAAAGTAGAGTGAAAGTAGTGAATATTCAATGACCACACGATTTGATTATGATGTCTGTATCATGATGCATCAAGTTTCAACCCATCTAAGAGTTATCGTGAAGATGTCTCTGTTCTGCATCCTGTTTTGCTTTTCACGGGGAGGCACAACAGAGACGAAGCATCAGGTAGTGTCAAGATCTGAAATATGCAGCAGACAGCCGAGATGTATATAAAGAGGCACGATAGACACACATAAAGAAAACTGCAGAGCTGAAGGCATAGGCCCAGATAGTTACACTGGTATTAATTAAGCTGTGCTGCCATTATGATGCCTTTGAAAGAATTAGACCTGCCTCGAGAAAAGCCCCATTCAACCTCATTAAAGGAGCAGGGCTGCCAACGAAAACAGCAGGATTGTTGTTGTTGGGAGCTGCAAGAAACGACAGGCAGCTATGTCATTCTAATATGCAGTGACCTGCAGTTTCTCTGGAAAAGATCTGTGAGCTTTAAATGAGGTTGCCTTTTCAGTCTTTCTGAGTGGATGCTTCATTTGACTGGGCTGTTTGAATCCGTCCTTGGTCACATTTGTTGCTCGCAGTCAGCGTGGTTTTTGTAATCACCACTCACTCACAGAGACCCACAGCCCCATGGGTTATTACTGCTGATGCTTGTATGCCAGTGCTACTCCTTGTAATTGATTTAAGTGGAGGAGTGTCATAAAAATGGCTGAGTGCAGTTGTCTAAAATAGTGCCCGGTTAAAATTGGCTTGTAAAGTATAGGGTGTGTGTCTACACTTGGTTTGTGTAATGTGGTTTTTTCAGGGGGGCTGCTATGCTACTTATTACTTGATTTTCTTCCCTTACCTTTTCCTCTTAAATGCAATTCAATTGCTCTCCAATGAAGCGTTAATTTCTCATGCCAGCTCCCCTTAGTGCATCTGACTGTGTTTGTGAAAATGCGCCTGAGGACAAACTGGAGCAGTACAAAGAGACCACATGGGAAGAGCCCTCGCTGCTTCTCATTTTACTGTTTCCTGAATGCTAACACAGGCTCATTAGGTTTTCGGATGGTAAACCAACAGCCTCTCGTTGCCCCGGGGAGGAGTGAGCTTTCCGATGTTGCGTCAGTGTGGAGTCAGTCGTGCTGGATCATCGCTGCCCATGTCATGAGTCCGCAGGAAGAATCCCGTCTAGGCCGTTTTAGTATGGACCCGGTCTGCTCTGACATGGTTAGACAAAAGCTTTTCACCAGCTGCATGAGGAGAGCAGCATTAAACCATGCTGCTCCGTGTCAGACTCTACTGCAGGGGGCTCGAAGCTTAAAGCTCAGTTGCTCAACTAAGGAGCAAAGAAGATCAATCAGGAAATCCACTAGTGTGAGTCTGTGTTCACGCGTGTATGCGCATGGACATACAGAATATGTATTTCCTTATTAGCATGTTTATACCTTATGCTGTTCCATGGCCTTTTTACAGCCATTTAGTTGAACACAAGCATCCTTTTAATTCCATTTAATCTGTGTCTTTTACTCTCATGAACACTAGTGCATTTTATTCACCTGAGAGAGTACAGTAGAAGTAGGAACAAATGGGTTGCTTTTGATGATACTTGAGTCTAAATGAGTGTTTTCCCAGTGAAGGTAAGTATGTATGTAATGGGATTTTGTTACTTAGGACACTTTTGCCAGTCTCTATGTGCAGTAACACGACTCTCTGGGGCAAAAAATACTATTAACATTCTTTACATAATGTACAATTTTCACTGTTTAGACATGAAGAGAAAAATCCATAAAATTCTCGACTTTCTTCCTTCTGGCAGCTATTCCTCACATAAGATCTCAAAACACATAAAACAAATTGGTGAACCAAGATGGGAAAGAAAACGTTTCCAAATCTATTTTTAGATAATCCCTTTAACTGTATGTTCCACGGATATTTGTTAAAACATGGCCCCCTTTCTTCCCTTGAGGCCCACTCAGAAAAATGATGCAGGCATGGCTGGTGTTTGTGATGTGTGGGGTACCAAGATGAGAGAACAGAAAATGGGGGGGGGGAGGCACAAAAAAAAAAATACAGCAGAGAGGCAAGAGGTGGAAAAAGGAAAAAGGGAGGCGGGTGGTCGGTAGAATGAAAGGAATGAAAAATGATGGAATTAGAAGAACAGTGGAAAGAGTGGAAGATATGAGAGGAGAGGCGAGAAGAACAGAGGCAGCCAGTAAAGCAGAAATGAAACGAAGACACACAGCGAATAAAAATGCCTCACCACTGTCTGTTATTCTGTGTCTGCCTAACCCAGCAGTCTGCCAGTGAGTCCTCTTCTCTTTTCTATAAGAGGGCTGTGACACACTCCAGTGCTCTGCATCCACTTGCCACAGAGGGGAGATAGATCAGATTCTAATGTGCTCCTGGCTCAGCCCGGGCTGACAGGGGGAACAGAGAGCCACACTGGGGACGTCTGATTACTGTCAGCCTCCATATGTCAGCACATCACTACACATAGAGCAGCGGCACATACGCAGCCACAGAGACACACTGTATATGGCGGTGCACATTTACGCAAACCGAGTGTTGACACTGAGCTGTCACACATCTCAGATACTATTCCCTGCGCAGTCTGACCTTACTCAGGAAGAATGTTACACAGGGGAGAATGTCTGCTGAGGATACAAGGAGGTGGAGAATTGGTTCTTGTAGCCAATTAGGGTTATCAATTAGTGAGATGAGGTACACTGAGATGAATGAGTGTTGGCAAGAAGGCCCTTTTTTTTTTTTCTTTGGCAGGCTCGTGACGTGCATGAAAGAGGGAGGGAGAGAATGGGAGAGAGGCCGAGAAGAGAAGGTTGAAAGAAGGAGGGAAAAAGCACTGAGAGGGAAGCAGTTATTGAAACGATCCAACACTGGTGAGGGCGACACTTTGACAAGCTGCATGCATTGCCATGGTAACCAATCGCCTGTGTGTCATCTCTTTCTTGCATTCCCCCCCGCCCCTTTTTTCTCGACATATTGGCGTACAAGAGGCGAAGGAACGGCACCGAAGGGGGGGGGGGGGCAATGATTAAGGACGGAAGGATACAGATGCCGAGGAGAGGGTAAGGAAAAAACAGAAAACAGATGGATGGAAAGAGACCAATGAGATAAGAATGAGGTGGTAATAGGATAAAAGCAGAGTTTAGATACAAAGGGAGTCAGAGTAGGTCTGTGATTATAGATGGAAGGTGGAGGTATTAAGGCAGAGAGCGAGTGCTGGCTCAGGAGCCAAGTGGGAGGAGATGGACAAGAGACTGGTTGGAAATGTATACGTGAGTTTGACG
>JAPQRN010000012.1:7113630-7131739 GCA_037367275.1 Coranthus polyacanthus
GGTGGGGGGGGGGGGGGGGGTGGGGGGGGTGGTGGGTTCACGAACAGTAGAAATTCACAGAGAGCGTCTTGGTGTAGAGTAAACTGACGGGCCGCTTGTTGGCTCCGTTTGCGGCGCATTTGGCCGTCGACACCTGCTCCCACATCCAAGTGTTGTCACGACTGCCAAAGCCACGACACACGCTCACACCCCAGCGTATGAAAACCACTGTGTCGATGTCTTGTTCTCGGTTTTCTCTCGTCCCAACGTGACACGCCGTTTAGTTTATCCGGTGGCAGGATAACGGCCCGCTCAGCTGAATGATGTGCGGCTTTAGGGCACGACGGGAATTAACAAAAAAAAAAAAAACAAAAAAAAAATCATACAGTGAGATACGCTAATGACATAAGCAATTATATCGAAAGAGCGAACGCATTAACCAGTCTACAGTCTATAGCAAAAAAAAATGTGTTCTGTTCTGCGCATCGAAAACAGTTTCTTTCTTTTTTTTTTTTTTTTTGCACAATACTACATTTCTGGTATTTCTGTCAAGACGCACTTTGGCAAATCAGGCTGGAATGACACGCGGTATTTCTTCCCATCACATGAAATACAAAACTACACTCTGACTTGTCTAATTTTACACACTGTATTCATAGCTCACTGTAGGTGTACGAGCACATTCTGTGATTTCACATGTGACATTCTTGATTATTTGTTCTAAGAGCCTATATGGTTTATTTCATTATGAATGTATAGGAACTTACAACCGCTTACTGGTGTTGTACCCACGAAGTGCTTTGCGGGCACCAAAAGGCTGTCTCTATTAAAAGGTCCATGGAGGAGTTGTAAAACAATCTGATGGGCAAATATATTTGATGACTGGTACAGAACCTGTACATAACTCAGATTCAGACTCATCCGTGCAACTGCTGAGGCCTTTTGACCCGCTATGTATTGTTCATCTTGCTATAATTTACTGGAATCTAGTGTGCGAGATAGTTTTAACACATAAAATGTTTATAATGAAGAAGAACACTGACTTAAAAGGGGGGGGGGGGGGAGAGCCGTGAGACGCTCTAATTACGCACAGAAACCATGAAGAGGATTTATTCTGATCTGAATCGTGCCCTCGGGGGTCCTTCTTCTCGCCACCTGAGTAAATTAAACAGATCTGATTGAATTGAACCTGATCTGACTCTTAAAACCAGCGTGCAAACCCAAAACAACTCGGAAAGAATGCTTTTAACAGAGCGCAGTGTGGTCGTGAGCTGGATGGTTTTGGACCCTTTGACAGCTGATCCACAGATCTGATACAGAGCACACTGAGGCCTTCAGTAGTGGTGAAATCGGAGGGTGATTTTACCCAAAATGCTTTGGGCCGGGGGGTGTGTGTGTGTGTGTGGGGGGGGTGTGCAGGACAAGACTTGAGAGGGTTTTAGACAGCTAAAATTACAAACTGGCATCAGATAAATTTAGAGGCGCAACTCTAAAAGACTCCAGACGTGACGGCGTAGCTGTCTTCTGTAAATACACGCGTAATATAACTCCCACTCAGCTGCGTCCAGCCTTTCTGTCGAATAAACCAGCACCGAGTTTAGAATTATGTAAGCAGAATACATTCACTGCTCAGACACTGGCATGAATAAAGACGCAAAACGCAAGGCTCGATTTCCATGTGTCGGCGGATTAAGTGAATGGCTGTATACACGGCAAAAAATAGAACTAGGGGAAAAAAAAAAAAGAAAAGAAAAAGAAAACAGTCCATTAAAACGTCTCTGCGAGCTTGTAAAAACACTATTCAAACACGTGGCTGTTTCTATCATCAACTGAGCGATTAATCGGCTCCATCCACCAACACAAAGACACTGATCCTAAAAAAAAAAAAAAAATAATGAATAAAAATAAACACATATCATTCTGCCTGGGACTATTTAAGACCGATCGTTTGGTGTATGCGTAGCCTATTGTATCAAAGTGGCAGGTGCCTATAAACCGTAGTCTGATAAAAAAAACAAAAAAAAACAGCCTTTAATTATTGAGTTACGTTTCCTGATCCTGTTAATGACTTTGAAGCGGTGCGCTCCGGTGCTCCCGTACAGCGTGGAGGACGTCCCTCTGTCGGCGGACGAAGGGAGTGGTCTAACCGGGGACGGGAGAAGTCAGCGTTTGTGTGCTTTTTTTTTTTTTTTTTTTTTTTTTTTCTCCCCAGCACCGCTTTCTAAACAGCAGAATACAAAAAAAAAAAACAAAAAAAACCAACCACATGACTCCGGTCAATTGGTGACAAACAACAACAAAAAAAACCAAAACAACAACGGGCCAATACCTAGTGGGCGAAAAATCCCCCCCCCCCAAAAAAAAAAAAACAAGGCGAAAGCTATGCCTTCACGTGGCCCGTGGAGCGGCAGACGTAAACAATAGGCACGTTGCGCGTACGAGCCTTATGCGTGTCCCGCTGAGCGTGGACTGCGTTTTGCGTGATTATATCCCTCCCTCTGTAGCACGCATATTCAACTGCGCCATGTATGAATTGTTATTCACTCACTCACTCGCCCAGCTCTCTTTACCTCCTCCACTCACTCATTCATTCCTTCACCCTTCCATGTATCCCCCCCTCCCCTTCCCTCTTTAATGCACTTGTGCTGTACAGTATAAATACTGAATGGAATAAAGGCTCCACTTCAGCCCCAGCAGCACCTCTCACCCACTCGTCCTTTCATTAACTCACCCTGCTCTTTGGCTCGGCTATCCCACATCTAAAACAAACAGACAGACAAACAAACAAACAAACAACAAACAACTCACTCACTCTTTCACGCACTCACCCCGTGCCCTCCTTCGCTCCTACCTCACGAACCCACAAACTCACCCACCCTCATGTCAAAACACATACACACACGCATACACACAACAACAAAAAAACAAAACACTCATCAACTCATTAAGACACAGGTGAGGAAAGGTGACACAGACAGAAGCTGATACCCCCCCCCCAAAAAAAATAAATAAATAGTGACTTCATTTGGATTATTCACACTAAGTTATTTAAGATGTCAGTATAATATTATGTGTTCAACATTAGACTGTGCGTCGCTTCATAATGGGCAGTTTCCTACTGTAGTCTGCTGTTAAGGACCACCTCTCTGACAAACAGCCTGGATGTCCGACTTAGGTTTGACCCGCTGCACATGATGGGGATGACTGCATGCATTTGCGGTTTATTAAAAAATAATAATAATAATAAAAAAAATTAAATAGCGTCCAATAATTCATGAAACCGTGCCACAAAAGTCGAGAAAAAAAGCACTACTGGTACTGTGCTGTGACTTTGATTTAGGAATCAAAATGGCGTTGCAGGGAGGGACATCAGACCTAATATTAAAAGAAGAAATAAAAGAGGAGATGTTGTAAAGTTTAATACTACGTGGGGATGTTTCTGGTTCTGTGGACCGGCACCGGAGACCCTCATAATAATCAGGAGAGCCAAATGTCAAAGCTGTTATTGACTCTGTCTGATGCGCCAGTTCCTGAACAAAAGAAAGCCATCACTGCGCCCATATTGAAGCACTTTGCTTTTTTTTTTTTGGCCGCTACCGCTCACGCAGCTGGACCCGCACCTGGTCACACACCAGTTAATTACACCTATTTCCGAAATGTGATGATCAGTTTTATAACCCCGCAACAGAAGCCCTGATCTTTAGAGGTGTTGGCAACTTTCCTGACAATGGAGCTCTCGAGTGCGACTGCCATAGTGACAGTTATAAGCAATTCTGCCCCCAAACCATCAAACACAGCGGACCCAAACACCGCATTACAACCCACACGAACCCACATTATCGTCGCAAGTGTCGTCCATAACTTAGATACCGTGACATTTAATTTATACGAGGTTTAACAGTAAATAATCTCGACCACGTCACTCAAAGTCAATGGCCGGACTGTGTTAGTTGGGAAAATGTATGGCTGTATTAAAAGCAAAAACGGATTCCCACGCCGAACCAATCGCATGCATCCGTCTCTGCATAGATTCGATTTCGATGTGCATTCAAAGATTTTGCCCCAGGTTCCGTCTGTTTGGGTCAATTTAACGCGAATTGTGCAAAATTGTTCACAGCACGCGTTACTTCCAGCCGGTTTTCCCGGAATAAAAGTTGTTCGCTGGCGCGGACGGAGGGGAACAACCGTGTCGCCGTGAAGCCCGATATCTCTGCTATCAGCCCGTGGTGTTTAGACGAGCGGTATTTCGCCGTATTTTTTTAATTTGTCGGGAGTTGGAGGATGAAGAAACACAAACGGGACGGCGCCAGTTCCATGGAGTCCGCTAGATCAGCTGCTGGCAGTTGGTGTTCTCAATCACGTCCGCAGAAAGGCTTCATAGGCTCACTGAAGCGCCTGTGGACTAAGACACTTAAGTGATCCAGACGCCTGACACGGCGGTTTGTGCGGGAAAATAAAAGAACATATTATATTTATTTTTTTTCTTCCCCAAAGCAGCGAGCGTGACGTTGTTCGCCAGGTCGGACTTTCTCGGGAGAAGCTTTATTTCCCCAGTGGTAAATATTTTTTCGCCGCTTCTGACGCTCCGGTGTACCCAACCAGCTGAGCCGGCTCACGTTTCTCTTTTTGAGAGTTGTGGTGTGTTTTTTTTTTTTTTTTTGATAAGTGACTCAAAAGAAAGTAACCATGGCAGAGACGTCGGCGGCTCCGGCTAAAGCCAAGAAGGCATCCAAGCCCAAGAAACCTCCTTCTCATCCAAAGTACTCGGAGATGATTAAAGCAGCCATCGCTCACGACGCCAACCGGACTGGTGCGTCCCGCCAGTCCATCCAGAAGTACATCAGGAAGAACTACAAGGTGGGCGACAACGCTGATGTGCAGATTAAAATGGCCCTGAAGAGGCTGGTGGCAGCCGGATTATTGCGACACACCAAAGGCATCGGCGCATCCGGATCCTTCAAGATGGCCAAACCTGAGGACTCCAAAAAGTCAACCAAGGTAGCGGTGTCTCCCAAACCGAAGAAGGCAGTGAAGCCCCCCAAACCCAAGAAGGCTGCCAAGCCCAAGAAGGTGACCAAGACGCCGGAAAAACCCAAGAAGGCAGCTGCAAAGAAAGTGAAAAAGGTCGCGAAAAAGACACCGGCAAAAGCCAAAAGGCCACCAGCTAAGAAAGCCAAGGCAACCAAGGCCAAGGCAAAACCAGTAAAGAAGACAGCAAAGCCCAAGGCGAAAGCACCCAAAAAGGCAGCTAAAACGGCAAAAAAGAAGTAAAGGACATTATCAGAGACATGTAAATACTTAAGGAAATTTTTTCGTATATGTATTATTTTTGTAAAGTCTCATGCAAACTTGTCCTGTTTTTACTTTTCTCTTCATTGCACTATAGCCTAAGGATGCTGTAGAAATCATTTTATTTGGTGTCAATAATACTGTTCATTTCTACCCGACCCTTGGCTGCACACCGAGTAGTCTAGGGTCTTGTAAATAGTTGCACGAGGTCATATTGAAAGTACAAGTGTTTCAATGGTGAGCATTGTCGAGCCTTCACAATGTACAGACCACAGGCAGCGGACGTCAGCAAGATTTTCCTACAGGCTCCATGGTTGTCATTCAAGCTCCATTCTGTAGATTTCCTCACCTTTAACGACGCATAATATACAAACATCCTACTGTGTTCAGTCACTTTTAAAGACTTGTTTATACTGCAACCCAATAAACCTGTGTCATCTTCTACAACGTGTGTTTTTGTCAACTTCTTATGCGCTTTTTACGCACGAGTAACCTTGGTGAAGCGGCGGGCGCCTGTGTCGTGGATGGAGGAGCCACCGGCGCGCAGAAGAGTTCCGCTGATTTGTACGTGTTTCATATATGTCGAGCCGGACGTTTAAACTTCACTTGCCAGCGTCGTCGCGATTCACCGAGGCGCAGACGCGTAACCTCAACAACTTCATTGGGACTTTTGTAAATGAAAGAATTCAAATAAATACCACGAAGTGCGAGTGTTTACACATGTGCGCGTTTAACAACTGTTGAAGCGGGGATGAGTAGTTAAATACGCTCCGGTTACTATAAAAGAATCATGCACCCTGATTGAATTACTTCACAACTACTTGCAGCTGCTTTCGGAAGCGGAGGCTTTACGCTCTAATGAAACGCAATAAATCCTATGCTTTACAAGTTGCCATATGGAGACAAAGACGTACATTAACTAAACACGACCCTCAAGGGAATGGGACAGTCGTTAACACAAGAAAGGGACAAATAAGGTATGGTTCACTGCGGAACTGTTCCACATAATGTTCATGTTAATGTTGAGTGGACATACAGGGAACAGAAGCCACTTTACAGTAATATTACTTTTCGTTTTCCTACTTTAGGACAGAACGTGTAAAGTCCCAGAGTGCTTTCTCCAGGTTGTCTGGGGATCAGAGAGGTGTCTCTGACACACCCAGTTATAACGGTCCTGTCTCTCACCTGAAGCTCGACACTGCCATCTTGCGGTGCTTTGCTGGAATAGGTCGCTTGACTGCAACTGGGACAATGCTGATGGTGTCAGCAGAAAGAGGCTGAAAAACCAACATTATACACAAACGGCCGTCTAATAGCGTTGCTCTTTATGTTTAAACACAGTTCACCAAACTAACGTTGTAAAATAGCTCCAGATGAGCTTCGGGACTTGCCGAGCCATGGCGTTGTTACTTTAGCGCAAAAAAAAAAAAGGTGGTACATGGTGTTGCATCGACGCACAATAACGCAACATGCATTTTACAACAGAAAAATATTCACTTTAAAACGGTCAACTTGACTGAAACACTTTTAAACAGTAATGCCTCACTGGAAGCACACACACTCAAAGTAACACGGAAATGAAACCATATGATTGTGGACACATCTCATAAGTCTATTTTCTGATGATGAAACAAAGTTCAGTCATAAATAATCAGACATAAAAACTTTCATTTCTGGATTTGGCAAAGTGAAGATAAAAAAGAAAAAAAAAAAAAACCTGTCCAACCAAGCACAGCATTCATCAGATATCTACCAATTCAACACCCATAATGTATTTTGGGCAAAAGCCTCCAACCAGACGTGTCTGGTCATTTATTAAGCATCTAAATCAGTTCACTTTCAGTAAGAAAACAGCCATATTTTAAAAGTCACATAAATGTATCCCGCAAAAACAGCAGGTCCCCTGCTAAATTAAGCAACAAACAGACATTAAAATGACTGTCTCATGTTTCAATACAATGCCAGATTACATGTTCAAAGTGTGCACAGTGTCAGGTGTATATGGATAAAAGAACATCTAATTCAGTTTCAATTAAAACTCAATTATAATGTGAACATGTCATATTGTTTAAGATTTGCCTGCCTTCGTTTTGTAGGGAGAATATTTTTCTTCTTGCGGATGCATAAACAAACCCATCATATTCCATTCCACACAGAAGCAAGTTTTCTTCATGCACAAAGAGAAATCTCTCCCTGTCACAGCAGATCAGTGGCTTCCTTATTGCTAGAAAACAACAGTAAGATTCAAGCTAGTTAAAATATTTCATTCTCAGGCAAAACCATATGCCTAAGGAGCAATTAACATGCTATGACTACTCATTTTTGCTGAACGCTGGAGTAATTTGGCAAGTCGGACATGTATATCTCGTCTTTGTGATGTCTTGGTCAAAAATGTTCCTGCAAGAGATTCAGCGGCAGCCAACTACGGACTATTTAAAAAAAGCTTCATTTGCTGCCCTTTGGTGATTCAGTCTAATCAACTTGGCATTTTCTGTTATGCTTAGGAAACACTGCATGGATACAAAAACCCTCCAATCTCAACATTAACGCTCGACAGATAAATCAGGGGAAACATCTTACTGCTTTTCCTCCATTTTGATAAAGCACCACTTTGGATATCAACAGTAGCAGTTCTTCATGTATCAATGTGCCAAGGACACACACAGACCTACTGGGTCAGCCTGGTTAGACGTCGTAAGGCAAAAAAAAAAGAAGCTGAATATGGCAGAATGGGAAATGTGTTGAAGAGCTCTGGACTTGTGTGATCAACGGACTCTGAGAGAAGAAGTCAGACACTGCAATGTGCAGAGAATATGAAGAGTTTCCTGGGAGGCTTCAGGGTGAAAAGTAAAATGATATGCTTCGTGTCTAGCTCAGACTGCAGTGGTTCTGGATCTGGTCTTGAGGGTTTGGTCTTGATGGATGGAGCGTCATGTTGATCAAAACAGGTCGGCTGGTTGTTGGTCATTTCTGTCTGGCGACGGCTCTGTAGATCGCAAACCCCAAAACGGCAACTACAGCCGAGCCCAGCGCCACTCTCAGCCAGAACGATGTGTTGCTCATGTCTGAACCATTTAGGTGCCTGGAGGATGGAGAGAAGATTATTAAATTGATAATAATCAGAAACACGTTGTTCTGAGCTGTAAACTGAATTATATGATTGAACTGTGACTCAACACATCAATGCTTCAATGCTCAATTCATCGCTTCCTGTTTAAAAATCATCTTGAGTTTTCCCATGCTGATGCTGATGCAACAGTTTGGGATTATTCCACATCATGAAAGTTGTATAAAAAAAATCTATATTGGCGCTGTCTAATCAGAGGTGTGCAGTCTATCTGCGCTTCAGAGGGAATCTATCAAACCTTGTTCATTTTCCAACAGGGAACTGAAGCCAATACATTGCTCTATTCAGAACCACTGGATTTATTTGGGGGGGGCGAAAACACAATTGTGCATCTTTTACCACTGCCTCAATCGGCTAGTTTGTCAGCTTGGATAAGAATAACGTGTTAGAACGCCAAAATCATGCAGCAACACAAGTGAGCTGGCTGAAAAATTCTGGAATCTGGTTGGTTTGAAGAGCACTTCAGAGCTTCAGTTCCCGGTGGGAAAGGACTGCATGATGGCACGGTATAGCAGTGAAAATATTCTAAATATAGACTACACTTACAGTGGTATTGATATTTGTAGGTGGGCTGTTTTTTTTGAGGGGGGATGGGAAAACATTATACAAAAAACAAAACTAAGCCTTTCAGACTCATATGGTTCTGGATAGGTGTCTGCACGTTTTGAAGTCATTCGTAATCGACTGTCAGACAAAACCAGATTCTCATTTTACTAATGTTTGTGTTTTCCTGTATTTTAAGGACCGGTATTTAGTCTGGAACATACGGGTACACTGCTGCCCAGGCAAGTTTGGTGTAGATGTTCTTGCTGGTGGCGTCGAGGCTGGAGAAGGGCAGTGGCGGAGGCAGTCGGTGTTTATAACAGAACTCTGCTGGCGTCATCCCATGGAGCTGCTTGACCTCAGGAAGATCCACTTTGGAAGCTACAAGCACACATGGGATGTTGCTCTCCATGTAGTGTTGCTGAGTAAAAACAGCAAGATAATGAAGAGTAAATACATCAGTTAAGAGAAAAAGTGATTTTGTGTAACACACTGACCTTCATTAAGACATTAAATGTCATGTGTCGCTTCAAAGTATTCTTATGGAGTTTAAGACTATTGTAACCTTATTCTTTTAAATGATCTTGGAACAAGTAAATTAAAAAAATACTTCAAAGGCTTACAAACTCTGGTATTAACCTTTAAACTGAATGGAGTCCCTATAACGCTGCTGGGACTGACCTTGTATATACTGGCACAGTAGTTGAAGGAATGCGGGTCACTGGTGTCATACATGAGACAGGCAACATCACAGGAGGCATCCGATGCCTTCAGGAACTCCGCCTCCACATCCACCTCATTAAGCTGCACAGAGAACATAATCATGTGGTGCTCTGGCTAAATCCAGATTCAGAGCTGAGGAGTCGGCATTAAGATCAGGACGGGGGCTACTCACGATAAGGTACTTCTCCTGGTTGCTGACTTGGACTGTGTTTATGGCATATGGGGAAAAGGCACTGCTGGTATTTCCCTTATTCTGTTGAAGCCAAAAGAGAAACAAAAACAAGAAGAAGTCACAGTCTGCATTACCGCAATGATGGAGAATGGTATAGGTTTATAATTATTTAATAATGCAACATTTGACATTTTTTGGCAGCAGATGGTGCCATACCACAATGTTGCGACCCACGAAAGCCTGGAGAAAGGCGGTCTTGCCAGTCCCCCGCGGTCCGATCACTTTGCAGAGGAACACTGACCGCTGTGCCTGGCGCTTCTCCAGGTCCACCTCTTTTTCACGTGTCACTGCACATATAAAAAAAGCAACAACAGTTTGCAAGCTGCAAGACACAACACAGCTGAACCCCACCTTACTGCTAACGATACATGTTTGAGTTTTCATTTCTGATATATCACTATTTCACTATTAAAGGTTCAATATGGAAGATTTGCGCATTTACGTTGTAGTTTGTTATGTGGTGGGAGCTGGTCGTTAGTTAACTCCATTACTAAGTGAATGAATGTCTCAGTTGTCTACATCCATGATGAGAGCTTGTACAGATTCCAACAGCAAATTCACAAACATAAATCTTCCATATTGACCCCTTAAGCGAAGTCAGAAAACTACATGGTTAAACCTTAACTAATACTGTATATCAGCTAAAACGCCCTCTAGTGGCAGGTTAGTGATTTGCACATGATATTTCTACAAGACGGAGCACCTAGGATTATAATATAATGCAGGTACATTAGAGCGAAGTCCTCTGACAGATGATTAGAAGAACCAAATGACCTTTCCTTTGTTACAGGTGATATTGCAAGCATGACTAAACATATATGAATGCTAACAGCCAATATTACATAATAAAGGTCAGTTCTCCGCCATTAAAAAACACAGTAAATAAACAAAACCATTAACTATTAACCACTGGACTTAAGTTGTGTGCTGCTTCCTTGCTCTATATCTAAAAGCATACATGCATACATATTTACATACATACACAGACACACATGCAATCTACTCGTACAGATGCCCAGTTCAAAGCGTTCATCCAGTTATACCCAAGGACAAACGTACATGTAAGTAAATGTATTAGGCCACACCGACGAGATAGGACTAAGACTAATAATCCTCCTACATAAGAGTGCTCAAGTGGGAGAACGGGATTAAAGTTTTCAAGAAGGATGTATCTTAGGGAAATACTCACTGCCTTTGTAATTAACACAGTGTTGAAAGCGACTGCAGTTAATACAGTTTAATACATTTAATTCTCTCACATGGTCGGGTGCAGATGCAAGCGTGCACAGACACACACCTGTGACTGCAGCAGTCTGGGACTCCTGTTCAGTGAGAATAGGGTAGCCTAAGTATCCCAGGTGCTCCAGGCAACGGTGGATGTCAAGGTATGCAGAGAGCCTACATGTGAAGGGAGGGATGGATACACACGTGAGCTTTGAGCATTTTTTGTTGTTGTTGCAAAAACGCAAACTCAAGAGAGATTCTTACGTCCACTGGCAGAGATAGCCGTGATTAGAGATGTAACCCTCATCTGTGGTTGGGACAGTCATGTAGACCTCTGCACCCCATGGCATGTAAGGACATACGCAAAACAGGTTCCTGAGCTCTGCTGGTGACAGAGCAGAGTCTTTGTCCTAAGAGGAAAAACAGGCCACTTTAAAACAAGGAGATCCTCCAGAATAAAACAAGTCAAGCAAAAGACCAAGAGCTGCTAATGCAATTTGAAGGCAATTCAAACATCTGGCTAGAGGGAACATAAAGAGTGGCTAAGAGTATTTTCTCTATATTTTTATCTTGTCTAGGGAGGACCTTTGTCCATTACACTTCACAGTCCAGCTGAACATCGTGACCAAAGGCAGGATGGCTACTCACTTCATCATACTTGTCAAACAGCCGCTGGAGAAACTGGTGACCTAAATGATTGAGCTCTGTGCTACAGCCTACAGGAACCCGCAGTCTGACAACAGAAACACAACATCATAAAACAACACTTAAGCAGGAAAAGCCTTTCCAAATATGTATATATTTAGTAGCTAAAGTGACAGATAGAGGACCGTCATTTGACATACTCGGGGTAAAGGTAATCATCAGTCATTTCAAGGTTGTCATCATAACCAAATTTTCGGAGGATAGTCCACGTGGTTTCATGTCGACCCCTCTGGATAAATAATGTATTAAGGAACAAGAAACCTGAAAAAGACGAAACATAATACTTAGTCATTAGTGTAGCCTTTGTGTACCCTTTCAACAACATGGTTTACAGTCATGTTTTCATACCCTAGTGTTTTTAAATGACTACTTTTTTTTTACCATTTAGGGTTAGGCCATTGTCCTGCACTCCGTCACTGGTGTTCTTCCAAACTACTGTCTTCACATCATCTAAGGCTTGAGGTGCCAAAGGATTCCCAAAACAAGATTTCTACACGAACAGACATGTTTTCATTATAGCGAACAAATGCTTTGAATGTTTGAAATGACTGAGAAACATGATGTTATGTGTTTAAAACAGCACCTGAAAGCAGTTTAGTTCAGCGTCGCTAAGGATGCGGTCATTGTCCTGGTCTGAAACGTAGAATACTCTGCTAAGGGCTCGAACGCACAGAGGTTTTAGCTGAGGGGAAAAAAGGAAAGCATGATCATGATTTCACCATTCATTTGAACACATACAGTATGTTTAAAATGGCTGGGAACAGACACGCAGGCAGGCTGACTCCACAGTTGGCCTCCCATTTTAAAAAAATGTCTGACCTGTTTGTCTTCAGGGTCGTAAAGAGGGGCAGTCGGGTGGAGAACTGCCTTCTGTGCGTAGTAAAACAACTCTGAAATATTCTTCAGGTTCTTCGCCGAACACTTTGAAAAGAAAAACAGCAGGGAGAACACTTATCTACAGGATCTAAAAGTCAAAAGTGTTGTGTGTAAATATTTGCATGAAAGCCAGCAACCACACGTGTCCCAGTTTTAAAGTTAGCAGGTGTACAGACTGGATAAGGCTGCAAGCATTCAGACTCACCTCAACGCATGTCTCAATCTCTGAGAACTGGTTCATGATGGGAAGGATGGTTTCCATTGAGCTCCCACAGCGCAGATCCGACTTGTTTCCCACGAGTATAATGGGAACCCTGTAATAATGTGGAAAAAAGGTAACTCCCAAAAACAACAGCATCGTGATATAGAGTAAAAAAATGTACAAACAGTGCAGATCACTCATACATACACAATACAGTGCAATCGCCACTCAAACTGAACGTACTACATAATCCTCACATTTTAAAATTTGTACTGATACATACTTGTTCCCTTTCTCCGCATTTCCATTTACTAACGGTATCCATTTAGTTTTGATCTGAAAACAATGTACATATTAAAAGCACTTAGTAAACATGGTAGAAAAGCACGTAGAAAGCATGGACAGCATAATATAAGCAGGGGGTTACTACCTTGTCTATTGTGTCTTCATTGGTCACATCGTACACTACACACACAACATTAGCCTGTGTGGAAAGAAAAGAATGGACAACTGACATGAACAACAGACTCTGTTAAGTACAGTAGCTGTTAATTAAAGCCCTGGTGAATAAAACATATTTTCAGAATATGAGGATGAAATCAATTTCATATCTTTTTATGATAAATGCATAAAACAACTGGACACAACAATAAGGAGAGAAGGAAGAAAGTCTGACATATGTAAAAAGGACTGCCTAATAAAATATCTACATATTTACATCTAATGTGAGTCCTAAATATGTGCAATGGATATCCAAAAATGTACATTTAGTTTCAGAACTTTGTGAAAATTACCTTTGTTCAGCTGCAAATTACCTTACAGATTTAATTATATCTCTAATATACACAAACTCTCTTCTTTTTATTATGAGGCTATTACATTTTAACAATATTTTGCCACCACCTGGACGCATCTAGTTCTGATTTGAAAAGGTGCCAAATTATGTCTAAGCTGGAAAGTGTGCTCACCTTGACAATCTCATCTCGAAGCACGTCATCACTCTGTTCTTTTTCTGTTTGGGTTAAGGACAAACATAAACAACCCTTGAAACCGCAACGCTATGAGACCCACATGCATCATATCTGGCTTCATCAAACTTCACACAGAGCAGAAGATTAAGTAATGATGGTGGTATATGTTACCTGAATAATCCACTATGTGTGTGGGCACCTTCTCTGGAGTCACATCGGCTGGGATGGTGATCTCTTCTGCTCTGGGGGGAACCTGTTAAAGATTGCAGACCGCATTTTGCATGAAATGCTGGCATGTCAACACGGGCTACAAAATGCAGGTGGTCTGCTACGTGACAGTCCTCTGCAGCAAAAACAAAGCCAAATTAACACCACAGCGCCGAAAGAGAGTTGTACTCGCACTTACCTCTTCTGGGAACTCCTCTCCAACCAAAGACATGATGAGTGAAGTCTTCCCCACCTTGGCTATAAGAAGACACAATATAAAGAGGATTAAATGAGCTGTAAAATGAGGTGATATATTAAGTAACTAACAAAGCATTATGATATAGCTAATTACATGCGACATATACTTTTAAATACATATACTGTCTCATAGATTGTAGTCATTTTGTTGTACGGTGACATTTTTCATTAAACGTATTGCTAACTGTACGTGTAAGTTGGCTGAAAAGTCTTTTGTTTGTCAGATAAATCGCATGAACACCATTATAAAGACGAGATTAATACCAGTCAACAAGGGATTATGTGAACACTATTTTTATCCACTTACGGCAGCTGCAGAGGCTTTTGGCCCTGAACAACCAATGTTTACCCTAAATGTGTACATGATATCAGTAGGCCAGTTATTGACATTACATTGATTTAACGCTAAGAGTTGATTGCATCAGCTAACGCTAATGGAAACTTTATAAACACACAAGGTAGGAAAAGTTAAGTTAAAGTCCGTACATTCAAAATTTCAGTCTAACTGCAACTAAAAATGTCAAAATTGTCAAACCAGCAGCTACTCTACTGAATAAAGAATAAAAAGCAGGCACTAAGATACACAACTAGCTAACTTAACGCGAACGTTAGAGCAAAGTTATTCAGCGAGCTAGCAGTCGTGCTAGCATAACGGACATTTGAAACTGAAAAGCAGTGTTTTGGTTTTTATGCGTTAGTAAATAGCTGGTTCAGGGACATGAATTTTCCCTGTAACGCTAATGCAGTTATCGTCACCATGTCACCAGAAACACCAGGTGTAACATGAGCTGCAAGTTAGTAACTTAGCTACAACAGCTAATGTTTGCTAGTGTTTTAGCTTGTGGTCAGCAGTCAGTGCGGGACTTACGTTCCCCCAGTAATAGTATCCTGACGTCTTGTTTCATATTTCTTCTCTGTTTGAACAACAGTCAGACGCGGTGCAGTATTACAGTGGCATTTATCTTTCATTTGAATGCCAAATTCCTATCTAAAACCAAATGTGCGCCTCTCCACAGCGGTATGCAGCCAAGGTGAAACCATATCTTTCCGGTTCACGGCGGAGACGGTGAAAACACGCCATCTGCTGGGCAAAATGACAAACTGCTGCTTTACGTTGTACTCGTGTTTTGTCTGTAAACCATATACTGTATACTGTATACGTACGTAAAGTAATGGTAAACATGCACACATACATTTCTTATACATTATTATGTTGTATATATCTGCCAAAAGACATAGACTTAGCTAGACATATATGTAACAGACTATGAACAGCAACATCTTTGGTTAATAGTGTTAATAGAAATCAGGCTCAAGGACAAATTAATATTAATAAAAACCAATCATGCAGGTTTCTATTTAGAACATGAACTCTTTAGAAAAAGCATATATGATAGATAATATTTTTCAGGAATGTCAATACACCTCTTCCCACTTAATAGCCATGCTTTTTAAAGAGGACTTTTTTTGATAGCCCTATCAAAGTCAAAGCTTTTGAAACAATTTATTTAATCAAGCGTATCAGATTTGTGTTCAGGGATTTAGTATACATACATTTTACTGTACACACAATCAGCAGATGAGATTTGGGTTGCTACTTTTAGCAACAAAAACACAGGCACTAAAGTACTGCACATAGGAGCCATATATTATTTCAAGTATTTGAATCCCTTTTTTTTGCACTGTTATGGCCATGGTTATTACATTTTATTCGATGTAGCTCTGTATGCTGTAAGAAAGCCACAATAATCTGAATACTGTGGCAGTGGCAAGCTGAAAACTGGAATGAGTGATGCACTACTGGTAATTAGGGACACGGTTTTTCAGATCATGAAGCATAGTCACAGGTTTCAAGGACATTTACACATTTTTATGAGCTTTTTGTCTGACAAAAAATGAAACTCAGGACAATTCATACGTACAAACTGATGTCGGCACTTCAGATCATTCAGTCATTCAGTCTTTGGATGAGTCTACTTTTCACCATAAGACGGCACATTAAAGACTCTAATTTACATGGTGCTTTTTATTTAAGTCCCATGACTCTATCCCCCAGAGAAAAATAGAAGATAACACAGTAGCATCATTTGTCGTCATTCATACACATTCTAACTCACGGTAAAAGAATGAGACTGAAAACAAAAAGGGCATGAACTCACAAAACAACCCCTTCAATGGCTTTATCTTAAAAACTATACACATGAGAGAAAATAGTGCAAATATTCCACAACCGTAACCTATTCACCTAAAAAATAATTAATTTAAAATATATATAAAAAATGAGGTAACAATATGATTACTTGAAGTTACAAAAACTCTAGGCATATGTGAAAGAGGGTAAACCTAAAAGGTTTAAAGTTTATAAATAGGGCTAAGGCTCTGAGAGGCCCCGCACCTCCCACAGAAGGATCTCATTATAAGCCACGGTGAAAAGAAGCGTCCCCGAGGGTGAGAAGTGACATGTCTGCAGCGAGTCACCGTGCAGGAAGTCTTGGAACCTGCCACTGCTTGTTTTGATTAACTTGAGCACTCGTTCTGATAAAAGACAAGGCACAGAGTGAGAAACGGTTTACACACACATGCTCCAAGCAACTGAATCCCTTTTTGCTGGAGTCATTCAAATAAAAAGGTTTACCTTTTGATCCCACAGCTATGAGTTGATTCTTAGAGGAGAGGCTAAAGCATGTGGCCCAGTGGGGTATGGAAATCTTTTTTACAATCTGGAGTAAAAAAAAATAAAAAATGTTACAACATAATTTGTAGACATTCTGTCAGCAGCATATTGCTCTGTGCAGGTATAAAACATCATGATGATGCAGGAGTGGAGCGAAGAAAGGGGAAAGTGAACTTTGGTACCTGTTTTGTATCCAGACTGTAGAAGGACAGCTCTTTCTCCACTCCATAGCCGGTATAGACCACCAGGGTGGGGTCTGTTGGGCAGAAGGCAGCCAGGCTGGGGGGTGGCTTATCATCCTACAGCACAGAGTTTAGAGAAAGATCAAATCAAACTGCCCGTTAAAAAGATATTTAGAGAGCTTCACTCCACATTTCTACTCATTATCAGGCACTATTACTAAAATACTGATGGTACCCCTGAATAGGCCGGAGCTGGAAATGTCAGCCAGTCTAGCAGGTCACATTTGTCCTTCAGCCAATCAGCAGCCCACACACTGACACGCCTGTCAGCACTGGCAGCCAACCACATCTCATTTCCATCCACTCCAAAGTCCTTACTCTGGGGATTAGATGATAAAACGGTGAAAAAATGTCATAAAATGTCAATGAAAAAAAAAAAAACAATGACAGAATTTCTGAGACCTGTTTTTTTATGTTTCAATAACAAGGCATTGGATCCAAAACCTTGTACATTGCAGCAGGTGTAGAGAGCAGATGAAAGAAATGTCACATAGTCTTTTGTCAGAAAATCTGTCACACAAAGCACAGAGTGGAACATATCTCTACTGACATTCTCTGCGATGAAGACGTGTATTTATGTGATGAATGGGATTTGAAAAGATGCGTTCAAAGAAAATATGTCCACATCTCTTCAGGTTAAAAGACATGAATTGGACTGTATTAAACCCACTGAGACCGGATGCAAAATGTCTGTGTCTTTACAACCAGGTGTTATGTTTGCTTTTATCTTTAAGAGCAGGTCTGACATTAGTGTTTTTTTACCATAAAACTGCAGGAGCCGAAATCAGGAGTAGAGAAGCAGAACCACGTCTGACTGAATCTGATCGGCGGCAATTACAGCCGTCAGTCACATATTT
>JAPQRN010000012.1:7143210-7155273 GCA_037367275.1 Coranthus polyacanthus
TCAAATTTCTGCTAAGCACTGAACTTAATTATGCACATGCGCATACGTACACACAACTCGGACCACATTGTGGTCTTCCTCGGAGGAGTTGTAAAGTGCCAGAGAACCTTGAGAGCAGGCACTATACATGAACTCCCCGTTAGGAGAGAAGGCAAGGCCCACCACTTCACCTCTGTGCTGCCTGTGACAAATAAATGGCAAACAAACAGTCACGACAAGAACACAAAAATCACTTTGTCTTGCAGGATACAATTATGTGTAATTCATTTTAAACTTCACGACAACTGACCACAGATTAGCATTAATCATTCAGAACAAGTAAAAATATCCAGTTTTGCTTCAAATGAATGTGTCAGTTCTGGAGTGGACGTACTTTGATTCAGCCAGCAGTTTTGCACTTGAGATGTCAAAGACTCTGATGGTGCCGGAGCTGAAGCCACAAGAGAAGACCTGCTCGCTAGGATGAAAGGCAACTGAACAGGGGCTGTCCTCTGATACAAAGTCATACAGCTAAGCACAGGACACAATATGACAGAGACAGAGAGAAAAAGAAAAAGTGAGTAAAATAAAATAATTATTCAAAAGCAACACAACACATGATTGTGGTTACATTGTATACTGCAGTCATACGAAGCAAGCTGTATGCGCTGCAAATTCATTTTACCAAAAATTACATGACAATATTTCATTCTTTTTATCCCTTTATCTACAGTAAGACTGAATGATATTTTAAAAATCATACTGTGATTGAGATATAATGCGAGATGATATTTTGAATATTTTTGAAACATTGTGGTATTTTATTGAAAGTGCCTTCAAAATGTTTGATTCTGAACATCAGAAGAGACAACTAGTCCTGAATAAATTAGATGGAGCTGTTGATTTACCTGATGGAGGGAATCCATATTCCAAATGCGCACTGTGCCATCGGAAGAGGCTGTTGTGAGATGTCTGCGAACGCCATCTAAACTGAAACCAAGCACGGTGTCCGTATGTGACCTCATTAGTGTGTTGTAGCCACGGCTGCTCACATCAAGGAAACCCAGGTTACCAGTAGAGGTGGCTGCCAGGACCTGCAGGCTGTCTGAAGAAACTGACACCAGGCTAACAGGCCCCTCATGCTCTGAAAAACAATGGTCAGCTATTCTCAGAGAGTTGTGGTTTTTTTATGCAAATACTTGATAGGTCCATAAAAAGGCAGATATCAGATATGTATACTTTTTTTGAAATTCTGTTATAAAATAACTTGGGACCGTCAAAGTCTGACACAAGACAAGACAAGATGCTTCTCCAGCAGAAGAGTAAGCTAGTAAATGCTTTGATAGTGAGCCTATGACTGACTAATGCAGTGTTTGTTAGTAAAGTATCATATGTAATGTTGCTCTGTAGTGGTGAAAGACAGAAAAAATGAGGGTTTTGTTTATGGACAGTTAAAATTTAGAAGAGACATCCTGTGACCAAGCCAGTGCTGCAAAATTCTACAGAGGCTTGTGACACGTACTACTACAAGGGTTCAACTGGGTTTTAGCCCACACATGGACAAAATATGGCTCAAGGGCCACAAGCTTATGCTAATGAATCTCAAGGTGAATGACTACGATGAGTCTGTATTTAACATGATTACAACAGAGAGAGCTTTCTACATTAAGACTGAACTAAAATCAAGTGAGAGGTTAGTAATGTTAGCAGATGTGATGACATTAGATGAGTTGCAAGTTAGGATGAATGCTTAAAAAATTCCAAAAAGAGCAAAGTTGACTCTGAATGTTACGTTTTTAAGCATGAGTGAACATCTAAATATTTTGTCACATTTTCAGTTTAAAGGCAGTATGTTTGATATGCCAAGAGTATTACAGTATTCAAGTGTATTCCATTGCCAACCCCTGGTTTAAACAAAGCTCACTTATTAGTTCACTGTGTTCATGAAATGAATTGAATTGAACTGAATGGCCACTGCCCACCAGGACAGATGAAGCCTGCCAAGAACTCACCTCTGATAGAAAATGAACATCCATTCATGAACTAAAGGATATTACTGCCTCCTGTGCAGTGATAAATGAAAGCTACTTTTAATTTGCTGCAGGTAAAGGTTATTCTCGACCCACTGTGCATACCAGCTTCCAGGAGGACAGATGAAAAGTCAAGGGGCCAGAGCCGTAGGAAGCCATCTTCAGAGCCAGTGGCACAGAATGATGTCGACACACTAATGCTGTTGATGGCAATGCCTGGACCTGGGACAGATGTATACATATATTGATTACCAAATGTTATCACTACTTAAATATTGCTTTAAAATGCTAAACATCAAACACTCTCCCTCTCAAGCTGGCTTCAGACGCACCTGTTTTAAAAGTCAATTTCTCCCTGCGGTTTCCGTGCTGCTCTTGCGCAGGCAACAGTCTCCTGACATTTCTGATAACAACTCTGCTGTAGTCAATCTCAAAGATATGGCCACTCCGGCTGCTGGCAAGTCTATGGAAAGATATTTACAGACAGAAATCAATAATGAATATGAATTACAATTATAAAATATTACTATATAAATATTTAGGTAGATTAGATTCATACTTATTTCAATGTCAATTTCAGTGACTGGGAAGCTCACTCACAATGTTCGATCATCTACATGACTAGAGGAGATTCCTTCCTCAAAAGCGACGTCTGTGAAATCCAGTGAATGGTATTCACCCAGGTTGACAGGACAGGAGCGCAGAGTCCCATTCCGCATTCGCCACAGACGAATATTGTCATGACCACATGACACCATTCTAAACCCAGATCCAATCACACACAGAAAAACCCTTGGTCTTTAATATGCCCCAACCTCTTTTCCTACTAGTGCAGACAGAAAGTCTTGACATTGAGCTGATTTACCCAAAGGGACTGCCGAGCACTGTGGGAGTCCACTAACAGACAGCACAGCTGCCTTTCTGTCACCATTAATTGCCATAGGTACTATCTGTTATGCTAATGTGGCATTCTAATAACAGGTATCTACTTCCTCCTCACTTTTTATTTTGGCTTCGTTAATTATGCAATAACTAATTCAGTCAACATACATGTTAAACATGTTATGTCCAAATCATTTAACTAACAGCTGAGGATACATTTTTCCCCCATATGTGCATGTGTGTACATACAAAAGTTGCATGTCAATTTATTTGGAATTAAATTTCATTTTATATTTCTTACAGTTCAAAAATTACTTTAGAGAATACATGCAGAATGTTCTTAATGTGGATGAATAGCTATCGCCATTATTAAATAAAACAGAGCAGATGCTAGAAACATTTCCTCCAGGTTTCTTTAGGTAAACAGATAGCAGAACATATGCTGCTCCAAAAATTACAACAGCAACAGCCAGCTGATTAAATAAATGCACCAAAAATACAAACACAGAGATGGGCAGATACCTTGTTTCATCAAAGAAGGCAACCTTCATTGTGTGAATGTCCACATCAGTGTGTGCTTTGGCTAAGATGGTCACGATTCCTTCTTTTTTAACATTCAGAGTGTTCCACACCACCACCATCTATAAAGGGTTGAATTAGGATGAAAAACAGACACATTCAACTCACATCTCTGGTGAGTCACAGCCTCTAGCAATTTAAAGAACCATTCAATTCGTCTGGGACAAATTGTAGCCATATCCTACCTTACTGAGTCTGTATTCAGAAAATGTCACTGCTTTAACAGTTAAATATGGAAATAAGCCCTATAATATTCTTTTGGAGCACTTACAGTTTTGCTGTGTTTGTCTTTACCCACTCCACAGAGAATACCTCCACTGTATGAGAAGCTTTTAGATGGGCAGAGATCAACAGAAACAACAAAATGAGTATGAGCAGGCAAGGTTCAACACTGGCTTAGTGCGTGCATGTATAGTTTACCTGAGAGCAGACAATGAATGAGCATGAATCCTGAACATGGCAAGGCAGCTTCCGCTTTGGAAGTCCCACACTCGAACTACACCGTGGTTACCAGTTTGTGCAGAAGCCAGCAGTGTTGTGTTACCGTTGAAAGCTAGAGCAGATACCTATAGAGAAAACAGAAATGACAGATATTGCAAAAATTGAACTTCTACAATGAATCCACTATAAAACTATCTTCTGTTACTAAAGCAAAAGCACCTTGGTACCCTATTGAGGATGCTGCCTGAACCAGTTGTACCTTCCTACCAGGGTTTATGTTAACCAGTGTAACATGCAATTGTCTGGCAAATAAAAATATCAACAGCCAAAATGTCCAGTGGGAAATATGCCAGATGAATAGATAAATTCATTTAAAGCTTATTAAATAGCCCATCATAGTGTAAGCTAAAATACGTCATCAAGACAACTTAAATATAACCCTACAGGCTTTTTATACCAACAGAAGTTTGGTTTTGCCTCTGCTGTTTCCACAATGAAGGATTCAGTGTGTTTGGTGTTTATTTGGGGTTCGGTGATTAATTGTTCCGCGAAACCATGGAGGGTTCATTAGAACTTAATACATAATGTAACACATAGGCTATAATCTCTTAATACATCCATGCACATGAGCTTAGTTACATGACAGACCGTAGAATATGAATGCGCCATAGAATGTGTGTTTTTACTGGCTAAACCTGCAGTGCACTGCAGCTTTAAGACTGCATGAATCACAGGCAAAACACAAAGGTTAACTTTATTTTATTTATAAAACATTAATTTTAACAGGCAAACTGATCGGCAGAAAAAAATCTAGCATAAACTCTGCTTCCTACACATTTGAAGAAATTGTCTTGTGGAAACATCCCAACAAATGACAGCTCATTTACCTTATCAGTGTGGCCAACGAAGAATCTCTGCAGCTTAGATGTTATATTCATTGAGATGATAACTGCATGGCATGGATACACCACTTCATCACCTGATTTGGTCCACAGGGCCTATAGTTTAAAAGAGTACTGATGTTAAATCAGTTTTGGATTTTATTCAGTTCACTTGTGACATTCAGTTTCATTACATTACAGTTTGAATATCATCACCCTGATAACTACAAATACAGTAAGTATACATGTTTGGTGGTGGCTCCTCCAAAGCCAATGACTCTGTGAAGGTGGAGAATCGGGTCTGGGAGCAGCTTCTAACAGAGACAGCAGACAAAATTAATTCAAAAATAAGTTCAGAAAAATGATGACTTAACAGCTACTTTGTTTTTAATCTAACTTGCTCCTATCTCTTACCTTCTGTTTGGTTTCTTTGGATGATGACAGATGAAGATCATGTGGGTCGACAGTGGAAACAAACTGGAATAAAACAAGATCAACAAAAAATTATCAAAAGCATCATAGACAAGATGGTACAGGTCTGGAAATTTAGAGTGGTCTCTTCATATTTCCAGAGTAGAGTAATTGGTTTTCTTTCCATTGATTACACAGTCTAATCAGGATGACGTTTTACCTCCTCTTCACTTTCCTCTCCCTGATTGCTGAGCCCATCATCAGGATGCACGTACACATGAACACCACCGTCGTCAGCATCGCAGGGTGGCCTGGAAGTGACTTGGTGTGAACTGGAGACTGGTGACTCTGACTGATGTTGGTTATCATTATGACAAAGCCAGTTCTCCTCCTGATGAGTGGACACCACGCCCAGCTCAGGTATGTCGGTCACCACAGAGGTTCGATTACTTGGAAGCTGTGGAAATAGAACATAAAATCTGAGAAGAAAAAAAATCTAAATCGTCCTACAAAGCTTTGTGTTTGCAACAGAAACCCTCCAGTTTCCCACTGTCACAAATAACATTTAAGCAGATCTCAAACACTGTGGCATAATATTAGATACTAAATGTTTTCCGGCTCACCGATTTGGGAGTCGTGATCTGTTGGATGAGCGACACACGGTCTTGGACTGGTTTGCTAAGGTGAAAACAATGAGATTTCTGTCTCGTGTGGCTTTTTTGGGTGGACACTAATCCTGGGAAAGACAGGAATATGACAAACAGTCAGCTACAATACATAATTAGGACTTACTAGGAGAGTATTTATAGGTATAATGTGTGTAACTGCATGACTGGAGAATGTTACAACAAGATAAATTTGTTCATACTTTCTATAGAAGTCATAAATGGCATATTTTGATTCTGGTACAGAACAAAAAAATTAAAATGATTTGGATTTTTTTGTAATATTAGAGGAAAGGACTGGTTTTATAAAAGAACAACGGCCTTTAGAGAACATTACATCAGTGAATTAAAAAGCTTTATGCATATGAACAATGAGATCTGTGCTCTTTAATTACTCACGAGGTTCTGGGCTTTGGCTGTCTTTTTGAATGGAGTCAAATGGTAATTTTGTTCCTTCTGAGGGAAACCTGTTGGGTTAGGACAAGATGAGGGACTCCAATATAATACTATACACTGTGGTACATTAAAAAAAAATTAAATAATGTCTGTAACTGGTATTTTGTGCAAGATATTTCATTTCTCTGACATTTATTTTTAAGAATCTACCATAATAATGTTCAGCATAGATTTTGCTTTCAGCACAATTCCAGTTTTGTTCCCAGGTGAGGATACATACTTGATGTAGTCATAGAGGTCATGCCAGGAGCTTCCTCTGGGCACGGGGAATGCCATCTCTCTTGGCACAGGACCCGTACCCTGAGAACAGGCCAGACCCATCAGCTTGGCTTCATTGAAAGAAACACCTGTTCAAAGAGAAGAGAAATGTACGTGAAGGTGACGTCTATAGCGAACTGGCACTAAATGGTTTACAAAAACTGGAGGGTCTGGTCAGGGTGAA
The DNA here is from genome assembly GCA_037367275.1 of Coranthus polyacanthus. Lineage (NCBI taxonomy): Eukaryota > Metazoa > Chordata > Actinopteri > Kurtiformes > Apogonidae > Coranthus > Coranthus polyacanthus. The sequence goes on from JAPQRN010000012.1 coordinate 7,149,977, forward strand.
ACTACACACGGAAGAAACAGTTCATCAACTGAAGAGCTTTTTCAGTTTAATTCAAAAATGCTGCTGGTTTAAAATGTACAGGTTGTGATAATATTAAATGACGTGTTTTAGTGCACTTGACCATGAAAAGAACTCCACGTCTTTCATTCTCTCAAAGAAAGAAATTTTGTTAATTTCACTTGAAAATCAATGGTGACCTTGGCATAGAGACATGAAATATAAACACACCTTCCTCAAAACACAAGTACAGACATAGCGTTGGACAAAAGAAGATACATTCCAGCTTAAATAAAGGGAGTCTCACCGGGATCTAGCAGGAGGTCACTAGTAAACATGTTTTTTACTGCCATGTTGGCACAAAGTTTAACACTCTTCAGGTGACTACAGCTGCGGTTGAGGTAGGCAGAGAGTATGCTCTGCAGATCCAGCATCAAACAGGTCCAACGCACTGAAGTAGGAGCAGGCCCTATCAACCCTGGTCAACATAAACATCGAAAGCAAGATTATTTACATGATAAACAAAACTGCAGTGGTGTGCCAGGACAATGATCGAAAAAACATTCATACAAATACAATGCCTCATGTTTAAATATGTTTGCGCCAATTGTTTGCTCTACCATGTCTAGCTGACTTGGCTGTGTTTTCATAGACTGAATCCTTTGCCGCTCCACACAGGTAAGGAAACTGAAGCCATGTAGGTGTAGACTTGAACTCTTTGAACATGTTTGAAAAGGAGATCCGGACCACCTGGCCTTCCTACACATTCCAACACAGTTAAGGAGGAAACAGTCAACTGGATGTCCACATATACAAAATGTATATGTGTCATTCGTACAAGATGAATGTTTTTATGAATGTTCCACAGCAAAGCAATGTAAGGTAAGTTCTACTTTGAAATAAATCTAAAATGCCAAACGCAATCAATTGGTCATCAGTACATAATTAAATCCCCAAATCAAAATCAACTGGATGATGAATTAGAGCAAAGAAGCCCGAAAATTCACTTCCCGACTCATATCACAATAACTGAAAAATAATAATATGATTTTATTGGCAAATTGTTCAAAAACTATCAACACAAATGAGTGCATATGCTCTTATTATTATCAATAAAATCAGGTCCAGTACCTTTGCAGCAACATCTATGTGGACGACAAAGTACTTGGTAGGGGTCGGCCTGAAAAGAAGGTAGAGATATTGCCCTGTCAAACCCAAAGACTGGCTGCTGTTTTTGGGGACCAGGATGTAGCTGTTGGCAGGGACCGGGCCCTTGATCCTGAACACAGAGCACTTCAGTGTCTTGTCCTGGAGGGGAGGTTTATGGAGAGGAAGAATACAGTCAACTTACTTCAGTTTGAATACTCGCACGGGGGGGGGGGGTTTAAAAATGATACTCCACCCAGAAAAGACATTGTTTGGAGCCTACAAATAGCGAGCAAACTACTGAGTAATGCCTCCAGATAGCGATAAGTATTTGATAATGACTAAAGTATCACTTTATTAAACACCAATACTGTAAGTGGTTGGTAGCACCACGTTACCGTGTATGTTGTCACATCCCCCTCCTTTGACGACCTTTTCCAGTCTTCAACTTTCAGATGTTTAAATATGTTGACATAAGGGTGCTGCCAGCCTGGGGATACAGTAAACATCAAGAAATAATTATTTCACCATACGCGTTCACTGTTTTGACAGGCTTCTACCTCGGTCTTTTTGTTTGTGTGTCTCTTTTTGTCATTTGTTCTATCCAAACTAGTTTCATTAGCAACTAAGAACAGACATTTACCTTTGGAAGCCATTGCGAGCGAATATGAGGAATTGGATATCCACCTGTTGATGTCTCAGCCGTGTAGAAAACTGGAACTAGTTAACTAATTGCTTCTGTACATTTTCATGTTAGCTAGCAAACGCACGTCCAATACAATTACGAAAGCTTCTCCGTTTCCCAGTGAATAGGACAATACGCGTATTTGTTACATATCATTATTAAATGTGAGGGCTCTTCCAGATATATGAGGTAACTAACAATAAACAACACTTTTTAAAGTGCTTACTGTTCAAAATATAGCCTTCCCGCTCCAGCCTCCGCCGTTGCCAACGACAGCACGACGCTTTTGACGTTCGTGCGGCGCGTTCACGGGTGCTTCTGGGTAATGGAGTCCATTGCTTATTCTGGTAAGTCCGTATAAATTAGGCAACTTTCTCTACATTGCTATTTACAAGCGTGCATATAATTCTGCTGTCAGTCTTATCAAATGATATATTAACCTCATAAATCACCTCATACCCTGCTTTCTAATACTGTATTAATGACCCACTCTGTCTTGCACAAATTAAGTCTACATACAAATACTTATTTATAGACTAATTTGTATTACTGAAATTAGTTAAAGTCTTAAATGACCACAATCACTTGTTAATTATAATACAATTTCAAATTTTACATAGAAACAATCACTTATTCACAATTTTACTCAAACAAACACAAACCACGAATCTTAAAATGTACAATGAATGCAAAAATGTATTCAGTCTAAGTCTGTATTCACAGCATGTGGGAGTAACTCCACAGGGTCTTGAAGATGTATGAGGAAGGAAACCTGCATTGCCACAGACGGATGTTCACTTTCAATTTGATCCACATGAGCGTTGTCTCTATTTATCACTGATGGACAGTTCAACAAAGAAGCATTAAGTTGTGCAATAGGTGGCTGAATGTGATGTCTAAAAATCTGCGGACTCTCAGGAGTGGATGAACCCTCAGGCCTTGTCATTGCGGCAGACAATCCGTTGCGCTCCGGGACTGTGGCAATAGATAAAGTTTCTACTCGAGAGTCAGTCCCGGCTAGTCATTGTCCAAAGCATACAATCTCTGCTTCTGTCCTCCAGCTGTGTAACTTCCTCTTCACCTCTGTCCTCACCTGCACGCAGAGTGAAGGTGAACCATTTCAGAATTAACACAAAATAAGAGCAATGAGTTCTGTGACATTTCCAAGTCTGACTGCTTAGAAATGTAAAAAAAAAAGTTGAATTAATGTGGCGACAAATAAGTAATTAGCTGATATATATACATAGATCAGATCCATTAGTCTTAAAATACAGCAAAGATCTGAAAAATAAGATAAAAAATATGGACAACCACAGCAATAAATTCAGTAACGCACAACTTTATTTTTTACCCTAATGCATAATGATTTGCCCAGCTGCTCTAGGTGACCTGCTGTCAAGGAAATGAATAATCTAATTGTTAGCTTTTTAAACAATATACCAACTTGTACACTTTAGCATTAATGTAATGTCTCCCAGATAATAGGACGTGTATATACTATCTGTTTTCTTGTTACATTAAGTTAGAAAATTAGAATATAAGATGCAAAAACAAACCTCTTTATTGGCATAGCAGTACAGCACAGCAACAAGTAATCCCTATGGAGAGACCAGATAAAAAAAAAAAAAAAACAGTTTATTTTAGTAAGTAATATAGCTCTTAATTTGATAAATAGCAAAGGGTAGACTGCATCACACATTATCAGAGATAGCTTGCAACTCACTTGCCCGTCCAATTTAACATACCTGAAATGAATTGAGAAAAAGTGTGAAGAAGACCTTGATGTAGCGCAGGACACCCGTTGTCTGCTCATCGATAGCAAAGATGAATATGATTTCATGGACACCAAACAGAGGAATGAGGGTAAGGGTTGCCTTGGCAAGTCTGACAAGACAAAAAACAGAGTCAGTTTGTCAGTTGGTCTTAAGTCTGTCTGTTTTTTTTTTTGAAAACCTTCACGCTTATTCCTGGCTTAAAAAAATTGGATGGACTTTTAAAAACATGGTGAAACACTTGCCTAAGTTTGTAATCTGGGTAACCTATCTGGTTGCTGGCCCTCAGTTTGGAAAGAATGACCTTTATGATCTTCATGAAAATCATAAAGTTGATCTGTTGATCATAATAAGAAAATATTAATTTAATAATATCAGACAATGACACATGCAAGGAAAACTAAACATACTGGGGAGACTGTGTAATTTGTCCTTACTAGAGAGGCAAAAAGAATTGGAAAACGAATAATCCACCAGTAGTTCATGTTTTCATTGAAACCCCAACACCTGGAAATAAACGGAAGAAAAGGCAAACATTAATATTCAGCCTTGTGTAATTTGAGTCAGTGTGGGGCATGGGTGTACATGACTCTCTTACTCTTTGTTTTCTTTCAGTAACTTCATCACTACCCAGGGAACCACGAATAGAAGTGGAGTTCCTAAGACAAAGGCAGTAAAGATTGCCAAAATTAGTGCTGTGGGTGTATCCAACAGGTTTAATTAACAGAAGACTGCAAAAGCGAATGTGAAGTGGCACCAAGACAGTGCATTCACTTACCCCAGCAGACACAGATGTAGGGTAAGTATGTGTTGTTATTGATGAACACTGAAGCAATGAGCACGGAGTATAAGTAAACAGCCTCTCCAAAGAACCAGTAGTGATTGGCCAGAACACAGTATTGCATCAGCGTCTGTGCTGTCCGGCAGCCAATAGCAGCCTGGAGTAAATGGACAGAGAAAAGCCTCATGTAGAAATGTGCCTCGTGCTAGTTGTTGTAATTACAACGGAAAAACAGAAAAAGATAAACAACACCTACCTGGTGACTCAGCATCTCACTCACATCAGAGTGCTTCATGATTTCCCGCCCCCAGTGGCGTTCCAGCATGGTGTCCTTAACCATGACAGACACAGCTCGCAGGATGAAGGAGAGGAAGAGGTTAGCATGTATGTAGTTCCTGGTGCAATGCAGTTTCCTGTAAGGGACAAAAATTATAATTAAAAATTTTAATTAAAATAACAAATTATAATCACATCTTTTATTTCTCATTTTGATTTCTCTTTTTATTCTTTAATTATTCTGTGATGGCTTAAAGCAGATACAGTAGGCTGTAGCTCTTTTGTATTTTTGTTGTTTTTTTTTACCTTTTAACACCAGGTCCCTGGTGACCCATTGGAGGGTTAGGGTTACATTTGAGCCATGTTTGAACTGATGTAGTTTAGGTTATGTTTAGATGCATCCACAGCACATCTCTACAAGAAGTCTGGCCGTCCGTCTCTTTTACATTTAAAACACGATATGTCAGGAACGGTTTGACAGAATTTGGCACAAACATCCACTTGGACACAAGGACAAAGATGATTTTGATGGCCAAAGGTCAAGGTCACTGTGACCTCATGCCTGTTCTTTCTTATGAATGAGCAATCTCAGGAATGCTTTGAGTGGATTTTCTAAAATTTGGTACAAATGTTCGTTTAA
>JAPQRN010000012.1:7166424-7192420 GCA_037367275.1 Coranthus polyacanthus
TCGCAGGGCTGACATGTAGGACGAACAACCATTCACTCTCACATTCACACCTATGGGCAATTTAGAGCGACCAATTATTTCGAACCCAGGACCTCCTTGCTGTGAGGCGACAGTGCTAACCACTGCACCACCGTGCCGCCCAAAATTGTAAAGCACATGAGTATTTCTTGATTTAGATATAAAAGTATAGTTATTTACTTGCATTCCTGAACAGAAGAATTAGTTTTAGTGGTTGAATGTTATGCTTGATTAATTTCGGACTTCTCAGAGAAGCCCAGTGAGCCGGCTCAAATTTGGGTATAAAAAGGTGAATTCAGTTTGATATTCCTCATTCCTGGTTAAAAAAAAGAGTTTTTTTTTTTAGAGTACTAATGAGTTTTGGCACTTAACACTGCATTTGGCACTGCATAAAACTATGCATTTCCATTTCAATTAAAAAAAAAGAAAAGAAAATGCAGTTATCTCACTTGAGAGAAGTTAGTGTCCGGTTCACCAAGAGGGCTCGGCTCAGGGCTTTGGCACCTTTGTTGCTGACAGCATTTTCTGCTAAACTGAGAGGGTGAATCAAACAGGTTACAATCATCTGTAACATAGCAATAATCACAATCATTCACAAAACTGACACCGAATAGCAGTAGTTAAAACATTTTACATAGTATGTGAGCAATCAAGGAAGTTGACCTGAGTTGTTCAGAGCTATTAGACTGTAAAACATTCTTCATGTGATAATATAGTTGCACAGTTTGTGGCACCTGATTTTCTGGATGTGGCAGTCTTTGGCACTTAGAAGGCTTCCCAGCAACTCCATCACATCGTCTTTGAAGTGATTATTCTCTAACCTGTGTAAAAAGATCAAACGTTTCGCTCACTGTACATCTTGGTCCTGATGGTTTATGTAACTTTAACAGTGCTTTGAAGAGCTTACCTTAGATGGCTGCAGTACAGAAGCTGTGGAAGCAAACATTTCACTGTGGTGTAGTTCAGAGAGCCTGACAAGTTGGTCTGTTCACTGCACTCTGGAGAAACATGAAGCAGGTAGCCGAGTACCACACAGTGGGCCCGTGATAACTTTCCTGATAGGCTTCCATGCCGTAGATCCTCCTCCACACTCCGCAGCAGCTCAGTATGTTGCAGCTCGTGTAAACAATAAGCCACGTTCACGGCACGCAGGGACACCACGCTGCCCCCACTCACTAAGTGGCTCTGTAAAAATCCTGCCGCCCATGCTTTCTGGTTGCCGTCATCTTTCCCGAGACTCAGAAGCCCAGCGAGAGGTTTCAGGGCCACTGGGCACAGCAGACCTGTCAGAAAGCGAATAAATACATCCAGGTGTCCATCTTCAGCTTGTTGTGAGTGTTGAAAAGCATTTCTGAAGTGGTTCTGGAAGCCAATCTTGGGCCAAGACATGGTGCTTTCTGAGAACAAGTCAAAGATGGCCCGCTTGGAGGAAACATAGTAGAATGTAGCTGCAAGAAACTCCTGCAAAGTCAAATGAGTGAACCGGTATGCTGTGTATATGGTCGACTCCTCCCGAACTAGAACGCCACTACCAAGACTACTTTGAAGTAATAGCAGGTCTACCCCATAGGCCCTGAGATCCTGCTCACTGAAGGTGTATTTGTGCTTGAGGAGCCCGTAAAACGCCAGCCGTCCGAGATTCCCCAGCAGTTTACGATTGCTGCCATGGAGCTGCTCCGTCTTTACAGGCTCTCTGCCTCTTGGTTCACCCACTTCTGCCTTCATAGAACAAAAGTGGGCATAGAGTTCAGTGCAAGTCCTTGGAAGATTTTCCTGAGTTTCACTCTGCATGATATACACGAGGGTATCGGCCACTATCCAGCAAATGGATGGTATGTAGCACATCACCATTAAAATCTTATGGGCCTCCAGGTGTGCCCATATTTTGCTGGCATAATCCATCTCAGAGAAGTGGTGGTTTAGGAAGATCTGAATGTCTGTCGGGCTAAATCCTGGGATTTCAGTAACCCTGTCAACCAATCCTCCAGGGATTAGTGAAGCCACTCCTGGCCTGGAAGTCACCCACACAGCTACATCAGGGAGCAGATTTCCACGGATGATGTTAGTAACCAAGTCATCAACAGACACTTCTTTCTTCGGGTCATTGCAGGGAGCTGCATCTGAGAAATTCAAAGTGCATCGAAATTCATCCAAACCGTCAAGTATGAGGAGTGTCCGACAGGAGCTGCTCAGGACCAGACCAGGGTCTGTTAAATGAGGAAAAGCCAGTTTCACTAGCCTCTCCACTGACAGCTTCTCCAAGGAGTTCAGCTCACAAAACGTGAACGGTAAGACAAAGCTTACATCTGTACAGATGGCCCCCTGGCTCCACTGTTTGACAAAATGTCGGACCCAAGTGGTCTTACCGATACCGGCAACCCCAACTGTGAGAGAGACCCTGGGAGGAAGACTGACCCGGGTCAAGGGCTCCAAGAGTTTGTCTTGGCCCAGCTGTCTGAGATGATTTCTTTTCCCTCCTTGCGTCGCCTCCACTTGCATCAGGTCATGTTCCTTTTGCTGGAGGTCAGAGAGTCCATCGACCAGGAGTAAAGGTCTTGAGGAGATGTCCAGTTTGGAGCAGCTGAATGAGTCTCTGTCTCTGTGCTGCTCGCATCGCCTTAACAGCACCTCTTTGTGCTCCTTCACCATAGAGTCTGTAAGGATTAGGATACGGTAAATTGAACACTTTCATCTCAGTGCTTTTACAATACCTCACATTTATAAACTGACTACAGGAGTGAACATCTCAGTGGTTCAGTGTGTTGATCAAAGACACTCTGGCATGTTATTAGAAGGATTTATGAAACAATACAGTTTGTAGAAAACATAATCACTGCTGCCATCACTGAATGGTCTGCTTTACCATCCAGAGTTAGTACAGTTTTGAAATAAAAATTTTTTTTTTTGTTATTTAATCTTCTTAGTCATTCGTTTTTTAAATATCATTTTAGTTTTAGCGTTTTAGTTTTTCAGGTACTATGAGGAAAGCCTTTGCTCAAAAAGGCTTTTCTTGGTTTTTGTGTTTTTGAAACCGGTCATTTTTATTTTTACTTCTGTTAACAATTTACTTTCCCAGCTACTTTTCATCTTAGTTTGTGTTAAGTGGATCAACCCTGCTACAGTCTGGAATGCAGAAACCAGGAGGAGGATGAAAATGAGGACTGGAGAGGCTAAAAGCAGATGGAGTAGATTTAAGGGCTGGAAAAAGCAGCAGGACGTGCAAAATGATCACAGAGTTTCCCTTTCAAATACCCGAGTAAAAGCCATATTTTTTATTCAGTTTATAAATTCAGCTATTTATTTTATCTTTTTAAATGTCATTTTCTATTTACTTAGAAATGTAATTGCAGCATTTTAAAAAGATACACTTATTGTCTAATGGTGTAGTTATAAATCCCTTTTTAAACGGAACCGTTTATTGTGTCATGTTATGTCATGCTAAATGCTATGTATTTATTTCCGTGACCCTCCTGGTGCTCCGTAACTGGTTACCTAAAAATGATGTTTTCTTAATCTGTGAAAAGAGCTCCTTACCGTGGTTTAAGATGAGCTGGGCCACCGGGCAATCAGACTTCTCCACAAAGTCTCGTAGGGCATCAGAGCTTTGATTGTCCTTTCCAGAGATAACAGTTGTGAGCGTGTTCACCTGATCCTGTAACTGGCCTGCTTTCAGGATCCTGGTCTCCTCAGCTGAACTCAGCACATCCACTTTTTTCAGGTTGGTTAACATCACTTCTAGGAAGGGGGCTGAAAGGAAGCGCTGCAGCTGGTCTCGATGTTTATTGATCCAGCTAATATCTACATGAAAACACGAAGAAGAAAAAAAAACGTCTTACAATCCCTCTCTGAATCTCTGGTGGTGCTTTCTGGGGCTCCAGCCATGAATGTTTTCTCAAAATAGTTTTTTTTTTTTGATTCCCCCTCATTCTTTCGGACTGCACTGGCAACTAGTACACACCAATAAATCTCTAAAAACGTCATGTCTAATGATTGCAATGATTGCAATTTGACCATAATTCTGATAAAATACATAGTTTACAGTTAAAAACAACAGATTACACAACTACTAAAAAAACAGACTTTTGTGCTGCTCTAATGGAAGAAATGCCAGGAACAAGAAACAGGGAATAACATTTCACATGTGAATTTATTTTCTATTTTGCTCTGAATGTGATGAATTTGATATATGACAATGGGTTATCCTCATTTTAAGGTCATATATTCATAAAGTTACTGCCCTGATACTAACTTAAGGTAACTTAAATCATAAAAAAATGATTTTTATTAAAATTATGTAGCTGGTGAAAATAACATTCATGAATTCTTTTTTATACATTTGAATGATATAAGATTGCAGTTAAGTTTGTATTATTCATGTCTCTTGTAAAAAACGTGTAGTCCAAATCATTTTCCTGGGCCACACACGTGGGTTCTTTCCAAGACAAAAGAAAATTATGTTGCAGTTTTCTACAATTTCACACTATATCCACAATGCAAGATATTTCAGAGAACGGAGATAGACTTCACAGATGAAAAGAAGCTGACATGGTAACAGGTTCCTGTCATTTTCATCCTGCATCAGCTGCATTTTCAAACACAAAGCGTCGGAAGCAGAATGAGTTCAGACGAGACAACACTGACATCGCATCATAGTGTCTGTTCCATTAACCAGCGAAAACTCCAAGATACATAACTACAACTAAACTAACCTGTAACCATTATTAGCTATTATCATCATCATCTTCAGGCTCTTCACTTATCTTTCCCTGCTTCACACCGATCAGCAACTTTAACTTCTGGATCATCATCCCTCGATTGATCTTAAACAGTCATATGAAAAAGAGGAAAACTATCTACAATACCTACATACATTTCCATAAAGGAAAAATGTTCTGTCCCAGCCTCCTGACTGAGGACAGGGTTTTCTGGAATTTCCTCATCAAACTGAACGCAGTGTTTTGTTCACTATAACCTGTGGTGGTGGTTCACTGTCATATCTTGTGAAACATACAGTGAGAGCATTAACCAGCAAAGAAAACAGCCTAGTTTTTTGTTTTTTCCCCCAAACTACATTGATTAAGGAACCCTACAGTGTTCCCATCACAATTTCAGAACATACTGTTTTCATCTGAAAACACCCACGTGGCATTTCAACATATCAAAAAAGAACGGATGAAAACTCCCTGCATTTCTTTTAGTATAACAATTTCATACCTGAAAATACCTGAAATCAAACACACTATTGATTTTAGGAGTCAACGCAATACGAACCTGAAGAACGTAAATGTCCAGGTATGTTTCTGAAGAACCCTGCAAGTGTCTTCTGGTTCTCAGTACATCTAAAACATATAAAAACCCTGATCGTATTCAGGAAGCACTATTAGGGTTTTTCCCCCCCAGGAAAAAAACATAATGGTAACAATTAAGTAATGACCTAAAAATAGGATTATCGAGTAAAGAAGCTGTGTATATAATGTATTTCTCAGGACCACTGTACTTTGCCTAATTATATACAAAAAAAAAAAAAAATCTCCAACGTTAACATGACGTCATTAGTGTCTCGTTATTTCAAGGGTTGATTACAATGATAGCTCTTCTTCACAAAATATAAAAGTCTTTAATTATGAAGTTGGGCCTTGGAGGACGGGTTGTTCCTTCATCTAACTGAATGAATAATGACAGACTCTAACCTCAAGTCTGTATCTCAACATCTGCGTCAATATGAACGACCAGATTAAATTCACTTTCACTTCATGTAAATTAGCAGCTTTTATTCTAAATGACGTAGTCCTCGTTGATATCTACAGCCTGTGCTTGTCCTACCCGAACACATCCTCTCTCATCTAGGTGTCACTTTGTCGTGTTTGGATATTTTTGCTGCTGCGTGGACTGCGTGGAGATAGTTTGAGGAAGCACAATGCAGCATCCTCTGAAGGCGAACAGCCCAAAGCCGTCAATGTGTTTGGTGCTATTAGACCCCGTTGCAAAGGAGAAACCCTTACCCTCGGCCTCGGCTTGTGACGACTGAGAGCAGGATGTAGACTGAAGATCCACGTAGCAGTCGTCCTGCCACACGATGCGCTTGCTGCGGTCCAAGATGGAGTCGTAATGTGCCTTCTTTTCCATGAGAAAATCAGATATTTTCTTCCTCCAGATGTCCCTGTTTGTGTCTACAAAATATAAACCAGAATGAGTTACTCTGCACACAAGGGGCTAAAAAAAGCTTTGCTTCTAGGAAATGAGTCATAGTTTTTTTCTAAAAAGAAAAATAATTGATGATAACTAATAACTGTCAAGCTTGTTTTTCATTACGTAACGTAATCTCATTTCAATAAATTATCATTTATTCAGTTTTAAATAATTCAGTTAAAACGATGGTTTTCATAATATTCCAGCAGAGGGAGGAGATTGTTTTCTTCACTTTAAGAGTGAAACCACTTTCACAACTTTTCCATTTAAGAATATTAAGAACATCTTAAATAACTGTGTTTTCATAGTGTGTAATAAGCACAACTTGCTTACATTTTTATATTTTTTTTAAGTTTAATTTTAAATTGAATAAAGTTTTAAGAAATCTAGCCAAGCAACATTTGTTTACTGCAGATTTTTTTGTTTAATACATGACAGTTTGGTTCTATTAAAGAATACTGGACTTCCTTCTGTTTTGGCCGTGTACACATTGTGTAATTATAACACAACAGCGATGAGGGGTAGTGGCAAAACAAACAAAGTCAAGGATGCAGAATATTACAAAAAACTTCCTCTCAAGCTGAATTGTAATGTTAGGCAGTTATAAGGTGTATATACTAAAAAATGAGGTTGCTACTTGAACTGTAACTCATGCTCTCCTCACTGAACGATAAATAGTTTTTTCTCCTTTTACTTCCCTTAAATCTCAAGAGACAGGCCACGGCTGCTCTGCTGAGGTTGTAAACATTACCCTCGTCTAAATAAACTACTGACAGACCGTATTGGTGATGTATTTAGAATCAACAAATTAAATTCTTTGCTCCGCATATCAGTGGGATCATTTACAAAGACCTTCTTATGTTAATTTGTGGCTGGAGTGGAACAGTGTGAGTGTACATGTTTCCTTTGACTTGGTGTGGTGTCATTTTTTTATGCGTAATAACGTTTTATATCTAGCTATTGCTTTTGTTTGTCTCGTGAAAAAAGAGATTGCATTACTCCCATTACTACTGTTTCTACTACTACTGTAAAGGAACTGGTTGCATGTAAGATATCATGCTATTTATGAAATTAAATGAGCGTAGTATGATGTTTTTTTAGTGAATTTGATTTGCTACGGTTGAAGGGAGTGCAGCTGCACAAAGCCACGTGAATTAGAAACATTTCACTGTTCACACATTAAAAGGTGAAAGAAAGAGATCGAGGGGTTTGCCAGTTACGCTCATATAAACTACAGTCCAGTCCGTGTCCAGTCTGAGAATAGATCGGTCTGATGAGCTAAAATAACTAACGCCTGTGGAGGTGATGACACACTTCTCATTACTTGCAGAGCTTCAGAAGTCATTGTAAACGTATGCTATTGTAGCAAAGTTGCAGTGAAAGTTCTGCAGACATAGATGTATTTAAATTAAGTTTGAGGTTTCGTGACACAAACGGGAAATGGCAAACACCTTCCTGTGTGGTTTGTTTCTGATCACGTAACCTGCTGCAAAGGAAGCTTGTTCAAAAAGCCCAGACGTCAAATGCCATTAAAACAGCTTACCAGCTTCCCCTGTTACATTAACACCAAGTATTAACAACTAAAACCACTTTCTAACATGTGGACTGTTAAAAAGGTGCTAGAGGACAGACTGCGTCAAATTGACAAGTCCTAAAATTGTATTTACCATCATTAGTAACACAAATACTTAAGTTAGCATCATTTGAAAAAAACAAACATATTATATTATGTATGTGCATAAGCATAAATAAAACATGTAAATGGTCACACTGTGTCAGTGGGTGTAAAAATAAAATACATCAAATTTGGCTGGAGCAGTTTCAGAAACAAACACTTCGCTGACAAAGTGAAAAACACGAGGCGCGCAATTTCTAAAACTCACCATGGGTTTGTTGAAGTTGTCTTAAGGTGTGAAAGGAAGGAAAACGCTGCCCACGCGGGTCATTTATGAACTGACGCCATAATTCCTGTGGAAGGTGTAGCGCAGGGGACGTTAACCGACTGAGAAGTAGCAGAGCAAATTCAACATGTCACAAAAACTCAGCAGCATCAGTCGGTTGTGCTGCTGGAGATTCATGTTGCATCTTCCTGCCTGTGTGATCTGCCTTCCTGTCTTGTGGTTAGCAGGCTTAACAGTGAAACGACAACAAGTCTGCTTTATACTTCGCACTCAGCGTCATATTTATCCAAGGCCTGAGTGTTTAACCTTTTAAATAGACTTCTACTCGATTAATGAACTTCATATGATAAATAATGATTCATTTATTGACCATAATGACCAAAGAGCTTGATGCCAAATGCACCAGTAAGAACTAATGCACACAAATGATAAGAAAAAAGTATAGTCTACATCGCATATTGTAGATACTGCACATCTAGAGTATATTGTTAATCACATTAAATAGCATGAATGGAGTATACGCTCCATTTACAGAAACCATACAACTTATATATATTCATAGACTTATAGATTATTTTATTTTTGTAGCTGAAAAACTTGCCACTATATTTCAATGTAAATTCTGTTAATTAGGATTAGCAAGAGATTTTCATGTCAGTTATTTATGTTTTAGTTTACCCAAAAAAACATTAGTGAGTTTAAAAAAGGCGGAATATTTGGCCCGACTTTCTGACTTTAGAGGTCAACGTCCTGTGTGTATATCTGTTTTTAGGCAGATTAACTCCTGGTTGTAAGCTTTTATTGCATTTACAGTAAGGTAACACGTTGTTTATCTCCTGTGGGTACAGTGTGTAGGCCTGTATACGGGTGCCTGTTTTTTATGCGCATGGGTTTGGAGACTGAAAAGTTAGAAGCATCGTTGATTCACATTCGCAGCTGGCCTCCTTGTTTGTAAGACAGCGTGAGCGTTTCTGTTCGAGTCAACGGGCTCAACACTGAAATAGGCTTTTCTCCATTTTAAACAAAAGTGTCAGCAGGCTACATGTCGCTGTGAGTGACTGCTAATACCTGGAAATGAACGGTCTGATATCACCTACAACAGATTATCATATTGATTTAGCAATTTTATTTTGATTCATTCTTACAAGTTAATTTTGTGAAATGTGAATGTACAAAAGCAAATGCAAGTCATCTAAGTATTTGGCCTCTGTCAACAATTAAATCATGATGACCGTTACCTGTTAAAACTCCTCCAATCATCTTGATATTGTGACGTGACATCTAATACAATTGTATACCCGAATGTCAAACTTAACACTATGTGTAACTTGACCAGACGCCAAAACTTCTCCAATCACTTTTATATTGAAAATCTTTAATCCTGAGTTGGTCAGGGCCACACTGTGAACTTATTATATTTTACGGTGTACCTTTACCTGCTTCAAACAGACTAACTTTAACTGCCAGATCATCATCCGTTTATTCGTCTGAAACGGTCATGTGAAAGAGGCAACAAATATTCGAATCAAATCTGCGTACATTCCCATGAAGGAAAAATATTCTGTTGCTAAAAATCTCATTTCAGATATGAACCTGACGATGATCGTTTTATTAAAGAAAGAGAACATTTTCTTCTACATCTTCAGCTGGAGATATCAAACTGAATTCAGTGTTTTGCCAACTGTAACCTGTGACGGTGAGGGTAAATGTAGTAAGATTCACACATTCATTGTCCTTTACCAATACTAAACAGGGTGTTGTTTTGTCACAAACTATGACAGGCAGCCAGAAAGTTAAAAACATTACATACTAACTTTAGCTGGTACGAGCCAACTACCTTGCAAAGCAAACCATGCCTGCTTATCTCAAATGTGTGCATAAGAAATGACACCATAAGTAATGGTGTTGATGTTTTACTAGCCACTTCAACAGCACACCCACAAGTTGTGAGTGCAGTAGCGTGATACCCACGACCGTGGTTATGTGCACGAAGCAATGGAAGAAGACCAGCGGCATAGGGAAAAGTGGTGTGTGACCTTTTGAGGTATGATCTATGACATAATAACATGAATAGATTTGACACAATATAAAAATGATTATGACTACTATAGAAAATTATAACAATAAAGTAAAATACAAACCTGAAAAGTCCAGGCGGCGTCACGGGTGGGGGATAACAACATATATCAGAGTCGGAACAGGAGGTACGGAGTGGGCTATCACTGCACAGCACACACGCTGAAATTACTTCAAACCTCTTGAGTATGCAATCACAAAGAAAATGGTCTTCTTATGACTGCTGTCAATGCAGCCCATCTCCACCTGGGTCTATACACTGCGATTCTGGGTTGTCACAAGATGACAAAACGGTGGAGGAAGAAGCTGAGAGAAGTTCACAAACTGCTCAATCCTACGTCTACTTAGCAACAAGTAGGAATTCAGCATGAATGACGCTCAGATCAGTGCAACACCAAAGTTTATGTGCCTAAAAATACGAACCTCAAGCTTTCTTTGCAAATTTGTCATCCCAAGTTGGCCTCTTTTCCTGAGTCACAACCGGGTCCACATTCTCCTCCTCGCCCTCGACTTTGGAGGTTTTACCACACATATAAATATCACTTATGTCACAGCTTAACTTCAGTGGTTACAACTATGGCGGCGCAGACAGATGAGGTTTTCGTCTGCATCGTAGCCTGAGATTCAGTCGTTGTTATATCACATCGTACCCAAGTTTATGGGATCCATGTTACACTGTGTCACAGTTTGTATGAGCCTGTAATCAATGTCATGTTGTCATCGATGCCTGCTCTGTTCGGTTGCCTATGGAGGGTCGTGATGCTGCTCTCCCTGCCTCAGGCTTACATGTATACACATGTAAAGGCAGGGAGGTCCCAGAACAGCCATACCAACAAATACAGTGTAACTCACGTACATCAAATCATTTCTTTTGACAAATGCGGTCCTGACTGAAATGCGGTGTATATACAGTATACAAGTAACCATAATGTTTGACATAACTTCATCATTTCTGCTCTGAGCACAACAGTTAAAGGAACTTTTTGAGTACTAATCCACAAAAAAAAAAAAACATAAAATATATAGAGATTTCAGACCTTTAATAAACATTCAGTCATTTCAAAAGGGACTTCAGGGTCTGCTCTAGTTATACATTTTGACACAACTGAACTTTTACAAATGGACTAAGATGATATATATGATTTTTATTGGAGTGCTTTTGCTTGACAGAACAATGAGTCAGTCTTGTGAAAATTACAACTGAGGGAAATGGTACTGAACAGGAAAATGTCACCAAGGTGATTAAAGCAAACTGCAATTGTGCGTACCTATATAAAGGAATAAGGCCACATCACAAGGCAAGCAGCACATGGACATCATTAAAAATGGAGTATACCTAAGCATACACGTTTATTTCATGGCACTTCATCTCGGCAAATGTAAGAGGATTTTAAATTAACCTTAATTTGCTTTCAAGGATGTATAAAAAATGTGGAACCAAACTATTTTATTCATTCTAATCAGTTTTATCCCTCCCTCTCCCAAGAAACCCCTTATCCACAGTATGTACACGTATGGCTGCAGCAGAGCTGGTTGTACTTTGCCTCAAACAAATGAGGAATTAGTTCACCAAATTACACACATAAAGGCACAGTAGAGGCTTCTGAGCCACTATAAACACAAGTGAACAACAAAACAGCACTGTTTTTCCCCCCAAAATCAAACAATCTCTTATTTATAAAAAAAAAAAACGCTTTTCACTCAAGAAATTTCTTCTCTCACGTCCCTTTCTAATATTCAGTAAAATGTAAACAATTTGCTTTAAGTAAGCATACAAAGTGGTTACAGACACTCATCACAAGTTAGCTGAAAACATTCACATTTAAAAGACAATCAAGCCCTTTCATTGACTGAAATGGACAACTAGAGTCAGAGAGAAAAGCACAAAGTGTGAACGTGAGCTGAAAAAAGGCTGTCGTTAAATGGCCGACTGAGCTGCGATTAAAGTGTGATGAATGACAGGTTATTATTACATGGATGGAGCATTTTGAAATGTTACCAAAGTAACGTTAAAAAGACCAGTGTATAAGCTATAGGGGAATCAGCTTTAAAACGTGAATATTTTCGTTAGTGTGCAATCACCATCAGTTACAAATTGTAGTTTTTTCCTTAGCTTAGAATGAGCGCTTTATGTCTTGATAGGGAGGGTTATGCTTCTACAGTGTATGAACCGGTGCGACGCCTCTGGTCCTCAGCCATGAGTCTGTTACTTGTTCCAAAATGCACGGCTAAAATGTCTGCTGCGGCAGCTTTTAGTTTTTATGCTGAGCTGCAGAACAGTCTGCCTTCAAGCCCTTAGAGCAGCTGGAAATGCTGAAATCTTGAAACATAAACTTAAAGGTGCAATATGTAAGATATGTAAAGACATTTCTATGTATTAATCACTCTTTTTTTACTGTAGCTTAAAAAAGCTCATGAGCACATGGGTTTCCATCCAAATGTGTTGCACATTTTAACAAAACTTCAGAAAATTAGCTAAAGAAAATGTATGGGCGTTTCCATCCACTACTGGCGTGCGAACATTAAGAGTTTGTTCATCATCATGGTTTCAAACTTAGCCAGTTAGTGTATAACACGATAAAATACTACCTGAGCTGTTGATTGAGGAGCTGATGGATGTAAGAGGTATTTTGTCTAAAAACCTGAAGCTGGCTTTAGCTTTTGCTCCTGAACTGAACCGCTGGTCTGGATCATATAAACACCACCACTTGCTTCTCAGAATTTGCCACGGTTTGTCAAAGCCTTTGTCATCAACATTTCTTTCTGCAGCTCTTTCGTACATGTCGACGTGTCATTACCGTTTCCATCTAACATGCATTTCTGTTTGTTTGTTGTATTAATTTAGTGAATGTCGCCTCCTTATTGGTCCACACATGAACGCACACATAACTACTAAATCTGTTTCCACTGAATTGACATTTTATCAAGTTTTTTTACAGTATTTTTAAGGTTTGTTTGAATTTTCAGTTCAGTTTCAGCTTCCACTCTGTGTTTTTCTTAACTGAAAATGCGAATAAAAGCAGCTGGATGGAAACACACCTAATTCCTTTTTTTTCCCTACAGCAGCAACACTAGCTACCGTTAGCTTACGAACGGAGACGTCAACAAACAACCGGCCCCCACCAGAACACAGACTCCAGCACACAAGTACACGCAAATCTTACATATTGCACATTTAATATCTCTTTGACCTGGCATTTGATTAAGCATGCTTGATAGACGTTATTTATTTTACTTTAGTGTATTCGTGTTGTACAGTTTTATTCTTTATTTTATCTTATTTGATGTCTTTTTAATCCATCTTGTGTAGTTTTTACATCTATTGTCTTTAGGCAAGTTTATTTATATAGACTTTATTTTACTTTATTACAGGTTACACTTGTTCTGTCTTATTATTGCATCTCCGGTCATTTGTGAATTACAAACAAAGTCTGACAGGTTGATGCTGTAATCCAAAACAGACAAACGCAAACACTGGTTCTAGAAAGGGCTTTAACTGCTTTTATGTTGAAGCGACAGCCAATTTAGGCTTTATTACACATTTGAACTGGAGGGCTATTAAGTCGGTTACAATCTGCAGCCTCACCGCAGGATGCCACTTAGTCCTACACACTGGTCTTAGGAACGTTTCAGACTTTACTTGTCAAGTATTTTCAAAACTCCTCCCTTTTAGCTTCCTTTTTTGCTTTAAAAGTAGTAACCAGCACTGTTCAAAGGCAAAGAACTTTTAGAAAAATATGTTATCTTTTTTGTGTCACATTCCTCATGGGCAGTCTGATTTGAAGTCTCCTAGGCCATGAAATATATCATACACTGGATGCAACCACACTCTTTCCACACATTTCTTTTTCATAAACGATCTCCTAAAGACACAGAAGGACACTTGTGGAGGCACTTGTATGAAAACAACTGCACAATAAGGAATGTACGAGTCAAATTCAATCTCCGTATACCCCGCTCGTCACCCTCTGACGATGCATGCATGCATGCAAACGCACTCACAGACGCAAACACTATGATCGGAAGCAGTGATTATAGATCTGAGAGTCCCTCTGCGTGCTCACTCAGCTCCATGGTATAGTAGTCCAGAGGACGCCTAAGAATAGAAATAACATTATTAACAACCAGGCACACGTGAAAAGTTTACATTGCATTTACATTACAGGATTCAATCACTTATGTTCAAAGTATTTTACCTTCTGATTGCCTCCACTCTGCACTCACCTGACCCATCTAAAACCACTTATTCAACATATACAAGTGTACACACATCGGAGGAAGACTTTATTGTCTGTATCTTTGCATTAAATTACTATCATCATTCAGTATTCCAGGTGTTCCTCAATGAATGTGTTTTTGATCATCACAAATCCTCATTTTCATTTTTCCCTTTTTACTTAATGAATAAAAATCCCTTCTGATGCACAACATGGGTCAAAAATGACCTGTATTCATTCCCTTTGTTCATATATAGTTGAGTGGTTCTTTGCTATTTGAAATAAATGAATTTTATCAGTTACTATTAAAAGGTAAGCATCACATATCTTGTTTTGTTTTTTTTTTAACTTTATGAACAAACATAAGTTTTGTATTTCTACATTAATTTTACCAAATCAGAATCATTTTAATAAACCATTACTTGTAGTAATGTAGTAATACAAAAACTACAACAACAAAAACACATTAAAAAGATATTTAATGAATACCTATTCAATTATAAAATAGTTTTATTTCAACCATATAGGAAAGAAACACTCAGCCCTACATGAAATAATAATAATAATTGTAATAATAATAACAATAACAATAATAGGAAACAGATACGGGTGCTATGTTGTGCATTAGAAGTGGTTTACATAGCAACTACACAAAGAAAGCAGTTACACTTATACAGTAAGCGGTGAACTCCCTTTATTGACTGCTCATGCAAAAATGGTAAGAGACAGGAAGAGTGGATCTTACTCTTCAATTGTGTGACACCAAAACCTGACATTTACTGCTGACATTTCACACTTTTATTACGCCACATCCCTAAAACTGTCTATACAAGGCGGCCTTTTCTGTTCTGTTATTTAAGTCCAGACATTGTCAGATGACGCGCAACGCACGGAGCGACTACAGTAAAGGTTTTAGACTCAACATAAAACGTCACTTTACAGAGCACGTTTTCCTAAGCAGTTATGGTAACAAGACAGAAATGGAGACATTAAGTGTCCTTGTGTATTGTCTAAAAAAAAAAAAGACTAAATAAAACGACAAGATGTGGGATGAAGCCATGTTTAATGATACCATTAACACCTGTATGTTAAAATGTCTGCTCTGAAAAACGTATTTTGCTCCTGTATACAAAAGGTAAACTGTCTGTCAATGACTTGTTTTCATCTGTACCAGTAAATGCCAATATTGACCGTAAACTGCTCCCATTTTGCACACCGAACAACAAAGAAAAGAAAAAAGTGCTGTTGCTGTTATGGTGTGCTCAGTGCACATGTCCACAGGAAAGAGGAAAAAATAACAATGAGCGGCTCCTACCTCCTCCTGTAGAAATACGTGAATAGAGCAGCTCCGAGTCCAAACAGCAGGAGCACTGCTATAACCAGTCCAATCTGTAAACCCAGGGCGGACGCTGAAAGAGGGACAAATAACCTGCTCACGCTGAACCCTTCTTGAAAGAATTCCATGCGAAACATAATAGCAATTCAATCGCTCAAGATTTACTGTAGTTTCCTGCAGATTTTAGAAGAAAATGTAAACCACAGAGCACTAAAAAAAAAAAAATATGCCCACAAAATAGAGTTTGGCAGGGTGCTGGACTAAAAGAACAGTATTTAACACAGATTATTTGAGACGCAACAGTGACGATGATAGGTGGCGGTTTGTTTTTCTGATGGTAATTTGGATCAGGTGCAGCAGCTTTGCCTCGTGACTTTTCACTCAGCACGCACACACACGGCATCTCTGAATGTCTGTTGTGCGGATCCGTGTAAAAAGTACAATTTAAAGTATATTCTGTTTCGGTGTCTCTGGGTGACGTTTGAAAGCTACACATGTTCTGAGGTGTGTGTGTGTTCATTTTCAAACTGCAGAGAGTAGAACAGGTCTGACTTTAGTTTTAATACAAAGGCTTACACTTTCTGTAGCTGCACAGTTAGTTGTTGCCTCATTTATACATTTACATTTTTCATTCTATGGTTTAAATGCTATCAGGCAGCGTAAGGAGGGGCCTTGCTTCTGGAAAAAGTGCTTTCATGGCACCACACCAAAAACCAAACCCTAAAGCACGTGTATGCATTCATTATGAAAATTACTTCGCTATTCAAAGCCTTTAACTGCTTCTCTCTGACCTTTACACTTGCTATTAACAGGTGACACTGGATATGCTTTCATGTACAGTCATTTTACAGCAGCCATGAATTTCTATGCGCGCTATCTTTGAAGACGTCTGTCTGTTGTTTTGAGATAAAATGGAAATAATTTGAACTGTTTCTGTCATGAAAGGTGCTGCACCCTGAATGACTTTTTTTGAGGCACAAGACTTCTAGTTTTCATAGCACAGCTCTGATATTTTACGTGTGTTGTCGAGGTGCTAACCTGCGCTTGTGTAGCGGTCGGCGGTGGGAGCTGAGCAGACGTCTCCCTGAGCAGGTGCGGGATTCAAGTGGGACGTCTGGATGATGAGGGCCTTCTGATGGTCCGACAGGGCCTGGATGTTGCCCCACACTCGCAGCCAGCCGGACATGCAAGAGAAGTTGGCCCCTTGACACACACACACAGTTTTATTATTCACATATAAACATTTGAGTTTACTGAGTTTGTGATTAATTGAAAACGTTTGTGTGTCAGCAGACCTATGATCAGTATCAGACAGCATTACTTGCATGTTGCGCTAAAGTGTGGGTGTGTTTGTTTTTTTAGGACAGTAAACACTGTGAAACAGTCAGAAAACAGTGTTTTATTTCTCTCACTGACTGGTCTGTCGCAGTATCTGAACGTGACCAGTGGTAGAAAGGCTCATCATTCTGAATGAATGTTTCTAACCTTGGAGATATAAGGCAGAGATGCCGCAGTGACACCTCCGTTCCAGATAATCAGCCACTTCTGCAATTCTCCTCCCCTGAAGCAGACTGGTGCAGTCTGGAGAAAACACATATGTATTAGGACTATTCGATGAAAGAAAACAGCTACATTACGTTTTAATTCAATTTATCAAGGTTCTTTGGACATGTATACAGCACATTTGGAGTATGGGTCTCAATGGGAGTTTTTACTGCACTTTGTGACACACAGCCTCCTGTTTACAGCCAGCTCTGTTCATTGTACCCATGGATGTATTAAGTACATATTAATGTATTAAGTTCTTATAATACATCTATGGTTTTGCACAACTAGCCAACAGTCTGCAAGGCTGGGTTAGAGATGCACAGCCAAAAGAAAAGCCCACATTCCTGATTTAAACATCGTGACAGATTTGTATATCTACAGGTTTTTGGATATGTGCAAATATGACAAGCTTTTCAAGAAGGTGTTTGAAAGAATGAAAGGTTGTGTTGGCACAGTTGAACATAGTCAGTGTCCACGAGGTGGATAAAGCATTGATGAGTGAGGGTTTGGGGTGGGGTATAGTGACGTGCCTAGTCTGGAATGTTTTGTTTTGATTCATCTTTAATCTAAATGCCATCTTAAATTGTAGAGCCATGACATTTAATCTGAACATGAGCCATGTCTTTGGTCTGAACAAAAGAGGTGGTCTCAGTCCAGATAAAACTGAACTATGTTTTGGTTCATTTACAATATGGATGGTTTGGACTTTTTGGACTTTTTTGACTAATGAGATGAAGTTCTGCAATGCTATCAAAAACAAAAGAAGAAGAAAAACAAATGGAAGACAGAATAAGTCAAAAAATGAGCTGAATTAACAACATGCCAACGTCAGACACACCTGTCTACAAACCAGTCAATGTCACATATAGGGACACACAACTCACGTAGATGAAGACGACAGGACATAGGTATATCATGCAGAGTTGTTTAGTCTGCTCCAAAACCTCATTTAGAATGACTTACCCCCAGACTGTTCGTGCCAGTCAGTGGACAAAGGTCCGAGGCAAATGTCGATTTGGCTCGAGAAGGCGGAGCTCGGGCAGACGTTGGAGCCGTGAGGTGTCGGGGAGGAGCTCGTCCAGGAGGACGGGCTTCTAACCTCGCAGCATGAACATCGGCTCAGTGAAACAGGGCCGTCCTCCACTGACCTGCAAGTGCATGTGTTATTACACATACAAGAAGAAAGATGCTCAAGTAAAGTAGGTTCCTATGCATAGCACATTTCATACCTTAAACATTTCCATGTTTGTGAGTGGCTGTCTTACATTGTTTAAAATATTCAGTCAAGACTGTTTGTTCACATCGGTGCCTCGTGTTCTGAGCTGCAGTGTTGCTGATAATAGATGACATGACCAATCACAGGGGCTCCAGGGTTTTCGCCGGGTTTAGCAGAGGTGATGATTATTGTTATTTCGTGTTTACGGCTCTGAGCAGAGCTTGTTTTGTCAGGTCTTTGCCTCTTCACGTGACATTAGGGATGACAAGATTCATTCATTCGCATCAGTGAACTGGCCTGAAAGTTCCAGATGCAAGTGCCCAAATTAAGTGTGCACTGGGGATCATCCTTTAGAACATCCTTTCTAATGTCTTTGCATGGATGTAATCGGATTTATTTACATGTAATTATTAATACGGGCCCTGTGTCTCTATTATTTAGAAATGTGAGCGGTACGTTCGTATTTACTGGTAAACTGATTCCTCGTCTCTAAACCGCGCTCTCAAGCAGGCATCTCATCTCCACTGCTGTCAGCGGCCAATTCTCACCAAGTCTCACAACCAAGTCTCGCGGGAGTATAGACAAAGCTTACAGCTGTTATGGAGGCTGAGGTGTGTAACTGGAGACAGAGCAGGAAAGAGGACTTGTAAACACACTGTAAAGGACTTGTGAAAAGGCTTATTTGCGTGTTTTACAGTGTTTTAGAAGTGAAAAAGAAGCAGTATAAGTTAGATGCAGCGCTAGTGAATCAGAGAATCGTATTGCATTGGTAGCTGCATGCGTGTATCTATAATGTATCGGATTGTTGCCTTATTTTTAACAGTGAGATAATAGCCTTACATGATTTTTCATTAGTATAACAGTTCAGATTTGGAGACATTCTTGGTCTTCATTCAGTGTTTACCTGAGAGCTGGAATCACTTGTCTCCCTCTGCTGGTAGAAAGAGAGGAGAGCAGCTGCTGCTTTTCACTGAACACCAGTACATCTCTGAGGCTGGAGTTGGTCAGGGCGGTGCCGGCTCTGCAGACGCTGAACAGGTCGTAGCACAGAACGACTGCTCCTCGGGCTGGCACTGTGGAGCCCTCTGGGAAAGTCTGATCTATGCAGGAAACAGAGGAGGTGAGAGACAGACAGAGAAGGTGGGTAAAAAAAAAAAAAAAAGAAAGAGGAAAAGCAGGGCACAACAAGACAAAGTGAGCGCTGGATAGAGACAGGAAATCTATCAACTCTAATAGTAGTAAATCTGAACGCCGTCTTCCTCACCTGCTTCACTGACATTTCCAATGATGTAAAATCCATCCTGGTCAATAAATCCAGTCATGGGAAGGGACATGATGGTCCCACTGCGCTCCTGGTCAAACACAGTGAGGACCAGGCCCTGCAGAGATGTCATAGGGGGCCCGTGCAACTCCACGAAGGCCCTCTGCTGGCTGTGATTGGTCCAGAGGCCACTGGCAACCTCACTGATGACCACACCCTCGGGCGCAGGAGGAGGACGGGGGCAGCTGTTCTCCCTCAGAGGGGTGGGAGGAGCCACCTGCATTGATTGATGCATTCATTATTTTTACATATATCTGTAGTGCACCTAATAAAGACACATCAGAGTCATCAAGTACATTTACTCAAGACTGCACTTAAGTATAAATATGAGGTTTTTCTGCAACCTCCATCCTTCTACTCTACTCCATCTCAGAGGCAAATATTGTGCATAAAATAAATATCAACTACTAAATTGTGATGTATTATTATAGATTAAGCTTAAGCAATTAAAATGAGCTCCAACATTACCGGCTGCATCATCACTTTTTCTTAAATAAAAGGATCTGAGTGCTTCCAACACTAATGTCATTTTAAAAGCTTGCTATTTGTACTCACTGAAAAAGCGGACAGGTCAAAGGGATAGAGGCCTCTGCAGCGGCTGAGGGCCTCATCACCAGGCAGAACCTCAGGATCCTCCAGCAGAGGCAGCTGACCTGGGGTCAGAGCTTTACTCAGCTCCTGCGCGTCCCTATCCGACCCTCTCTGTCTGTACACGACTGCATCCAGCAGACCTTTGGTGGGGATCCCCCTTTGTGCAGCTGACGGTGGACCGAAAGGGCTGCGATAGAGCGCCACAGCGTCCGGCCCGTTCTGGATTGTGTTGGGGGGGAGGCGGAGCGACGGAGCAGGCACCAGCCGGTCACTGCCCAGCAGAAAGTAGCCCTTTGACGTAGTGAAATGGCCACTAAGGCTGATTTCCCTGTAGGGTTTGTTGTTGTGTGCACTGAAGAGAAGTATCCAGATGCCCTGCAGCGAGACACGGCGACCTGATGGATGCCACAACTCAATATACTCGCCGTCCTCAGCCGCGCCGGGTGTATCGGTGTTCAGCTCATTAATCAAGAAGTCACTGTTACCCCAGGGTGGGAGGTGTGGCGGCGCATCGGTGCCTCCTGGAAGCACTAAAATGGAAACAAAGGCATTTATTAGGTGTTGTCAGATTATTAAATTGACATAGCTTTGACATATAGTTTTAGTTTTATAGTTTAGTCATAAAGTTTTCATTAGTTGTTATTGCTATTTAGTCGTCCCGTTATTTTTGCATAAGCAGTTTTAATTTTATTGTAAGGAATTGAGTAGATTTAGGTGAAAACCTGAGCTGATTTTACCTGCAATTCTGTTTTGTTTAAATGTTCCATTGTTCATTGTAGTATGTATTTAGTTTTCATGTTTTAATTTTTGTTTCAGTGGACAAAATAGTTTCTCGTCTTAGTTTTTGTTAACTATAATAATCCTGCTGCACAGTCAGTCAAAAAGCACTTATGCACCATTGGATTTCTTACGGGCCAGTGCTAGACGCTATGTTTGAGTCCACTGAGAACATTTTGTGAATATTTGATGAACAAGTGCCATGAGCTATCGACTGCAGCCTTTTCCTCCATCTTAATTATTGCAATAGGCTCAATAAAACATTTAAATACATAGAAATTATTCAGTTCCTCATCGTTTCAAGGGATAAAAAAGGACGGAAAACCAAATACTCTGAAAGCACTGGTTTCTGGACATTTTTCACTTCTCCTACCAGCAGTGTCCAGTGCTATATTCCTCCCACGTCAACTCCCACAAACTCTCACTTCTTCTGCAGTGATGTAGCCTTTCTGTTCTTGTTCCTCTGCTGCTGACTCATGAAATCAGTGACTTCCCTAAGGTCAGAGCTTTGCTTTCCTTATGAGCCTGTTCTGCAGCTGACATAAGTGTCTCTATCTTTGTCTGTTACGTCACTTTCGTTTCCATTGAGACGTTCATTTCGCAAATACTATTCACTCGGGATGGATGATTAGGCCAAAATATCACAGTAAATGTCATTTTATATCAATCTAACGGTATATATCACTATACATTAATTGGTCTGTAAATTCAAATCAAATTCATTATACTCTTATTTTATATGTGTGGAACTTCCAAACAAAGAAGAACAACTGCCTCACACATTGGACACATTTCAATTGTCACTTTTTTAACTTAGCTCCTAGTGTTGACTGGATATCATAGGCTGCATCCGACACATCATAACAATGCTAAAAAACCAATACAATTCATGAGTTGCGAAGCACGCTGACACACTTACCAGTGCTGTGAGGACAGATCTTTGGCCAGGGGCACTGGTTGGGCTGCCCAGGAGTTTGCGGGGCCTCCCAGAAGACACCAGGATCTCTGGCCCATGTGGCAACACCACAGCGACTGAGATAGAAGCCTCCCTCTCTCAAGCTGACAAAAGAAAAGAATAAACCTTACATTACACAAAGAGCTCTTACATTGACAGATTAGGTTACTTGTTTTGTTTCTGTTAGGACACAAAAAGCCTCGATGCATTTTGACAGTGAAGGTACATCAGGAAACGCGAAAGCAATTTCTTGCCTGTTGCTAAGTTGGTATGGCTGTCGGCCTGGGATGAGAGTCTCTGTGAGGCTGGCACTCGGTTTATTTCCAGGTCCAGCAAACACGAATGCATCTAGCGGCTGTATCTGGCTCAGTGGACTGCCCACAGGAAAGTCTGCGACTGTGCCACTGTAAATGGCCACGGCCCCAGACTCATCTCCTGAAAAGAAATCACAACAGGGACAGAAAAAACGGAATAAAATGAAAGTCAATGAAGGAATGAAAAAGGCTTTTTTGTTTGAACTCTAGGGCTGGGTATCGCCACTGACTTCCTGAATAATTCTGATTTTAAAGATCCCATTCAATTCAATATGGATATGGAAGACATTCTCAGAGACATAACTCTGAAAATTGTACAAGAAACCCCCTAACCTGGTGTATTATTAAAAATACTAATGTTAATATCAAGAACTGAGCCCATACTTGTGACATTAATGTACTTTTTTATTTAACAAGACTAACAAGGACCAATAATTTATAGGTTAAAGCTCAAACCTCTACTCATCCATCCAGGAAAAGGCATATATTAAAGAAATAGGATTTTATTTATCGATATCAGATCATTCAAATACTGAAATCTGATGAATGACACAGCTGAAATTATATTCTTATAGTTGGGGTAAGTCACATTATTCAGAGCATTATATGAGGAGTGTTTACATAAAATATATTCATATTTTGAAGTTTGGATTTGAAATGGTTTATGGAAAAGGGAAAATTAAAAAAAGTTTCAACAAGTTTTTTTACGCTCGCTTGAGGTGGTGTCTGCTTTTTTTTGTGACACTAAATAATTAATAATAGGAAACACTTTCTGAATAAGTTGCGACGTTGCGAACCTTTATTATGCAGGCTCGTTTATTCGCCCCAAATCAGTTTATGGAAATGCACATCATTGGCATTTTCTTTGTTCTTTTTTTGCAACTTTTAAAACGTTCACTTCGAGTTCACTTGGAACAAAGATACTGAGGTTTACGGCTTTTCATTCTCGATTATTTTCTCGATTAGCTGTTTGTTTGAAAATAGAGAAAAATGTTGATCAGTGTGTTTCTCAATGCCCAACATGAAGTCCTCAAATGTCTTGTTTGGGCCACAACCCAAAGGTATTCAGTTTACGGTAATAGAGGAGGAAGGAAACAGAACAAGACTGATTAATCAAAGCAAAATAGTTGTCAGCCAATGTAAGTGAGTCTGAACCAACCTTTCATGTAGTTCTTGTCTATGGTCACAGAGACCAGACCGGTCCTGGAGGGGTCCATATCCAGACTCACACTGACCCTGTCTGTCTTCCCATCCACCACTACCAGCACCAGAGGACCTGCAGCTGGAGCTTCTGTTACCTCCACAAACCCATCCACCTGCCCTCCGCCCAGCCTCAGTTCAGTAATGAGAGGCACTGTAGTTGGGGAGGCGGGTGGGGTGCAGTTATTCCTCTGGCCTGGGGAGGGGAGAGAAACCTGAAAGCCCCAGCGATCTTCAGACATCAGGCACCTCTCGATAGACTCGTCCCCGTCGTGCGCCGTATCGTCCTCGACAAAGGCCGGTTCGCCAGGTGTCAGAGTTTCAGCAAGGAACTCTGCACCTCCAGAACGGCGACTCATGTACACGACAGCGTCCACCAGGCCGATTGCTGTGACGTTCATCTTCTCACTGTAGCGGGCGGCAGATGTGTGGTAGATGGCGATGGCATCTGGGCCGTTCTGGACGGTGTTAGGAGGCAGGAGGATGGCCGGTTTGGGCAGCATGTCCACAGAGCCCACGAGGAAGAAACCTCTGTCATCTGTGCTGTGGCCTTTAAGGTCCAGCACCTTGTAGGCTATATTTCCATTACCGTTGTAGAACACAAGCGTGTAGCCATCCAGCGAGGCTCGTTGTCCACTGGTGTGATACAACTCCACGAACTCAGTGGTGTCCAGTCTGGGGTTGTCAGCGTTGATCTCGCTGATGATGAGGCAGGGGTCAGCGGTAACTACCACCACCAGGCAGAGACGGGCCACACAGGCCAAACTCAGCGCCATGATTTACAGCTTCCTGACAGCTTCTGCAACAAAAAAAAAAAACGGAACAAAATGACCTCCAATAAATTCCTCAGTCAAATAAAGCAACCGAGTGAGTTTTAATACTCCACTTTACAAAGAAACACTGACTAGTAAAAAAAAGAAGCCGGTTCACATCCCTGTCGGGCCATTTGTGTAATGCTTTTATCATTCTGACCACAATGGTGGCATGTTTAACTTTTAGGAATACACATCGGCCAAGTTCAGAGACTCAAAAAAATAATCATCATTAAGAATTATGATATAGATGGGACAGAGACAGGAAAAACATATTTGTATTCCCTTAATTCTATCAGAACTTCCATCCTGGATATGAGTTCAAAGACACGGTAAACAAAGAAAAAAAGAGAATAATGATAGGTTCACCTGATTTAAGAGCCAGTTTATTTAGGGGGTTTAGTTCTGGTTCTTCTAGTTCTGTTAGTGGAAGTAAATTGCGATGCACTAAGGTTTAATGGTTATTACGTCTATTTAAGTGATGAAGAAGACCTAAAAATATATAATTTATGCCGTTTGTTACAAATATGAGGCTCATTTTAGTGAAAATATGAATGAGTAAATCCCAGGGAACGCAAAAGCCAGTGTATAACATGACTGCGATCAAATGTGTATTTACTACTCGCAGTCCAGACTCCCTGGAGGCAAAAATATCATCATGAATGGCTGTCTCTGAGTCAATTTTTTTGTTCATGGTGACATTGAGAATGCACGTCTTCTGCATGAGTCATGAAATGTTGCGAAACACATGAGAGCAGACGGAAACTTTGCAAGGAACGGTGAAAAGCTTCAGCCGGGAATAACAGTTAAACACGAGGAACCAACTGGGCGAGTCATCTGAAATAATAATAATAATAAAAAAGCATTTTTCAGTTCTTTTACCGGTGGGTTACACACATGCCGCCGTTTGCTGGTCCTAATCCCGTCTTTAAAAATCTGACCGTTTTCTAAAAAAAAAAAAAATGTGTAGAAGAAGCTACGACAGTTTGCAAAACAGAAGTGTTATTATAAATTTTTTTTTTAAATAATAAAATAAAGGCGTTTTTAAAATGAAGACTGAATGGAGGCAAACTCTGCCAGAAATTTTCTCCCATGTCACGACATCCCATCTTATTCCAGTCACGGTTAGGCTGCTATGCATGCATCTTTCCCGTCGACCCCAAAAAAAAAAAAAAAGAAAAAGAAAAAAGAAAAGGGCTGTCAATCTGGTTTCTATCACTGCCGCGCAAGGTCCGAGCACACGTTTTGCGACTTACTTTGTGTTTTTGTAGCTTCCGGTCGGCCAGGTGTCGCTCGGTTGCGCCGTCGAAACCCCTTCAATTGAGTGTAAAATCGTGAGCCGTCGGAAGGAAATAACATTGGTAACGTGAAAGTTTGTTTCCTGCCCCTCCGCCGCTCCCTTCATTCACAAAGCAGCACTTTCTCCCCCCGGACTGTGGGCGGTCAGACCGACTGAGGGGGATGATGCCTGCCAGGGAAGCTCTTTTTTTTTTTTTTTTTTTTTTTTTTTTTTTTTTTTTTTTTT
>JAPQRN010000012.1:7192520-7235395 GCA_037367275.1 Coranthus polyacanthus
GCTCAGTTCACCATTCAGCCATCCACAGCTGAAGAAAAAAAAAAAAAAACACCAGTTAAAGCAGCGACGTAATGCTCAGAGAATTAAAAAAAAAAAAAAAAAAAAAAAGCCCTCGTTGGGTATTCTACTTGAATAGATATAAATATACATTTACATGGAAAATACCTCCATTGATGTCTTTTGTAGATTAAATAAGTGCAGCCGCGTCTAGACCTGAAGTGGGCCCCTGACCCCACTTTGTAAAACAGGGGACAGAGGGTTCAGTTGTAACACTTCAATAAGCGGAGTCCCGCCTGTAAATCAGGTCGCCTCTGTTGCGGTAACTTTGACAACGTGTGGCTTGTTTCTTTTTTTCTTTTCTTTTTTTTTTTTGTCCCGTTTACCTGACTTTCTCAAAAGCTAAAGTAAAACACTATTTCCATTATAGTTTTGAGTCTACGTACGCTGTGATAATTGAAGTGAAATGACAAAGACCGTCGATGAGGTGGATTATTCACAAAAAACATTTAAAATACTGCCCATAGTTTGTATCATTGACTTTGAATCCTTTGTTCGTTAATGAAAATAAAAGGTTTAGGATTTCTATCTGACAATATGGTGTTTTGCCATTTCATTCATCCCTGACGTTATCATATACTATGTGTATTTATTCATTTATAAATACATGAATTTAGTGATACACCAAAAAAGTGTTATAAATATCAACGTTGAACAAAATCAAAAAGTGGCTGTCGAGCTGGAGGTTAAAAACACACGTTCATAACATGCTGTGTCTATAATTATACATAGACTCAAGTTTACTGTATCTTTAATGTGTGAATTTGGTGTTGGAAGAGAAACTCACCAAGTTAACCAAGACAATTCAGCGACTTCATAAATGTTAACACATACAGCTGCGTTTGTTAGTAACTGTCAACTTTGCATAATGTACCAATATGCTACTTAGTGCTAGCTGGCCTAATTAGCAGGCTAACTGACAGACCATACAATCCAATACAAATCAATGCAAATATTAGCTAGCAAATTAGCTGTATTACTCTGACAGCCTGCCTCAAGTGGCCATTTGAAGAACTGCCGTTTTTGACACTTTCTCTTTGGCTTTACTACACTTTTCTGACCACGCAGTAACATCAGGTAAATGTTACGATACCGCAAAAGATACTGTAACCATACATGCATAATTAATACAATTAAAATCAGCACCACAACACTGTAAATCTATATGTGGACTTCATATAGATTTACAGTGTTGTGGTGTATAAGATACCAGTAGAAATGTACCATTGTGTAATATCGAGAAATATGCTGTAAAATCAAGAAAGTCCCTTTTCGCACACTACAGGAGCATCCCTGCATGAGCCTTTATGACTTTTCATTCTTCATGTGAGAAGGTCCTCATCTTGTCAGCCTTGATTTACAACTCTCTGGAGAGTTAGAGGAATGTGTAACAAATGGTTCGGTATGTTGCCACATTAGGACAAACCATAAAACACTAGAAGGCCACTATCGTAAACTATTTATTTTTTCTGGTCAGACATAAGAAGTGTTCTGCTTACTTCTAGTCAGATTCATGTGATATTTTACCCTTGTTGTTACTGTTGTTTAATGTTACTGCCGGGACTTTGGTCACTAGGCTCAAAAGTTTCATTTCTGCTCTCTTTGGGCAAAAAAAAAATCCGCTGTGGTCAGGGAATTTGTAGTATTTTGAAAGCGCAAAAAGTCAGATTTTCCAGTTATTTATATATTATATTTTGGCTTATAAAGAAACGAGAAGTCGTTAGTGTGTTAGTGTGCATAATCAGCCATTTATCAAGATCAAGGTGATAGGCCTGCTTGATGTGGTTATTTAAGTGTATTTTCAACAGCTGATCTTCATTCAGTTATTTAAGTGACAATCAGATAAGTCCTTCTATTGTGGAGAAACAGTTAAAAAGAAGAGGTGTGAGTTACCACATAAAAGGAACCGAAAATGTCGCACTTGGGCCTTGAAGTGAATGAAATGTGTAACTGTATGTCTGTGTCAAAGGTTGTTGGAAGCACAGTCTGCTAATATCAAAGGTAAAACTGTAATGGAGGATTTATTTCTATTGTTTTTTTTAATTGCTTTTCAACCTTCTTCTTGCTTTAACTTTTTATTTCCCCACTTCTTTCTTTGTATTTACGAGGGTGAATTAATTATCAAAGAGTCGTGGGTTAAAGTCTTGCTTTTCAGTTTCAGGCCTTTAATGTTTTTCAACCCAAACATATTCATCTTCCTAATGGGTCTCATTTAAAATAGTGTCACTCTAAGTGGTTTAGTTGTGTTAAAAAAAAAAAAAAATCACAAAACAAGACCTTTTTGTTAATTTGTCATTTCACACCCAGGCAACCACAGGCCGCGTGAGATTAATGACTGTTCAGGAAGTGAGAGGATAGGTAAGAGGGAAGGTGTTTCTAGATGAACTTTATTATCTACTTAGTAAAAGGAAGTGAAGACGATGTTGTGGTATATCACAATTAGCAATGTGTCAAAAATCTATGCCTTTACACATCACAAAATGAAAATATCTACTTGAGTTTTCACTGAATTCTTTTAAAATCTTGCTTTTTTTTTGCTGCTTCATCACCAACAGCTGAGTCCTTTGATATCATCCACCTTGCAATGCAGCAAACATAATAACACGAGTGATAAAAGTGTAAAAGTCAAGCCGTCGCTATTTACAATTTGACTATGATAGGCGCGCTGGATAGAGTCGAACCTCATCACGAATCAACTTCTTTGTTTTTCACGGTGGTGTGTGAATAGCTTCAGTACCTCTCAGCACCACAAGATGGCCCTGTAACCTCATGGAGTTGGTTTGATCTGATATATTAGAGGCTTCTGTACAAAATTAAACTGTCAGCTGGAGGAAATGAGCAAAACTGCCTCCAATAAGCAAGGTTCCCTGAGGTGAGACTGTTTGTTCCCTGTACTGTTTCTGTACAGGGAAGTCTTACTCCGATATTCTCCTGTACGTATGCTCTGTTTAAAAAGACAGAGAGGGTATTTTGACAGAGGTGGCGGTGTCGGGGGAGGTCAGTTGAAATGTTAATGATGTACACATTTTGTTGACAGGGTGTAGATGAAGTTGCTGCCGTAGAGAGAGCAGGTATTTCAACATTTCAACCGAAATTTCTGTCAGAACAGATATTCCCAAGAGTCGACAAGGTACATCTAATTCAGTCACTCTTTACATAGCTGTTGCTGCATCTGATTCATCACTGGTTCCTGGTTGTAGCGGAAAAGACTCTTCCCTGCAGATAATATGAAAACATGCAGTCACAACATAACAAGGGAGATGAACTTAAATAGCTTTTGCACCTGAATGACTAGTTAATTGGCGTTTGATTTCGTACTTAAAAGTAACTAAGCTTTAATATGCCATTTTAGCATGAGTTTCTTGTATGTAAAAGTAGATGGGCATATTAAAAATCTGGCATTTTCTTTGTTATCCCGTATTATTTATCAGCACGAGATAAAAAAGTCACCCAAATCAATCACATCTCCATGCCAGCAGTACAAAAATGCATCCAAGTCAGCATAATAAGACAGGGTTTTATTTTCGACCGCTGTGCTGTAATTTCGCTTGTTTGATGTGAGTGTCGAGTCATTTTGTTGGAAGAGAAGACAGCCTGCATCATCTCTGACTAAATCATCAGATGAATTTCAGCAGCAGCGGTGGAAGATACATCCGCCCACTGGGACGATGGGACCAGCTTCCAGACAGATCAAATACTGTAGCGTGGGACATTCAGATTGAACCACGTTCCATCTTCACCAGCTCAATATCACAACACTTACATTTAATTCTTTATTTAAACAGGTCGTTTCCTTGTCTTTTTCAACAGGGACCTGTGTACAGTACAGTTTAAGTATAGGCAGACACACAGACACAAAGATTGCATTATGCATTTTCATCGTTAGAAAAACATTTACAAGTGCTGTGGACTGTATGTACCCAAGTACAGGATTTTAAAATGTTCAAGTGACATAAGAACACGTAGCTTTATAATCTTTTGGAGCTCATTCTATTCGTATGCAGCGTTCAAGTTCAGTGTGAACAGGAGGGACGGCTAACGTTAAAATGTCCTGTGACCTGATATTGTAAGTGCTGTGTGTAATTGTAACCAGAAGAGACAAGAAATCATTTCTCCCACGCACCATAGCAACCAGGAGGACAAGTCTGATAGTGATTGAAATTTGGCAAGGGGTTGGTCAGTCGCAAGTCGCGGTACCTCATATGACTGAAATCTGTTCACCGTGAGGGAGAGGAGATTCAGCCGATTGTGCTGAAGTACATTTTACGTAGGTTTAGTGGGAATTGTGGGAATTGTGGGAAAGACAGCGATGTAAAAAAGGGAGTTTTTCTGGATTCGAACGGAAATGTCTGCTCTGATTTATTATTGGGTTTAATGGTGCACTTGGATGAACTTTCTCTCTGAGGCTCATAGTTCAAATATAGCAAGATAGCAAACAGGAGTACATTTGTGGTAAACCGGTTGTAAATGGTCACAGAGTAACGGCAGTTTTAAAGGAAAAGTCTTGTGACCCGTTTAAAGTTTCAACCATGTTTCTACGCTAAAGCATAACAAAGTAACGTGGTTCTAAAGAAGGTGTGGGTTTGATCATATTCGTGATGTCTTCCCATCAGAAATGAACAAGATTTTTTTTTTTTGTTGTTGCTATGGTTACTTGAATTGCTAAGAAAAGTCCTAGCACACCATTCCTAGACATTTCACACGTAAATAATATACAATAATTCTCCCTCAAACATATAAAATATAATTTATAAGGGCATCTGTGGCACTGATGAAAAAGTACTTACTGTTGGTTTTGGTCTCGTATGGAACTTGTTAATGGGAAATGTTGAAAGCTGCCAGCCTTACCTTTATATAAATCAATAACGCTTTTGTTTCTTTTGTTCTCACTAAACCATCTCACTACATTTGATGCCCCAGGCTCTGACAATCTGACAATAACCACCATTGATTCGTAACATCCAACCGTTCAGAATATTTTAGATGATCTTTTGTTCATCCTGTATACAAATTCGCAATGCCCTATCTGCAGCTTTCTCACACCGAAAATTGCTTTGCATGCTGCTGACCCTAAAAGCTTCCCTGGTGTGCCTCAAGCTAATTTTTCACCTCATTAGTCTGGACAGACATAAAAACTGGGACACTGCGAGGACAAAGCAGGTTTGTGTATATCCGCAGCAGGAAAGCGAGGAACAATGCAGCGGAGAGGGAGGCCATGTTGACTGGAGTGTTTGTACACTACATTCTCCAGAGGTGTAATGACAATGAATTATGTGATACAAAAAGGGCAGCGGCGCATTACAGAGAGTCGTGTGTGTGCGGAGGTATTTCCATCCATGTACGTCGATATCGGTGTGTGTATGTGATTGCATGCACGTGTACGGTCTAACGAGGAGGTTAGGGCAGGGTTTGACATTGATGAATAATGTGGGAAGGTCTGTTTTTTCTCACTCTCGCTCCCCTTCCTTCCTCTCTGTCTTGCAGGCACAGAGGAAGCTTTCTACCGCTTCTTCTTCTTTCTTTTCTTTTTTCTTTTTTTTTTTTTTTTCAAGAAAGCTCCCAAAGAACCTCATCAGCATTCAACATGCATCACCAGCTCGCTGCATCCAATCACGTGCACTTACCATACACAGTGCGTGTTTGTCTGCGTGTGTGTATAATGTGTGTTTGTTGTGTGATGGAGGAAGACAGGCAGAGACAGGCAGAGAAAATCCCTTTGTGTTCACTGTGAATCCCCAAGGTCATGTACCGGGACTTGTGAACAGATCCCAGACAGGCACCAAGTGTGAGGTAGAGAACGATATTTCAGGTCAGAGTGTGGGATTATTATTTTTCTTTTTACGGTAAATTTAGGTTAATGGCAGCAAAGACACCCCCAGTGTGCCTGTGGCCGACCAGATGTGAGTTGGATTATTGATCTAAAGTGAAGCTTCATCTCTCCTCTCAACACCAGTCAAGCTGGCTTAGTTAGAGCTTGTTTTCACAATGTTAACTTTTGCTGGTGAGTATTCCTACATAATCTGAGGGATAATCTGAAAGGGTTAATTGCTGAGAGGGGATGAGAGGTGCGAGAGCTAAAGCTTGGCCGCGAGTCGATTTCTCCGAGAGATTGCAGTCTTGTTTGATACCCAGTTCCCATGGCAACCGGCGACTGTGGTGTACCTGACCTACATATGTGCTGTATGTACACAAACATGCGCGAACCATCTGTTACTGAGGCTTTGTACGCTGGGTCGTCAGGACGTTGAGTGGCTGTTGAATGAGACTGTCAGAGATTGCAAGAACAAACAGGAGAGCCAGGAGCCGCTTTCACCATTTTTGAGAAGCTGTCAATGAGTTTTGTCAACAAAAGCTGAGTCACATTGAGACAAGCAGCCTCTCTGTGATAAGCACTGTCAACACATCAGGGTATTATAATATGTTGACATCATGTTTGTGGCAAGATATTGTGGAAAATGCACGATGCATTTTTTTTTTTACTTTCAGTTAATGAATTCATTTGGATATGTGCCAAATATCTCATTTCCTGTGGAGTATGTGGCTTTTATAGTAAACACAATCAACTAGAAAGCACTCAGAGAATGCAAACCTCCACTAAGGCAGCTAAATTCCCCCAACTACATACCTGCACGATTCCCTGCATGATTATGCAAATGTATGCAAATTTGCTCAAGGTTTTATTTTTGCATTCTGGAAGACAATGGTCCAAAGATACCTCAGTTTAAATTTTAAAGAAATCTGTGCACAAAATGTTGATATGTAGTGATTTTTAGAAAATCGCTTCATTTGCGACCTTGACCTTTGACCTTTCATGGTCAAACTTTTTGTGGCTCTAGATCTTGACACTCTATATGTTAGAATCAAATCAGATGAGTTTTGATCAATATGACATCGAGATCGATATGATTTTGTAGCCCATGCAACAATTGGGAATTGGGAGAGGGGAAAATTTGGGGAATTTAGGGATCTTTTCCTGACCTTGATCTTTGACCTAGAATGACTAAAATTTGTAGTCACTGTCTTCACAAAAAAATCAGGATGATTTGTCCAGAATTGTGCACATCAGACTGATAACAGACAGACAAGTTGAGGCTGAAAGTTTACGAACACCTTGGCTAAATCCGTCGACACACTCACAAACTCCGCACAAGAAGTTCAGAATTATAACATATAGAGATTTTTTTTAAATTTCAGCAGTTATGTTATGATATGGAAAACCGTAAACAGGAAATGGAAAAACCTGCAGTGATCACAAATAATCAAGCAGCTACTGGAGGGACAGTTTACACTGTTTCTACCAGTCATTATTGGGTGAGATGGCCATGGCTGATTTCTTTCAATTTTCCCATGATGCCAAGCGGCAGGACACTGGGTCTAATGGGAGGCTCTACACCCCAGTCCACTCCCATTAATGACAATTAGCTAATCTGAAGCTTAATAAAGTCCTGACATCATTTTCCAGAAGCTTCCAGACATCATGAACGTGGTGTATGTATATATGTATGTATACTTTTGATCCTCTAAGAATGTGATAAAATAAATAACAGTTGAAATTCTTTCTGGCATCATCAAAATAAAGTAGCCCGGTCAGCTGAACTAACAGAGACAGTATACATTGAGATGACATGTAAACTTCTGGCCTCAAGTGTACATAATAAAAACAGAGCCAGTTTAACAGTAAATTGATTATTTGTGCTATATTTCAAAGCCACATACTCCACGGGAAATTAGATATTTGACATTTATTCTCAATGAATTCATTCATAATACCCCATGAAACTTTATTTGTTTTTAAGAAATATGAACTATTAATCTCCTACAAGATGCATCTGCTGATCTATTTGTCCAGCGTCGGACTAGAAATAGATTTTTTTTTTATACCATGCATCACTTACACTCACTCTGGTCCAGTAAATAACAAAGTGTAGTCCGCTGATAGATGATCAATAACTGAGAAATAACCGGATCAACATTAAACAAAAGCAGTGCAGTCTAAGTATCAGGATTTATAGTCAGTAAAACACGTTGATATACGGCTGATATGATGCCTGACATAGACTGGGAATCCATGCTACCGCTGCGACATTCAATATACAGTATGTCATCTGGACTTTATGAGGTGGAGTGACTGGGCTTTTCTTCATGCTTGATGGTAAAAGGTCACAAAGGCTGTGAACAAGTGATTTGGTGCCTGTATCTGTACTTTATATATATATATATCTATAAATATAAAGGAACTTGTGGACCTTGTGTCCTTTTGCTCTCCTTCTCTGCACTTTCCTTCCTTTTTTAAGATGCTCTCTGTCTCTCCTGGTTGCGCTGGAATCCAAAATAGCTGTTACTTTTCCTCTTCATCTTGCTCTTTTCACTCCTCTCCTCTCCCCTCGATGTTTCATCGATTCCACCTAGACAGGGCAGGGGACAATGTTCCCCTGTGGGGCATTCTGGGTAATAAATCTAATTCCTGTCTACATGCGGAGGCTCATGGGAAGGTTCTGGCCCACTTTTCACCCAGACGAATATATCCACAAAATGGTGGAAAGTGGGCCGAAAAAGTAGCATAGAGGTGCACCTGAATAAATGTGTTTGCTAAAAGCCGGCCGGCTCTTTTATCCCAATTAGATCAATGCCACCGAGTGAACTTTTTGACAGCAACGGAAGCTGGAGACTGACAGAAGACGTCAAAGACGAAGTACTATAGACACCATACTGCACTATTTTATATATCGAAAACAATGTAACTGCAATGACTGTAATTATTTTTAGTGAAGCCGCTGTAATAATTGTAATGTTAGAGTCTCGTGTCTAAACCTGAAGCAGAGTCTTATACTGCTGTTAAATAACTCAGTGGCAGAATTGCTGTTTTTCTTATCTTCATGCAGCAGGCGTGTGTTTTCTAGCCAAACACCTTTTATTATTCATATCGTAATAATGAATAAAGAAGAGTTTCAATAATATAAAACACCGGGCAGCTATCCATTCCCCTCTCAGGTTTCGGACCCTGAGGGACAGAGAGTTCTGTGTCCAACTCTCTCTCTCTCTCTGAATATCTGAGACGCTGAAACCCTAGGACAATTTAAGGCATTATTCAAAACCCACCTTTTCAGACAGCATTCGATCACCCCCTAACCATGCTTTTTGTCCTATTGATTTTATTTTCTGTGTGTTTGTTCCATGTTTTATCTACTATGCTTTTTATCCTTTGTCTGTGCTGTTGGACATCTTGAGTACCACGAAAGGCACTTTTTATAAATTACATTAAAGTTATTATTATTATTATTAATATTATAAAGGCGAGGCTTATTAAAAGGCCAAAGGCCATATTAAGCCAGAATACAATGTATGACTCACTTGTTTATAGCGCAATGTTCTCTACCCTTTATTGGTCTGCATCTCATAATAAGTCTTCTTAGATTTCAGTCCACGCTCATTTCTATTCATCTTTAAGTAGTATAAAAAAAAGAGCCCAGTGCATGTCTCCTGGGAAATAGTACATGAAAATGCAGGACTGTAATAACACCTATTAGCAGCTGATAATTAGGACAAGAGACCTATAGCACCATATGACTGCCAAATGAAACAAAAACAAAAAAAAGACATACATGAGCCTTTGTATGTTACATTGCAAAAAACAGCCCAACTAGAGAGAAGCTAAATATTCTTAGATACAACCAAATGGTCTTATATTAAGCAAAAAACTCAAATCTGCCAGTGGGGTAAACAAATTTTGCTTAAAACTAGAACAAAAGTCTAGACACTGATTGACCACGATGGACCTAAAGGGGAAAAATGCCAAAATGTAAGCAAGTTGTGCTTATTACAAGTCATGAAAACACAGACGTTAATATTCTTAAATTGGAAGTTGTGCAAGTGGTTTCACTTTTAAAATAAAGAAAAGATTCTTGTTCCTCTGCCAGGATATCATACAAGCCGTTGTTTTAGTTTGTTACTGGTTAAATCTAGTTCAATTTTAGCTGGAATCTCTTATTAAGACAAAATTAGACATCTTCTCTTACCGTTAGATTGCTTTTCTAATGAAGCCTTGTTTGACAAGATTATTTTTCTTCTTTTTCTCCTTCTTCTGAATTCCCAGAAACAAGGCTTTTTTACTTTCTTGAAAAGTGTTAAATGTGTTGATTCTGTTGTGAGACTTTTTTTTTCCACACTGAAGAGACAGACTTCATGTCAGTAAATTATATTGTCAGATTCCTCTTTGCAAAGGGGACCACACTACAGACACATATTTTTCTCCTCTATGGGCCTCACAATTCTCTGCAAAGTCCACCTGCCGGTAGAATCTAAAAAGCTATGCTATTTCTGTGCACTACACAGAAATGGCATTGTGTTGTTGTGTTTGCAGAGGCCAAGCTCTCTTAATCAATAAGACAAGCTAAAAAAAATGAGATTCAAGTGGCGCGAGAAGGGTGCCATTTATCCTGTGAATTCAGTCCACAAATCAAAGTAGCATTTCTCCTATTCATGTAAAGCAAAGAACAGGCAAAACACTGGCTTCAAATTCTGGTTTCTAAACGTCCTATAACCTTATGCAAATGGTGAACGTTTTTCTTTAATAATAATAAGTAAGTGCCATCACGGTTTTGGCCATAATTTCACATCTCCACTTCTGCTGTCTCTTGTGCAGAAACTATTTTCATATCTTGCACCGTTCAGCTGTGTACGGTCCCAGGAATCTTTCTGCATGAATGCATCATAATAATTAAAAATGGAGTTTATAGAGTGGAGAGCAACCATTTCGGAGGGTTCATTAATTTTTAATGGTTTTCCAGATTTGGACAGGGAGAAATTATGTAAGATAATGCATCGCACTTTTGACGTCACACAGAGCGAACAATATTTGGTGCCACTTTGTCAGAGAGTCGTTGTTCTAAATACACACCTGGCTTAAGAAAGTGAATGCTTAGGGGTAAATTTCTTAAGACAGTGTCATATTTCTGCACTCTGACCCAAAAGATACGAGAATACCTTGTGACAGAAGTGCGTTCAGAACTACAGAGGATTCTGGGAACAAATTCTCCCATCTTTTCATTTTAGACACAGTTCATTTCCTCACAGCTGGCCACAGGAGACTGTTTCTGCAGTTTCTCATGAAGTCTACAGACACAACACTGTGCCCGCTGATACACTATGTATGAGAAGCTACCACAATTAGCCTGGAAAGCCTTCTCTCTCCACCAAGTGACTTTTTTCACTCTTTCATCTCCGTTTGCAATATGAGCTACGGGTTATTTTTAACTCCCTCACTGGTGATGAATACCTTGAAAAAAGAAAACAAACAAATGAAGACACTCTTCTTTGTTGGGAGCTTTGTGTTTTCACTTTGAGCTGTAGGCGAACTGACTTGTCGACTTGGCACCCGGATTAATCACATCCGAATGTCTCCTTTCATTTAGTCGCATTTCCTCCATGCCTGGTCACATTGTTTTTCACACTGTTGTAGCACATTTCATAGAGACATTTTGAGCCATCTTCAAAGTACAGTGAGATTGATAGATATCAATGGCTTGGACTGCATTTCCGCATGCATACATGGA
Organism: Coranthus polyacanthus; assembly: GCA_037367275.1. Taxonomy (NCBI): domain Eukaryota; kingdom Metazoa; phylum Chordata; class Actinopteri; order Kurtiformes; family Apogonidae; genus Coranthus; species Coranthus polyacanthus. Next base: position 7,204,130 of record JAPQRN010000012.1, read on the forward strand.
GCATTTGTAGGAAAATACAGACGTGAATACAGGGTGCAGTCGCAATCCTCATGCAGGCAAGTGCTTAACTACTCAAGACATTTTAATGTAGGCTCCAAGAGAGAGAATATATAATACTTTTAATCCAGCTTTTACGTGCGTCACCATTTGTTATGGAAAAATCCAATTGGGCTCTTCACGCCTCCTGCCATAATTACTTTCGGAACATGAAGAGGAAGCTTTTGTTTCATAGCACTGTGCTGAAACAACACATGCAATGATTTTCTACCAAAAATATTTGAGAGCATAAAATCCACGCTGACTGTATGTGTCCTAGTATTTCCTTTTCCTTTACTGCCCAGACAGAAATCTAATATATGACCCCATATCCAGAGTGATATTGCCGTATATGTTACCTGTAAGGTGATATACATAACATCCTCTGGATATATGAAGATATAGGTTTGAAACACATATGATATAACCATAGTAAAATTTGTGTATGGAAATATATAGTCCAGCTGCGGATCGTCTTGCAGATCAGCAAAAAATTGATCATGTTGACAGATATTGTCATGCAGCATGTGTGGTTTTGTCAGAGCAATAGCCTGCCTTCATTTCAGAGAAAATCACACAAATCTCAAAAAGTGCCCTATCTCCGGATGGTGAATGGCAAGAATCTGGATCCAGATCCAGATCCAAGATATGGGACAGACCTACCTTGAGCAAAATTTTCAATTTAAAATACGCAGTAGGTTTTGAGTTAGAGGCGTGGACAGACAGACAGACAGACAGACAAATAGACAAACCCGACTGCAATACCTTCACAGGGGGGAGAGAGTGAAAAAGAAAGGAGAAGAGGGAGTCCTTTCTGAGCAACTGTAGAAACATGGCGAACTCCATGAAGGTGACCCACTTCCTCCGTAGATGCAAACGGATCATTCTAAAGTAACGAAAACACAATGATTCTCATTTTTGTGTGATTACACACTAATGAAAACATAATTCTGAATATTATATTCCGTCCCTGCCATTAGATCCCCCTAAATCCCATCAATCTTACACTTTCAGTAAGATTATTGTATGACTTGCATAAAATATATCCTATAATGTTGCATTTCAACATCAATCCCACACACCACCACCACACTACGCAAAAGTAACTTTTATCCTTTGAATCCTGAAGGTTACAGAGCTACTCCTTCCTTGCCTCAGGCTTTCAGGCTGTCGTCAGAAATGAGTCGATTGTTAAGTCCGAGTCTATAGTGCAGTGATGACAGGAGTCCTGATTGGTCATCACCCTGGGAATATTGTTCACTGCCACAACTGGGATTGGCTGCCTCCGGCTGTGCTGAAAGTGATCACAGCAGAGTTTAGAATATTAAAGGGTGCTTTTCCTGCATGCACAGAGCCGGGGTATGTTCCCAGTCTGCAAGGTCACGAGCTTACGAACCTCTCCGCTTACACGTCTGCATATTCAATCACTGCTGCCTAATGAGTTGTACAAATTTAATCATGTAGAAGGTTGTTTAGCTCGCCACCAGGTCCTCATTAGAGCGTGGAAGGAAGGAGGCTCAATTCTCTGCTGTCAACCATGAAGACACATCACGCAGGACTATAAAACTGCTCATCATCTGTTTTCCTCACAGCTTCGTCCTATGTGTGTGCATGTTGATGTTAAGTGTACACAGGATTGGGATAATTGTGCATGAAAGATTGTTAGTCACACTAAACTTGTAAACATATTTATTGCTCACTTTATTGTACACATGCTTTTTAGTCAGTGATGATCATTTTCAGAGGTTCATTTAAGAATACAGAAATGAACCTGGAAATCTTGGCCTCATGTGACTTATACCATCGCCTGCAGGAAAAATTGTTTATGCACATGACATTTGCTTCTTTAACATACGTTCCTTTAAATGCATTCAGTTTGAATTGGTAGTTTGCTGAATGATTTTGTGCTGTTCATGTTTTGTTAAACAAAGCTGTCATCCCTTATCCTATTATAACACTTCTTGCTGCATGGTGGTGCTGTTTATTTATTTAAGGGTTTTGCTAAAAAGGCAAAGTTCCTTAGAGAACACAGCGATCTTGCTGAGTGCGTGTTTGCATGCTATTTTCATGCACCGAATTGCATATTTTTAGTTTCAGTTCAAATTTGACTCTCGTCAGGGTGGAAAATACTTGGATGATAAAACTTTCCACTTCCACAAGTCCGACCATCCATCCATTCGTGTGCTGCTTATCTGGTACTGGGTTGCCTTGGCAACTGGGTTTTCAGAGCCTCCCGAATGTCCTTTTCCCCAGCAACATATTTCAGCTCTTCCTGGGAGATCCCAAATGTTTCCACACCACCTGGATCACTGTTAGGTGTGTCCTTCAGGCTGTTTGTTTTTCAATGGAAGACATTGTGGGTGTGTTTCTACCAGCTGCACTGTGCATCTTGTGCTAGTGGGGGACATTCAAAACTAGAAGGGGACTCTGTGTTCCTCTGCCAAGACCCCACAGCGGAGGTGGCAAACATACACATATACACCCTGGACAGGTCGCCAGCTCATCACATCACTAAAAAGTTGTCAGAAAAATAAATACACAACAGATTCCTGAAAACTCCACAGTCAAATATACTGTAAACCAATCAAAGCCCATCAAAGACAGACTGAATATTCTGTAAAGAAATCACTGATTAATTGTTTTAATGTTTATTTTGCTTTCTTTTCTTTTCTTGAGCTGACAGACATTGAATTTCCCCCCGGGGATTAATAAAGTTGATCTGTAGCTGTAAATACCCTGTCTAATGTTACAAAAAGGGATTCCAAAAAAATGTCAGGCTCATCCCCTTTTTATGGATCTGCTTCAAAATTTAAGGGGTTCGTCCTTGGCCCATGCCCAACTTTCCATCCAGTTTCGTGAAAATCAGTGCAGGAGTTTTTTTTGCATAATCCTGCTGATGGACAGACAGACAGAAAGACAGACAGACATAATCTCCTTGGCAGAGATTAAAAAAAAAGACTAACTGGAAAGTCATTAAATTGGATTTGTGGCTTTGTCTGTTTTTGCCACAGTGGTTCCAAAAGTTACATTATTGTCAGCAAACAAAAGATGCACTACTAATATCACCAAAGTAGACACTCACACTGTGGATGTGGACTGCTTCTATTCAAATCCTCCAAACCACAAATTGTTTCCTGTGAAAATTCTGCTCTGCTACTCAGTGGTGTGGGTGGCATCTTACTCAAAAAAGCCTCGACAGTGTCCTGTATTACCCTCCTCCTGAGGCTCGAATTATGATTCTCCAAAGATAATCTTTCCTGTGGGTATATGCAGAAAAGAGTATTATGGGTAACTGTAGGTTTTACATTCAGAGCTGATACACCTCCAAAATCTCAGCAGCCTATTCTCTGATGGAAGTACAGATTTGTAATGGAAAGGAAATATTATGAGAATGTCTCAGTCGTTATGGTTGGTTCGATCACAGCTTCCAGAATGATTTTGTTACACTGGGAAAGACATTTTAAAGACAGGTAAATGCAAATGTTGAGATTGCTTCCAACAAGTCAGTGAGCCGATTAAAACTCAACATGGAAGATGGGACTACCCTTTGTGTTCTTGAGGAAGATCTTCTTTAGATTTCAACAATAACCAAGAATCTTCAGTGGGTGCGGCAAACAACCCACACTTTCTTTTTGCCATTTTCAGTGCCATGACATTAAGTAGAAGCGGGTAGTTTTACATTTTACAGCTCTGATTCATAGTTATTACATAAAAACTACCAGTGTGTTATTGGGTAACAAGTCACAGCATTAAACATATCATATTTCTACTGTAGGAAGTTTAAGGTACGGTAAAATTAAAAACATTTTTACCTCCAAGAATTGTCATTTGTTAGTACTGGAGTTATTAAATGGTGTTACTACATTATTTCCTCTTTATTACCACTATTAACAATGTTATTAACAAGCTGTAAAGTAAAGGGCTACCAAATATCCAAATGACAGAAAGAAAATGTCGAAAATGAACAACCATTATGCATGCTCGCCTATGTGCAGCCCATAAAGACACGGGGGCTGTAGCGTTAGCGCTGTATTTGTCTAACAAACTAACTACTGTGCACACATGGCCAGCTGTTCTCCTTGAACCACTGACACATCATTTAACCCTATCCACTCCTCACGTGTGTCTCAGCGGACTCAGGAAATTGGGTCAGACGGGGATAGTGAGGAGGACAGAGACCTGAAAACATAGAGCTCGCTGCCTCAACATGCATGATGCAGATGCAGCGCTACGCCGAGGGAAAAGGCAGTGCATCAGGGAAATCAATCGTCCAGAAGAAGGACATTGAGCTGCAGATGAAGATGCGATAATCCTGAGGGAGACAAGTGTGTGCGTGTTGGGAGGGATTTGTTTTTAATCGGCACATGGCTTTATTTTTGCAGTATCTGTTACTGCTTGCTCACTTTCCAGATTATCTCTTAATCAACATATTTCGCCATGTATTCTGACAAAATCAAATAAATTCTTCTATTTTTTGGGGGGTTTTTAAATACACAGAAGCTGCATATGGACCTTTAAATGCGCAGTCAATATTTTTCAAATTTCCAGTGATACATATCTGTCAGCCTACTTAATTGCTACAGACGTGTGTGTTTCCATCACATATGTCCTGATTATATTTATAGTAGCTGGTCCGTATCAGCACCAGGATCGAGTCTGCCAGGGACAGATGGCACTTCCTCCGTAAGCCACAGCTTTTTCATAAAGAGCATGGCATGAAGAGTAAAAACTGAGAGAAAAAAGGACAAGGCTGGGGAAAAAAAAAAACACCCTAAAATAGAGAAAACCTTGTCATGCATGTATATGTATATGGTGTATGCAAACAAACAAATCAGGAGAAATGAAAAAGTGTTTCCATAGAGGTTTGAGTCAGTCATCTGAAGCTCAGCAGGTCGTATTTACTGACAAATGCACCTCAGTGGGTCTGTTTTTAACCACAGTTAACTGAATTTCCGATTCCCTATTTAGATTCTCTGGCATTTGTGCAAAGGTGGAATATTTTGGTCTCCTTTTAATACCTGCCAGTTTAGACGTGATCCATCTTTAGCTATCCAGACTGGGGCATCTCTGACGCCGATGGTGATGTAAGGACTTCAGTGGGATATGGCTGTGAGGGACACGTCATTTTGGCATTTTTTGCAGAGACAGGAAAGTAAGCACAACACTTCATACAAGGTAAATGTCAGGGGTGAACTGTCACAGTAAAACGGTAATTTTACAGCCTTATGCAAAATTGCTTTGCTATTTATAAAAAAGCAAGTAAATATCTCCTCCATTAGACTTGTGCAGCATGAATTAAAATATCTCAACATGTAGGGGCTTTGCTGCTTTCATCATCGCATCCATTTCTGAAAGCTCACAGTCCTTTGAAGATAAGAGAGAGACGATTAATGAGCGATAAGTCCCAGAGCAATAATAGCAGGCCGGTCTTAGTGTCAGGGATGAGCTTCATCCCTGCCCTTGTCTGATTCTGCTTATTTATTCTGCCCTTCTGATCATCAACTTCCAGGATTTTTGTTGTCGGCGGCAGCCTGTTGAAGTCTAACAGACTTTGACAATATAGACAAAAAGGCATAATGGGGTGTTGTAATAAAACAACTAAAAACCCTTAAAAATGGGCAAAATAAATACATTTTTACAGTTTACGCAATATTATATAATTAGATTTTTTTTTTCTACTGAAATTGGTTACATTTTAATTCATAAATAATTTAATCTAAAGCCACGTTCAGACCAGACATGAAGCAAACTTTCACGTTGTGTTACTCATGTGATTATGGCCGCTCGAGTATTTGGAGTATTTTGTATGATGGAAATATTCACCCTTAACAACCAGTGGGAGCTAATGCTACAATAGCTAAAACTAGTGCTAACTCAGTTCATAGTAAAGTACAACCATTAGCTGGAATCAAGTAACATACATATTTTCAGGGTTTACCACATCGTCCTACAGTCCTCTCCCTTTTCATTCTGTCACAGAAATTGAATTATTGCGCTCCAGGTGAACACAAATGGTGAGAATAATCCCAAGGGTGTTAGCAGTTAGCAGGTTGTCGTAGCAAACTTCATGCTCATCGTCCTAAAATCTTGTGCTTGTTCTGTCATACAGTCACACAGAATCATTGTGTATTGTATCCCATTACGTTTCCATTTTTGTATTTTATTTACTGCTATGTTAGATTAGCAACATTGTAACACCACGAGTACAGGAGGTTACTGGGTCGATGACAATCCCTGTGTTGCCGAAAGATGGGTTAAAACATGGAGAGGTGCTTTGAAATGGCAAAAAGACAGCTAAACTGATCCCCTATCTCTGTCATGACAAAGTTGCCATTCCCCACAAAAGCTGAACTCTCTGTTTTTGATTCAAAATGCTGGAGAAGTCATGTCTATTTGCATCAGCCAGTGTTTTTGCGTCTTTGCATTGGCTTTGTATGCGAGAAATGCACGTCACCTTCGGTCTGAACGTGGCTTTAGGGTCTCTCAATCAAAACAATACCATGAAGTAGTACTAGATGATGCCATGAAGTAGTGTGGGATCATGGGAGTTGTTGTTTTCACCACCATTGCTGATGTATATCTGTCTCTGACTCTGTGACTCAGGCAGAAGCCATGTTTACAGATGAGGTTATGTATTAGAGGTTTTTTCGCATTATGTTTATTGACGTACATTCATGTTACGTTGTTTAAGTCATAAGTTGTTTAATGAAATACCTGCAGGTTAACATTAAACATTACATACTGACATAAGCAAAGGGGTTATGACATCGTTGACGGGCAGCAAATGAAATGGGCCGTTATTTAATAAAACTTTATATTTCTCTGACTTTGAACATTATTGGAAACATCTGACATAATGTAAGTACAGAAGTCAGTGAAATACATAACACAGGCCTAGTCATATTTAGATATTTGAATGCAGAAATGTTACAAATTATAGCTTTAAAATGATTATTATTGCTACTTTCTAATAAAAATGTCTCATGCCAATGGTCAAAATCAGGAGTGAGACACATCCACAATGAAACCTTTTCTAAAAACACTTCACCATACATTGTAAAAACACTGAAACCACTCTTTGTAAGAGAATTACTCAATCGACTTGGTATTGGTTTTAGCAGATACAAACAGGGGGCTCAGATCAGCATGAGGAAACCTTGTTTTCACTTCCACAGATGTCCCTAAAACAAATACAAACAAGTGCAGTATATCATCATTGTATATCTCCGGACTGAACACGTTAGTATAATGCGACATTTTCCCCGTCCTACTTTTCCCTTGTCTCTTTTATATATGCATCTTGTCCTCTTTCTCATTGCTCCCAGTTGCTCCACTCTAAAAGCAACCCTTGCCATTTTTCTCCTATAGTCTCATCTATCCCCGTTTTTTGGTTTCAATGCTTCATACTTGCCTTAATGGATGAGGGTGCATTGCAAACACATTGCCCCCCTAGGATCCTTAAGTAGGGCTGACGTAGTTGCATGACGCAGATGTATTCATGAGAGTAGGTGGTGTAGTCCTCAGGAGAAAAGGGGAGGAAGCTGAGGTGGGGAGCAGGGGGTTGGGGGTTGGGTGGGTGTCAAAGAGAAACAGGGGACTGAGCGAGAACAGAGCCAGAAATGAAAGGAGACAAGAAACTGGGAGTGCAAAGGGAGGCAAGTGAGAGGGACAGATGAAGAGGGAGAATGTGAGAGGGGACAGATTGATGAATGAATGTTTGTGCATGCCACAGCGAGGCAAATGCCAATTTACTACACCAAGCAAGTGTTTCGAATTGAAGTGATGTTTAGAAAAAGTGCTGGAGGGTGAGCCACTTGGTCCCCACCCCACCCCATTTTAATTTGTGAATGTCTCCTGAGCTGAGTCTGAAAAGCAGCAAAATAAACTAAACAAAATTATTTAACCATTACCCGAGAGTGACTATTTTCAATCTGCCAAAACACAGTGCGTACTGTGTCACAAAGCCACACTCTTATGCATCAGCGCATTTACACTTGGCTACAACTTGACTAAAGGAGCTGAGAAGCAATCTTCTGCATACTGCAAACTCTGAGCATCTGAGAAAAGATTTTCCTCACAAGCCCTTGTGTAGTTTTATTTCTTCTTCTTTTCATCGGTTTATTATCACCTAAAAATAAAAACTGCTGAATTTTCGCTACCTCAGAATGAGTCGCCCCTATGGATTCTGCCATGTTGGACCGCCATGTTTCTACAGCAGTGGCATCCAGCTGCCAGGTTCAGTGAGCGAGAATTAGTGACATCTAGTGGTGAAGTTACAGATTGCAACCAAGTGAATACTCTCCCACCCTCACTTAATGTGGCCACAAAAAAAGTGTCCGTTAGTGGTAGTCAGTGGTTGTTTTGTCCATTCTGGGCTTTTTAGTTAAGGGGATATTAACTCCACATTCAAATATATTAGTTGGTAATGTACCTAATGCTGAATACAACCTGCTTTAGAACAGAAAATAGAGGACGTCCGTTCAGGGTTAATGTAGAAACATGGCAGTGTAACGTTTCACAACTCGTTTTGAAGTAACAAAATACAATGGTTCTCATTTTCATGTGATTATACTCTAATGAGAATATAATTTTGAATATAATATTCCATTTCTGCTGTTAGCTTATACATTTTACACACTAGACCTTTAAAGCTGCAGTGCTTGATAGTTTTTTTGGCATCATTGGACAAATATTCCGTAGTTACCTTTCAGTTTACTGTAATTGAAGTGGTCTGACAGGAGTCAAGAATTCTACCCATTTCTGTGGACTCTGTTTTCGGGCTGTAGAAAATCTACCTGTGACGAAGACTTTGGCTAATCACAGGTGTTTTCTCAAACAGGTAGGAGGGTTAAATACATGAATGACAGCTATAATTACAATCACCGTTAAGATTTCCTCAGACGTGACTCTAATGCTCTACTCTGTGGCTCAATTTAGAGAAAAACTCCCACCTAGAGAGAGAGAGGCTTTTATGTTTTCATCAGCAGGACAAGGTGAATTGAAGGGTACTCAGTTGAAATCTGAAATTTCGCCACTAGAGGCCGCAAAATATTACACAATGAACCTTTAAATTTCAACTGACAGATGTTGACTTTAGAGGCTAAAGTAAGTTGATGATGTCTTTTTCAGGTTTTTGTAATAATAAAATGTTCTGTCCTGTCAAAGGTGAACATCAGACACTATTATTGATACATTCTTCATCATTTTCCGCTGGTTAAGGAGCTTATGACTACAATGTTGAATGTTCTTATGATGTTTCTGTGTGTTTTTGTGATTATGAGGCATATGCAGTATACTATGTTTTGCATTATGTTTTACCTCAGCTAAGAACAACTCAACTAGTAGAGAATTCACCGCATGAAAATGAGATGACACGATTTATTGATAAAGGTTTGGCATAGACTCAGACTCTGTGGATGGCGTGATCGTGGCTGGAGCAGATCCTGGCAGAGCGCTCTGTATGAGGGCGTCTGAGCCTGACCTAGCGAGGAGGAGTCCTGAGTCTCCAGGTGGTAGGTGGACTTGGTGTGACCTAGGGTGCCTGTGAGATGATCAAGAGCGACAATGAGGAACAGCACCACTTTTTAATGAGGCGAGACATAAGAGAAGGTCAGTGTCCATGCAGTGATTGGATGAAAGGGATGAACAGAGGATAGGCTAGACCAGAGAGGGAGATGGGAATAAATGTGGTTCAGTCTCGTAGTTGAACTACAGGAGACTTCCAATTTGTTATCATACATGTCAGCGTGATATTAAAGGTCCAGTGTGTGAGATTTAGGTGGATTAATGAGGATTGCAGAAATGGAATATAACATTCAAAATGATGTTTTCATTAGTTCATAATCACACAAACATCAAAACTGTTGTGTTTACATTACCCTAGAATGATCCATTTATATGTCCGGATGAGCAGCCCATTCACCATGTTTCTACAGTAGCTCAGAACGGACTTCCTCTTCTTTTACTTTATTTTTTATAGCGGGTGACATCCAGTGTTAAGGTGCATTTCTGTCACCAGAGATAATATCCCATTAACTAAAAAGGCCAGAACAGACAGAACAAACACTGGCTCTTAGGAGGGACTGTGTTTTTTGCGGCCACCATAGGGGAGAGTGACGGGCGTATTCAGTCAGTTGCCATCTGCAACTTCACCACAAAATATCACTGAATATCACACACTGAACCTTTGTAAACCGATTATTGTAGTGAGTCACCATTCTTGACTTTCGATGCAAGAGCAAGTTATACAAGTTATATTTTTCTAGAACCTGTCAAAGGTGAACCTCTGACTCAACTACTGACGCATTCAGTCACTATTTTCTACTTTCTACCTTTATCTATGTATCATAAGAGCTAGTTACCCTGAGCTCTGTAAACAGGTAATGAGTAGCACTGCGAACTGATATTAATGTTAGAAGCTCATGCTGTAACTGTGTATGTTTTTGTGAAGAGGCATAATACTTTTTACATTTTACTTTTTTTTTTAACCTCACCCAAGAAGGATTTTATCATCAGCTGTGTCAGCCTGTCAGCAGGAAAGCTGAAAAAGACATAAACAGATCTCCAAGAAACTTGGTAAACAGATGAATCAAGTGAGTCACATTGTTTGTTTGTATAACTCTGCTCTCTGTTCTACCTGTCAGATGTGAGCCTCTGACTCAGCTCAAGATTTGAGGTACTGACACACTCAGTCATTATTTTCATCTTTCGTTCATATCTTTGTATCATAGAGGCTGGTTAGAATAGGGCCAGGATATGAAGCATTTCTGGGACACTTGTTCTGTAAAGATGTGTGCCGTCCTGCTGTTTCCCCTTGGTGGCATCATGTGTACCTAACTTATTTAAAAGATTTAGCTGATGAGGAGAAAGATGATTGCAACATGGTTCGAAGCAGCAGTGCTTTGCTCCCTCCTCAACATGAGTGTGGCAGACTAACAACATACTCATTATATTTGTGAAGTGTTCCAGCTGTCCCGGGCTAATCAGTCAGGCACGTAGTGACAAAGGATTTCATTAAGCCTACTATGCTATACACATAGTTATATAATGGCATTTTAAAATTACAGCCGGGAATAAAATCTTCATCCATGCAAAGGAATGAGATGAGGAAAAATTTATGAAGAAGGGGACACTGATGATTCTAACTGCCATCTTGCTGCTCTGGCATACATCCTGCAGCCTCTCTGCAGAGTCTATGAGCACTGCCTCAGTCGCTTGGCAAAAGAAAGGAAAGAAAACAAATTTAACAAATCCAAGAAAATCACGCTCATCTACCCAAAGTCAAAAAGAAAAGAGATGTGTTTATTCATTCATGTGTACTTGTACTTATTTTGATTGAACGCATCACTAAAATGATGGGGTGCATCACAGTTACTAAGGCAAAATTCTAAATTAAACCACAAATTCAGTGTTTATTCATAATTGTGGGCATAATTTTAGACATTTACTGTAACCAAAAGAATAGAACACACACGTATGCTTTTGGTAGCAAAATTGCTAGTCAAGAATCCGAGACCACGACAAATCATGACCAAGAACAGAGTGTATCGAGACCGAGACAAGTCCAAGACCAGCCCATATACACAACAAGGTCATTATGACCTGTCTGTCTCATTATTGTAAGCAAACATTTTGTCACCACATGCCCTGTCTCCTCAGAGCTAGCACCGTACTAGATAACTAAATCAGGTAGCTTGCACACCTAGCTAGGTGGAAAATAGCAGGCAAACAAATTAAACTAGCACCCTGAAACATACAGTAGCCTATGCACATAGGTGGCTCATATGTATAGCAAATATTCACCAAATCGCTTTTGGTGAGGGATGAAGCGATTTCTGAAGAGTTTTGCTACAGAGGCAGATTGCCAATGGTAGCTTGCTTTGCTAACATTACTTACATTGCCTTTGTTTATGATTCCTACATCCTGATAAAGGTTTCAATCTTTATGGAAAATTAAGATCATTTATATTTACTTCCCAAACTTTCACAATATTATAGATTCATTGATAATGTAGTTTAAGAACATTTCCACAGTAAGTGGGAGAAACAGTGAGACAGTGTGCGGGAATTTTTCTCACAGTTTTTCACTGTTTCTCCAACGTTTATCGCTCATTCAGGATGTTTTTACATCAAAGAACCCTAATGATGTTCACAAATAAGTCAGACAAATGCACAGTCAGTTTAGTGATATCCCCACAGCTGTGGTCTTGAACAGTTTTGAATAAAGAGAGCTCTCGGTCTGAGACTGAGACAAGATCGAGTCAGAGAGTGAGTCTTCAAAATGTGGTCTTGAGACCGGCCTAAAGACGAAGGCCGATCTCGAGGTGGCTACTACAGCACTAGGCTCCTAGATGAGAAAACTTTCATAAAGCGCATGCACACTGGGAATAATAATGCCCAGATTTTTTTCTGTGATTATAATGAGAGAGGGTTTCACAGTAAGCCTGTATGTTTCTTGTGCAGTCAGCAGTACCAAAGCTCCTCAACACGAGAACATGCTCTCTGGATTATTATCACTACAATACAATGAAAAGATTTATGTTCTCACTGGAAACGAGACTCCTGATTCCATTTATCACACTCATTATGTTGCACGATAACAATAATGCGTCATTTTACGTTGATGTCCACTGCAGCAAAGAAGCAGCGCTGTGAACAAAGAGGCAGCTCACAGGTCCACCTTTAATTTAGCTGTGAGGCAACATCAGCTTTAAAGCTGCTGATTGGCATCCTGTTACAGCGTTCCAGAATAGCACGCATTTCCTTGATGCGGTGCCTGAAACGCATTTTCTGTCCAAATGGTTTTTGAATGAGGAATGCCAAAACAGTTTACAATCAAACTGTTCTCCAGCACTGCTCCGTCTGTTTGACTGGAGACAACTTCACCAAGACTCAGCTGGTTCAGTCAGACAGGCCAAAGTACTTTAAGAACGATTAAAGTTTAACTCTCTTCCTGTTGACTACCAGTGTACAGCGCCAGCATCCCAGCTTTCAAGAAATGCTTACATAATGTGACAAAATTTAATCAACCGCTGAGTGTATTGCATAACACGCTTGCGCCAGACCCTCAGAACATATTGCAATTATATCAGGGCGACTTCATCCTGCTATAGAAGCCACGATGGGTCATTTGATACTTAATCAGGTTCTGTAATGCTTTTATTTTTCATTGCATTAAATGAGCGTATTGTCAGGTTCAGGTTGCTCTTCACTGTGTCTGATTACAGCTCCGTCTGATTGCTGTGGGTGGAGCTGCATCTTTTTCCAGATTTACGTCTGATGTAACTGGCAGGAGGTGAGAAAAAAAAAAAAGAAAAAGAAAAGAAAAACACAGCCAAACGAAACTTATATAATCAATAGGTGAATGCAATGGAGAACACTGTTGAAGTAAAACATTATTATATAGTTTTTACACTTCCAATTCCAAATGTTTTAAAAGAGTTTTGACTCCAGTGGTCTCATAAATATTTAATAAATCAATGATGTATGCAGATATGATGATGTCATTTTATGAATATGGATATTTATTTATTTATTTATACAGCACATTTGTTGTATATCATTTCTCTTCATTTCTTGTTCACTTGTCATTCATCACATGTATGAAACAAATCCATTCTAATCAGCAGCTGGAAACCAAACCTTTATTTAAAAGGAAATCTTTGCCGCACTTGCTCTAGTTTAACCGTTTTTAATTTAACCATAAGAAGACAATGTCAAGATGTCTGACACTGTATGCATATGCTGCAGCTACAGCACGGAATATTCCAATAAACTGATAACGAGCAAATTGTATAAATTTAGCATTGGTATTCTTTATAAAAAATAAAAGGAAATGAAAAGGAAAACTTATATATCAGTAAATCCCCTATATCTATAGATCACAGAGAATTAAACATTTTTTAAAATAGACTGAGGCAATGTAGGAAAAAGGTCTGGATCATGTGGAAAAGGGTAATTAACAAGAAGTGATTTATTTCATATTTCTGCTTTGGACCCGTGGAATATGAGCAGTATAAATTCTAGGTTATTAATATCTCCTCCTCCTCCTCCTGGGCATCTTACATACTCAATGCAAATGTGTCTCAGGAAGGACACTGCTCTTTCTCTCACATGCATCACGGCTACAGTGGATTTTATTACACTGACAGCTCCTGTTTTCACCACAAAAGAGATGAAGACACATGAGCCTTTAATCAGACAGATTTGTGTACTAGAGTTTATTCTTTATCAATCCTTTTTTTAAAAAAAAAACTTAACAATAAGACCGTGAGACTGCCATTGAAGTTTGAGTCATTAATTGAATTGAATGTATTCATTTAAGTGAAGATGATCCTTCATTTAAATTCAGCTCTTAACCTGCAAGTCCTTTCAAATGTGTTTTATGTATGAAATATAAAACCTCATTATGAATCTGTAGCACATACATTATTAGCATTCTACAAATAAATTAATTATCTGCATCCTATTGTTAAGTTCTTCAATGAATTTTACATTCAGACCTCTGAAGATTAGTAGATTTAGCTGTATTCCTCTGACCTCTTGATCCCTTTGTATTAGAAACTGTCCATCACTCAGATGCAGATAAAGGCTTTATTTTTCCCAGCATCACCGTAAGTGAAGGGAAATAATTAATGACACACACTCTCACATTGACTTATAGGTTGAATTATTAAGCTTTGTGTTGCGCACCAGGACTCTTCTGTACAAAGCCCTCGATTCGTATACCGAAATTATTTATGGTTTTCTGAATCAAGTGTGGAGACTGACAAGCACGTCCAAAAGACAAAAAGCTTGCTTTGCATCTGGATATTACAGATTGGACAGAGATAGGAGCATTTTTGTCAGTCCGTTGTTGTCTCTTGATGTACAGCAGTGAGATTTTTTTTTTTTTTATGTGTGACTCAAATCTCCGGGTTCTGATGAAGGTATTTTTTTTTTTTTTTTTTTTTTACATTTTCAGCTCTTAAAAATCAGTTTTGAGAGATCTTGACCTGCAATTGTTCGGTGACATCCAAGCGAGCAGACCTCTGCTTCATTTTAATGATGTGTTAAAAGTGAAGAGTGAGCAGAACTGCCTTAATTACCTTACATTCAATGAGATAATTAATGAGGCTGTCTATGTTGCCCTGTATCTTTGGAGTTAATGCAGTTAATGAGACAGAGCTATTGTTTCTTTCCTCAGCTTTAAAGAGAGACTGAGTCGCCAAAGCCATTTTATCTCTTCTATTAGCACAAAATACTCAGTCTGACACTGTCGTAGTCAAATAAGCAATCCTCCAGGCTGCTGGTTTTCCAAAGCAACTCATCTTTTTTCATGATGTATTATCTTTTACAGAGCGTGGACGGCTCTCTCAGTAGGATTCCTGTTTGCTTCATAAAAGCTGCTCCTCTGCTCAGTCGTTTTTAATGACAAACACCAAGAAAACAGTCATATCCGTTACCATTATCGTTACCAACTCTGGCCACGAATCAAGAACACCACGGCAACGTAGATACACCAGATGTAAAGAAACCACTCCAGACTGGGGCTTGTTTTAATCACTTAGCGGAGACTAACGGTGTGTGTTGTCACTCCCGTCAAACTTTGTCTGCACTTCACAGAAACAACAGGTAGTGACGAGCAATTCAGACCAGCGTGAAGTCGTCAGTAGTGAAGTCAGAGAGTGTGATTCATTTTTTCAGTTCATTCACAGAGGTGTACATTATGACTCACTCCGGCTCCATCTGTAGCACATATGAATAACCCTTTTCAGCCTGTTTCTATTTTCAGCCACATATGCTTCTGTCTTCTATCTTTCTGTATCTTAACTCTGATTGCAGCAGCTATAGCAGACGCTGTTGTAGATCATTAATCATATGGTAAATGGGATATTACCCTTTGAAGAATAGATACAGTATGTAAAGTAAGATATAATGGACATAATGGTAACACTTCAGAACTTTATACTCTGGAGAAGGAAGGATTAGTTCAGCTATAATAGAGGTTGATTTATTCTAATGTGTTATTGACATAGACTGTGTAAGTATCTTATTGAAAGTTTACTGAAGTTCAACGATGAGACTGAACCTGATTCTTCACGTCTTTCTCTCTGGTCCAGCCTCTTTGCTGTCCTCCTGCCTCCCACTTCATCCCTATCATCCAATCACTGCACGCATCCGGACCTTCTATTATGTGTCACTTCATTCAAAAGCAGAGTTCTCCCTCAGTGAGCGTCTTGCAGGCATCCTCCGACTCCCCAACTCCACCTATCCTCGGCAGACTCTGGACTCCCCACGGGGGACTGCAGATACCATCCTGCAGATACCATCCTGCCGATACCATCCTGCAGACACCATCCTGCAGAGTGCTCTGCCAGGACCTGCTCCAGCACCGGCTGTGCCGTCTTCGGAGTCTGAGTCTGCGCCAAAACCTCTCCTTCAATAAATCAATTGTATCACTAAAAATGTGAGTGGTGAAGTCACCCAAGACTTATAAGTCTATAGGAACCAGGGCTTTTTGGTGCCAGCATCTAGTGGCCATCAGTGGTATTACACTTTAAGATACTACATTGGCTTCACTTTGGAGGCGCTCCCTCTCCCTTTGGTTATTACAAAGCTGCTGATCAGTGTAATGCTCGATTTCCCAGATTACTTAGTTCTGTTGAGGAAATTCTAAGGAATTTATTAGGGAAGTAATGAAAACATTACAGATTTCTAAAAGTACTATGGCCAAGCATCTTCACATTGTACTTAAGCAAAGTACTTGAGTAATTGTGCTCAGTAACATATCTATACTGAATGTATTATCTGAAAAGATGGGCCCGAAAATGTTCTACTGGATTAAGATCAACATCTCCAAAATGGAGGTTTACTTCATCAGGATCATCGTCCTGCTCAAAGATCTGTTTGTGTCCAAGCTTTACCTTCCTGGCTGATCCTTTCGGATGAAGTTTCCCTAATTATTATTTTGTGTGATATGATTCAAGAGTCTAAAATCTCCAGTACTCTCTCTTATTACAATTAACTAATCTAAAGCAATGACATTTCAAAAAGCTTCCAGGGCTGCACCATAAAAATGTGGCCACTGGTTATTTTGTTTTTTTCCCACTGAAACTGTGTAAAATGTAATGAATAAATGATTTGTTAGAACTGTTTTCAGTCTATTTTGTCAAATTCCATTTATTCACTGACTAAGTATTAACTCAAGCTAGTCTCACTTTTTACAGTGTTTAAAAACACCGTGAACTCGGTGTAGGTAAACTCATGAGCCTCTGAGAATGTGATAAAACTAAAATAAAAGCTCAAATTTAAAATTCTGTCTACTATTATTCTGACATTTCACATCATCAAAATGAAGTGGTAACTGAGTTAACAGAGGGACCACATGTTGAAATGGAACGATAGCCATGGTGTTTCATGCTGCTCTGGGTCACCACCGGTTGAATGAGCCGTCACTGACAGGAGTGTGTATTCCCAGAGTGTCTCCTGGTGCACACTGGGTACGTCCAAGGGTGTATAAGTCTGCCGCGTGACGTCAAAGCTTAGTCTTCTTCATTAGCTGTCGGTGCAGCGGGGCAGCGAGCTTCATCAAGCAGCTACTGGAGGGACAGGATACGCTGTTTCTGTCAGTTCACACTGGGAGAGAAAAAGAGGCCAGTCAGAGGAACGTGCTCTGCGCTCAGAGAGGGCTGACTTCTGATCACCGCAGCTTTGTTCTTTCAGGCTTCAGGCAGCGCAAACACAAGATACAAAAGATGTGTGCGAGGTGCCCTGCGGTTTACACTCCGGACAACAGATACAACTTGACTGTTACTCTTTCAAGTCAGGTTTTCTCCTCCAGGTGAAAAATGTTCTGTATTTCGCAGGAGCTCAGAATAAGGTCAACCATATTAAATGCTTGCCCAAGGTCTACATTTGCATAGTAATAATGTAAATCAAACAGACTCATAGTAATTTACTGTAAAATATTCTTATTCAAGACTTCCAGTGTTAAGAAACAAAGAAGTAAGCGACTGTAGCTGACTGTGGAGGTGTAGTCTATACTGTTGTGTTGTTTTCTCACCACAGGGGCATTCACAGCAACATACTGTTCTGTTCTCTTTACCACCGCATCATGCAGTGAAGGGACCTCACCAACAGCGAAAACACCCGCCCCCCAACATGCTATTTTATCAATAACACCAGATCCACGTCCCAGCAGGTGTCTTAAATATCCCTCGAACTAATTGATAGACTGGTCGGAGGGGAGTCGGTGGGTATGGCTGCAAATGAAACATGTTTCCCAACATGTACTTTTTAAATGTCACCGCTATTGAGGTGGAGAGCTCAAGTGCTAACCTCTGCAAAAGAAAATATCTTCCTCATGCCTGTTTGCCATCAGGGAAAATGATTAATCTTGGCTTTTCTTTTTCCATTTAAATTATCTCGTCAAGACAACGCAGGAAATCATCTCCCATGTCCAGCCGGAGATGACTGTTTTCTTCCCCGCTATCAAGGAGTTGTGGTGGACATGAATCATCTCTTGCCGAGGAGCTAGACGTAATTCTTCTGTCACAGCTGCATCTCTTGTTTCCCCACTTGTTACCGAAACTCATTAGCAGATAATTGAAAGTAACGACACTGATTATGAGGAGCGCTCAAGCAGCATCCCAGGGGTCTTTGCAATTTACTAGCTGGCAATGACATGCGGACGGAGCTGCCGTCTAGCACAATCCAGAGGGGAGTTGTTCTGTTTGCAGGCAAGAAAGAATCACAGTTTTTGGGTGAAGATTAATTATTTTGTGTTTTGTGTGTGTAGCTGAAATGCAAGAGTTGCTGAGAGATTTGCATTTTTCCCCTGTTGATAAAGAATCATTTGGCTGGTCAAGTGGAATAAGTTTATTTATTTTAATCCAATATATTAATGGAAAGTATCGCCCTAAGATATATTATACTGTTAAAATTAAATTAGCTTTTATCCAAGAAGCAGACAAAGATTAATTAATGATCATTTTCCCAGCTAACATATTAGTGTTTCTCTTTCAGGACAAATCTTTCAGTCTATATGACCATAAATGCATTGTTAATGGACTTTTTGAATATCAATAACTAATCTCTTTTTCATTTTCTCAACCCTTTCCTGCAGCCACATCTACCCCTCCGCTTCAATCAGATTGTCGGCTGCAGATTAAAGTAATATGATTCATAGTTTGTAGATGTTTATTTCATGTTGTGAGATTGTTATTCTAGATAAAAGTCTTGGGTTTTTTTTGTCACTAATCAGGGCCTTTTTCTTCTCTAATGTTTTCAAAGTGAAAGCAGGAACAGGTCTGAAAGCACAGGCTCTCTGTTGTTTTTGTTCGTTTATTGCACACGTGCAGTTCATTTTGTCCTTTCATATTGCTGTTTGGTACATTGTCTCATAGCTTTTGTGTCGCTTTTAAGTTTCCAAGATTCTCTGTGTATACAGAAGTATAATTAGGCTCCTCTTGGTGGTGGGTGGCAAAATGCAGGTCCCGTGTCAGCCCACAGCCTTCAAAATGTGAGCAGAATTTCTGCCACAATGGGTAACAGAATGAACATGCATGAAAATATAGCTTCCTGAGGTCATGATTCACTGACTTCACGATGAGAACAATAGGATTCTTCCTGATTGACAGGGAACCTTTTTTTTTTAGTGCGCTATTGTCGTGGTTTGTGAGGATCCCTGTATTATTATACAGTACCATATTTCCATATTGCATTTTAAAATATGTGTTTAATTTAATTGCATTTTTATTTTCTTCGCAGACTTTGGCCTTTCTTGCAGAGAGTTAGACGAAAAGGTTGATACTAGGTCTATGTAGGATTACAGGTCATTTTGATGCTTGAAAACATTAAACTTGTTGCTGTGCTGAGTTCAAGGTTAAAGACATGCAACGGTGTGAGTGTGTTTAGAACATAAAATATGAGTAACTGGATTTAGTTACAGTTACAATTTAAATAGGTGGCAATCCTATTACTTTCTAAAGTCTGCGTTATTCACTCTGAAATTTAAAAGACCAGTAATGTTTTGGTCTCATAATTGTTGGGGAAAAAATTACATATATTTGATTTTTTTTTTCATTTTTATCAGAGTAGTGACATGTCTAACTTTTAGGAATGCATGTTGGCCAAGCTCAGGGACTCAAGAAATAATTACAAATTATACAATAGAGAGAACAGACATGTGCGTTTCAATTCTATCTGAACTTCTTCCCTGTTAGAGCTCCTAAATTTAAGTCCTAAGTTAGCCGTAGATCCTCCGAGTAATAGACGTTATAGACACACACATTAAACAGAGAAAAAAAACTATAGTTTGACCTGATTTAAATGTCTGATTAGAGGCAGTTATCTATAACATGATGAAAGAATATTTAGAGGTTTTTATCATTTCATGGTTTCTAGTTCTCATGGGAGTTGATTACGAAGCACTGAGGACGTGATAACATTGAATATATAAATCAGTAAAAATGTGTGTAAAATACGAAAATGAATCAGTAAATCATACATTCACAAAAGTCACTGTATAACAATTTTCAATAAGCCTTGACTTAACAAAGCACAAACGTGTGTCTGCACCATAGTTCCACTGAACAGCAACATTACTGTTATTTATGTTCTATATTTTTTCACCCATTTCATGCTTTGGGACAAGAGAGAAAGTAAAGACTGCCTTTTCTGGTGATATTTTTATTTTATGTTGTCCTTTGGAACTGTAAATTCACATACTTGTATTTTCATCTCTGTTTACTGGTTTTCCAACTTGATCCTGTGGATAGTGATGTGAAATAAATATGGTACTCACATGGAGCAATCTAATGAAATGTGTTGCATTTAAGGGCACGTATTCTTTATCTGTGGTGAAATAATTTTTTTAGTAACCCTCTGTATACACGACTTGCTGCACAGTTTAAAATGGGTGCCCAACAGTACATCTGAAGCAAGCTGTGTAGCGCAGTAGAAACTATAGTCAAATGCAGAGCCAACAGGCATCCTCTGGTTTAATGAGCCATCCCTGCTGGAGAAAAAAGACACACTCGAACATAAGGAACAAGAGCTCCAGTCAACAAAAATGTGCAATCAAATACTTAGTAAGTGCTTAAACAATAGCTCCACAGTGAGGAATGTGGTACTGGCTTACAAAACAAGATGAACATTTCAGGGCTCTTCTAAACTGGGATTGTCTCAGTTGCTATAGCAATGGTGGCATACGACCACACACTGTCTGAGAGTTTATGTCTGGGGCTGACAACATTTAGCGGCATAACTCAGGCAACACATATGTAGAGATGTGTTATATTTTAAAACAGGTTTGCAGGGACCTAAAAAAAACAACTGGCACAGTTTGGGAATAAACGAGGTTATATTGACTCCACAGCACAGAATATATTCATTATGTCCTTATGTGACTCCTTCTCCAGCACAAACACAAATATAAAATATTTGACCCACTTGATACATCCTTCCTGCTCGTACCCCTCTCTCCTCTCTGCGCTGAAATTCTTTTCCTCTCTTCCCTTTCTCTTCTAGTGCTCCAGCTGTGATAAGACACTATTTCACATGACGCCTGAGTCAAGATCTGAGGGAGTGGGGAACATCCCTTCACAGTCAGCCATACTCTGTGATCACTATCGCTATCCCAGTTCCTGACTTTCGAATCTTGGGCTACATTTTAAGCATCGCGCCTGCAGCTGTTTTTGCAAAATACATCAGGGACAGAAGAATAGTTGCTGGTGCATTTGACTGTTTCAGAGTGATTCATCTGTAGGTGCAGAGGCAGGAAGCTAGGTGACGCAGGAGGTCTAATACTGTACAGTATGTTCCCTGTGCTGTTAAAATGAGCACAATATAATATTACTCTGTGGTCTGGAACTAAGAAATCTTAAAAATATCTCCTTTCTTTGTTTACTATGCAATAAAGCTCCGAAAGAATGCTTTGCCTGGATTTGTTTGCCCACTTACACAGCTGAGGAAAACCACAGTAGGTGGTTTCTGTAAAGACACAACAGCTGCACCACTTTATTGTTCACCAGTAAGGCAGAAATGTTCAGTAATTACAGGCCTGTGAACTTTGTTTGCACAAATGTCTCTTTGTCTTCATATGTGAAGACAAAGAGACGGTGGAAAGCGTATACAGTAGTTTTGCGAGGCAGTATCTGGACTCAGAGGTTGAGAGTTAGATGTAAAGGCAGATGTTGCCTGGAAAGCAATATCTGTACATATCTAGCTTTTTTAATGAATTTGCTTCATCAAAAAATTCTTTCAAAGCAATTCGGCAAAACACTTGAAGTACATGCGGCTCGAACACATTTTTCAATGAGTTCACTTTGATTCATATAATCTGGCAAAACTGAAAGGATCCGGCAACCTTTTTTTTCTGTCAAGTATTTCAAAATGTGATGACATCAAATTGGGAGAAGAGGGAGATATTTTGCTTCTACTGGAATTTTTTTCATAGCTCGAGGATTTCACTGTGAAACCTGACAGTTGACATGAATCAGGACAGTGAATGGTTTCCCTTCAGTCACACAGTCACCTCATGTTACCCACACTAGCTCCTGCTGAAGGAGCATAACTGAAAAGGATTAAACACTCGATTTCATAGAGACCAGCCCCATCCAGGGAGATCACTCTTCTGCTCATCCAGGCATCTGGACCTCCTACTGACGGCTTAACATCAAACTTCCTCTGGTCATTTCGGTTTAACTAACGTTTAAAAGCTGCAGCCAAGGAATAATCCAGCACTTCCCTAGCAGTCCCATTTGGATGTAGAGAGAGAAACTCAACAATTTAGTAACATGTCTATAGATTATCCCGAATATATATAACATCAATTGTGTTTACATACAGTATCCTGGTTTTGAGTCTTAACCTGTTTTGCCATATATATTTAATTCTTTTGTTGTTAATTAAGAAGCGATGATGTGAAGATGATGAAGGAGCCTCCTTATCTAAACAGTACCCAAACCTCCTGCACAGGTACAGTTGGCGCTAGTCAGAAACTGGGAGAAGATGTATGCACGCTACAGCTAGCTATCCACTGTTTTTGAAAAGACATAATGCAGGCTAATCTTCGTTCATATTCATTCATTCATTCATTCAAATGGTGTCAGTCTCGGGTTCTGCTGGGGTGGGGGGAGTCAGGGACTGTCTGTGTCATACTTGTTCAGATTGCTCATCATCTGAGTACAGTCACCATCAAAATTCAAAATATCCTGAAATGTGATTTTTTTAATGCTTATTTCGTGATTGTGATGATCTGACTCTCATACCGCAAGTAGTATATGCTTCTTTGTCATGGCTCAGCCTGAGTTCAGCAGCTTCATCCATCTTCTCAGCTAAGCCTTGGAGCTAACACAATTAGGACTTTTCCACTGCCTCTAGGCTGCTCTAGCCATTTAAGGGCAGAGAACAAGTTATCACAAAGGACAAGCTTCAGCTCTCTACACAAGCCCTGCATGGCACGGTTGACCTTTCCTTTCTCTTGCACTGTCTGAACTGATTAGCATTTCTTAGTGGCAGATACACCACAGCTTACCGCCGCTGTCCAAACTCAGACCGATAACAACTTGTAGCAAACTTGTCTGCTCTGACACAGCGGCTCAGACACAGTATGAGGGTGGTGGGCTGATAACTGCCCTCATCTCCAAGTGCCATATTCTCACCGCCCTTGAACCCATTTGCTCTGTGAGGGCAGCAGATAACTCCTATCTACAGATGTGTTAATTGGGCTTTCATAAGAAAGTCAGCATATTAAAGTAGTC
Organism: Coranthus polyacanthus; assembly: GCA_037367275.1. Taxonomy (NCBI): domain Eukaryota; kingdom Metazoa; phylum Chordata; class Actinopteri; order Kurtiformes; family Apogonidae; genus Coranthus; species Coranthus polyacanthus. Next base: position 7,227,910 of record JAPQRN010000012.1, read on the forward strand.
TGGGGGTTTGCTAGCGTAAAAGACCAAAGCCTCGAGAAATCACATGTGAGTCAAGCTGACCTTCATCTAATGTGCAGTCTAGGGACCATGCAAAGCTGAGAAAAATTAGCTTACACTGGCAGGAAAAATATAGCCAACCACCACAGTGTTTGTAACTACATACAGAAATACCCAGGAGCCATGGGATGTGGTGCATAAATTTATTTCAACATATATTAATATATTGTTTATTCTTTTGTTTTATTAAAGACACAATACATACAGTATTTACATTATTTAACATTCTACAACAACTTCTGCTGACAGAAAATAAATCACCATTAAGGAAATAACTGGGAAGGCTACTCTCTAGAGCTTAAAGGTTCAATATGTAACATTTGCACATGCTCGTGTGCTGACATGAAGTATGTGTTCTCCTGGGAGCCGCACGTTTGTTGACGTTAGCAACCCCATTTCTAAGCTAACCGTAGCTAGTGTTGCACACTGCTGCCACTGTAGAGGAGCAGAAGTGAAGCAGGGAAGGACTCGGGATTTTCATGGAAGAACCAACCTAAGGTTATTCCAGTCCTTACATAGAAATCAGGGTACAGGCTGTTACCACAGCAAACTGAGACAGTCCTGCAGCTTAGAAATGGAGCTAGCTACACCCAGCACAAAAAAGACTCGAAACACAAATGTCATGTAAGCACAAAGCACGTGCAACTCTTACATGTTGACTCTTTAAATAAAAGTTGATAAAATTTGATTTGACACCTCATCAATGAACTTGACAATTCCTGTCATAACAGTCTATGAGAAACAACATTGCACATTGTAATGACTGATGGTCATCCAGCGATGCAAATGGCTATGATGTATAACAAAGTCACAGCTGCATACATCAGAGCACATGTCATGTATAAGAGCAAGATGCAAGGCAGGGCTAATTCACAGTCTATTTTTGACAAATCGTATGAGGCAACTGGTATCTAAGGATACAATACATCCCTTTGACAGGACTTCAGCTTCAATCAGGTCACATTTAAAGAATCAAGAGTAAAGAATGGAAGCAGACAAGGAAGATGATTGCAACCATCAGGAGCTTTGATTATATCTGATCAAGCGGAATGAAGACTTTGGTCTCCGGACTCGGTCACGTAACACAGGAAAATGTGCACCTGCAGAATACTGTGAGAAACTGTCAGGAGAGACCGTGCATGACTGGGAGGGAGGGAGTTGGCGACCACTTGTTTCATTTGTGCTGAATTAGACTTGATGTTCAAAAAGAGGACAGAAGGCAAACTAGAAGAGCACCGTCACTATAGCGACAGATATGATGGGCTGTCATGGGAAGTGTGTGGAAATAAGGGAAGTGAAGTCGAGCACACAGTCATGCGCGCACTGAAACACAGGGATAACACACACTTGAGTGACACAACTGCAAATTCAAGTGAGGAAAACACTTGTTATTAGCTGTCACTGAAGCATCTACACTGAACATACTTTTCCAGGCTTTCATAATTTGTTATTTGGAAAGCGGTGCTGTAGCTGAGGCTGGTCGGGATCAATGGCAACAGCTGACAGAGAGGTCATCCTTCCAGAGTATAAACACTTTGCTACCGGAGTGATCAATTTGGATACATTCCCAGAGAGAGACAAGAAAATTAAATGAAAAATCAGCATAGGGCTAAGGAACAACATATTGAATTTGGAGCAGTCAGGCTTGTGCATTAATTCATTGTGCATTAATCTTGATACAGTATGCAAATGTCGGATCATCTATTCTGATTATGGAGAATTCATTTGTAAGGTGTTGGCCGCGGAAGCTGTAACTGATTGAAAAAGGCAGAATGGATTTCAGTCACTGACAAATAGGAAGCACCAATGATTGTACTCATTGAATGAATGGATGTTGCTCCTGATAGTTATGCTTACAGGAATTAGAATGAATGATGCCTATTCACTAATTTGTGTGTCATACTGGGGTAAAATAAGCAGAAAAGTTGGCATGAAACCCAAAACAATAAAGGAAATAAAAGTAATAGCAGCTGCTACCATGTTATACACTGTGATAGGATAGAATCTAGATCATATTCTATATAATTTCTTTTTTTAAGATATACTATACATTCTGTCATATTTTGTTGCTACATACAGTAACTTTAAAACCCCAAACCCCTTTCCCCACAGTAGAAAATAAGTACAGCTACATACTGTAGTTAAACTACCTGATATTATGGTGCACTCCTGGAAATATCAAATTATTTACAATATAGAGTAGTAGTTTCTTTAGGACCTCTCCTCCTCCTCCTCCTTTACAAAAAGTCTTGTGCTTTAGCATTTGAAACACACACATACACTTCCAAACACACACAGCAGGTAGAAAAAGAAACAATAAAAAGTCATTTCTTCTCCCCATGGTTCAACCCAGTCTCCACTCAGAAAATGTACAATCCCTGTATTTTGTTGTGTTACATCGAAAATGAATCTCATTGAGAACAATTCAAAAGGGCATGTGTCTTCCAGCTAGTCAATAGATTTCTATTAATAATAAAACAGGAAGTGACCTACTGAAGTGTCCTGAGGTGATACCTATCACTGAGAGTCTGTTTCTCAGTCTAGACATCTACAGTACATAAAAAAATCATACAAAACTGCTACATTAGGGTTTCTTTTTTCTTTTACTCTTTTTACTATGTTTTCTCGAAACTTCTTGACTCATTTTATGCATTGGAAGTGGAAAGAAATGTCATTCAAATGAGGTTACGCAGAGTGCCCTCAGGTCAATGGCCTCCGACTGAACAGCATCACCTGAACAGACGAAGTTTGCCTCACAAAGGGTTTATTCTGATATACAGGTGTGCCAAAGTAAAAAGAAGTGGAGTGATGAGTGAGAAAAGACAGAACCAATTTTCATTATCTAATTATAGAATCATTAGCACCACCACAGTGTATGGGCAGAAAAACACAAATGTTAGATGGCAGAATGAGCTGCTGAGAGGAGCAACATCAGCGGACTCTAAACACTGCCTGCATGGCTTCTCAGCGTGGAAAGCAGTCTTTGGTCACAAATCAAAGCCTAAAAGGCATGTGTCAGTGATAAGCTGTCCAAGGGTATACCGCTGATTGATGATGTCCATTTTCCATTGCCGGGGATGTGATCCTGAGCTTCATGGTTAAAGTACCTCTCTCTATTCACTGGAGTCTCTGTGGTAGTCATTAACAACTCTTCGCAGCTTATTATTACTGTGAAAAGCTATTTAGTTTCCACCACTAACATTAATGTGGTCACACACAGATCTCGATGGCAGTTGCCATCACCATCTGGCTTTTGTTTTTGTCTCGGCCTGGAGACTGGTGCTGTCCGGACTCCTCTCTGGGAGACAATGGATCAGAAAGGACACTACGTTTGAGTGGTGCCGGGCGCAGGCAGGATGTTCCTGGAGGGGTCGAGGGCTCAGGGTGTCTGTGGGAGGAACGTGATGTAGTGGAAGAGGAGGAGGAAGTGCAGCTGCCTGTACACACTCCTGAGCTTGACCTCTCACCTCTCTTGGCTCTGCAAGAAGCTCTGCGCCGGAGCTCACTGACCAGTTCATACTTGACAAAGCAGAAGACGTCCTTGACTCCGCAGCGTTTTTCTGGCTCAGCAGCCAGCAGCCTTTGAAACATGCGCAGGGCATCATCAGTGAAGCGGCGCCACTGAGAAGGGTACGTTCCCACTGGGCACCCTGCCTTCTGCCAGCGTCGAAACTCCTCATAGAACGCATCGGCAGGCAGCGCTGCCTCCCAGGGGAAATTCCCTGTCAGCATACAGAAGACCAGCACGCCGAACGCCCACACATCCAGACTGGTGGTCACCAGGAAACCCTCAGCACGGCTAGCGCGGCACACCTCTGGGGCTGTATAGGGGATGGTTCCACTCACCCGTTTGACACGACAGCCCACCCGTCGGGTCATGCCAAAGTCAGCCAGCTTGATACGGCGACACTCACGATCAAATAGCAGCACATTCTCAGGTTTGACATCCCGATGCACCAAGTTTTTACTGTGCATAAAGTCCAAGGCCAGGCCCAGCTGTTGCATGCAGCGTTTTACCATGTCCTCTGGCAGGCCAACCTAAAAGAAAAAAAGAGAGGGAAAAGGAAGAGACAGAATAAGAATTACATGGATTAATGCAGTCTAATAAATACAATACATTGTGTTAGAGGTGATATGAGAAAAGAGCTACAGTATTGTAGCTCCATCACCTATTGAAGAATAGGTGATGGTTATATCAAGAGAGGGAACAAAAGTGCAGGGTGAAAAGTGATATGCTCCCGAAAAGAAAACTGAAACAAAGCAGTTTCAGCTGTAGCCATTTTTAATGAGTCATTAGAAGAACCTTGAAGTCAAGCACTCCCAACACATCAACTGGAAAACTGCTAAAGCAAAGTGAGAGCTCTGTGCAGTGAGAAAATCGGGACAAAGACAAGGCTCCAATCCCAGGAGAGCTTGTTAAAACTGCCGTGTCTCAACATGGCGACTGATTGGAGCAGCTCTGCCTGAGTGAGGATGGTGATTGGTGAAAGGGAGGATGATAGCTTTACCTGTGGGGGAATAATGTCGAAAAGGTCCCCAGCCGGGGCATATTCTTGTCCAAACACATAGCAATCCTCTGTCTCAAAAAGCACATCTAGGACTTTGATGATGAAAGGGCTGCAGCTAAGTGAGCCTGTTAGACTGTATTCCCGCAGAAAACTCTTCAGCTTGGTCTTGTTCTTGGTAACGAATTTCAGTGCCATTTTTGTGCCTGTAAAAATCAGATACACACATGTAGAACACATGTAAATTCACAGAGTCTGCTGTTCAGTACATTAAACCTGCATGTAAGACGAAGACCACTTTAAAGTGTTATTCACAACGTGAATTTGGAAGTGTAGCACTGAGAGATTTCCAACTACCCAACTCTGTCTCTGTATTAAATTCATATAAACATGAACACTATGTATAGTATGATAATAAATCACACCTCCTCTCCCCATTACACACATAGAAAACTAACTGTTGGTGATAGCAGCTGCAGAAATACAGTGTGCCCTTGTTTCATCACTTTGCACTACTTTACAAGTTAAACTGCTTTTAGACTGAGCCAGCTCTCTAACCATGATTTTCTCATAACCAAGGATTAAATGGTAGACCTGAAAATTGCTGACAAACCTTTCAAAATGTGCTGAAATTAATTTCGCACAATGACTTCAAACTTAAAAACATGCTGATCTGCTTCAACAGGTTATCTCCAATAGGGAGGGATTTTCCTTTAATGTCAAAGTGGATATATGAACAATTTGTTCTCAAGCTTTAATAAATATGCGTTTAAATGCCTTATTAGATATTCTGGTAAAGTGAAGGGAGAAATCCTATCTCTGGAAGCCTTATAGGACCCTCTTCCTGCACATGCTCACCTTGCGTTCGGTGTGCCACCAGGTCTACCTTGCCATAGGTGCCCTTTCCCAGCTCGCGGATGTGCTCATACTGTTTGGCTACATCTGCTGCGGACAGAGAGGTGATGGCCAGGGCCTGCATGTCCTCCACAGGCACCCCTCCGCAGTAGCCCATCTTAGATGTAGGTGAGCCCCCACCACTGCCAACCCGTCCTGGCCCAGATGGAGAAAGAGACAGGCTCGCCTTGACACTGTGGGGCAGACTAAAAAGAGAAGAGAACGCTTTTTGTTCAGCTAGGATGACAGCAGCCTTTGAGTGTGTATATGACTGATCACTTCTTTATGTTTACAGTACATCTATATATGTACATATTATTCTTATATATATATATTAGTGTACAGCTTGTCCCAAATGATGGATGAATCTGGAAGGCTTTAACAGACACTCCATAGAGACATTTCCATAAAATCAATTCAGGGAAGGCATCAACAGGGGAAATTCTTTCAGTACATTCATTGGACTTCCTGCTGTCCCTCTAGATCACTTTGGCCAGCTTTCAGCCATGACTGCTAGAATGGCTGGTCTCAACAGCACTCACTGGCAGACAGCTATGGGAAATCAATATGACCAGGTTGAAGGACTAACAAATGGCAACAATCGGAAGGAGCTAACAGCTTTAAGGTGGTAAGGCACGCCACACATCATCTGTCATCACTCTAAAAGAAACATGTAGCCTATATACTTTTTTTTTTTACAGTACGGAATAGAGAGAATTAGAGAAAAGGGGTCACGCAGTTTTCAGTTTTGCCTAGAAAACACATTTGGTTGCTCAACAGTTGCTCTGAGTATTTCGGGCAAATTGCTGAAGCTGAAGAAAAATAAATACTGCAACTGAGAAGTTATTGCTGATTTACAGAAGTGCCAAGTTTGAAATAGGTCAAACTGATCCTTGGAGGAAAAATATAGCTGTTATAATTGCAAGCTCAGATGGAGTCAGATACACAAAATGTAGCAAAAAAAAAAAGAAAAAGAAAAAAATGGAAATCAGATATGAATGACATTCTGCTACAGTATGTGAGCAAACAGTAAATAAACTGGAAGAAAAATACTCTAATAGAAATAATAATTATATAGAGAACTGCACAAAATGGACTGTTTGATGAAATGAAGTGTATCACACTAACGATCTTCTCCATTGTCTCTGTGTCTCCTCAACCCTTCTTCCTACAAACACAATCAAATTTCATCATCCAATCATTCATGCCGACACACACACACACACACACACACACACACTAATAGGCAGCAAATCAGCACAAACAATTTTGCTGATGGCCTTTTTCATCCATCATTCAAAGGCAACTGCTTTTCTCTTTGTTCCTCTCTCCCCTCAGCCTATTTCTCGACACCTCTGGTTCAAAACACCTGAATGAAAGCATCAAAATATATGTCTCAACTGCAAACTACATCTTAAAAAAGGAATCCTGATTAGATGTGCAATACTTGATACATAGTTGATGAAAATACAGGCACAGGACATTTTGTTCTGTTTTTGTTCAGACGTTATGAAGGTGTTAGGGTTCCTTAGCCATCTTGTGGGAAGAGCGTGATAAATATAGCTATTAGACAGTGAAAGCTAAAATAGGATGTGACCATGTGCAGTCTTGTGTTCTTGGCTCATCACTCTTTATCGAAAAAAATAGCAAATAGAAAAGTGCCCTGTGTATCTGTATCTCTGAAGATCACACTTGCTTTTTGATCTTGTCATGGAGATGGTTATATAAGAGACTATGAATATTGGAGCCCACTCATGCTGAGTGTGCCCACTGTATGTAGCCTTCAGCAAGTCAACACAAAAGTTGATGATTATCCAGATCTGTCTGTGATCCAGGTTTGCTGATTAAACATTTAAACAGCACAGACTGGAATCCTGTACAACCTCTATCACTCGGGACAAAGCAGAGTGGAGGGAGCACTTGTTTACTGGCACTCCTTCTAGTCAGCTCCGCGGGCAGCTCACCAGCATGGATCTTAATCACATTACTCAGCTCCCAGAAAGACAAAAGCCCCCCCTCCCCACCCACCC
>JAPQRN010000012.1:7235495-7265839 GCA_037367275.1 Coranthus polyacanthus
CCCACCCACCCCCACCCAAGAGCGCACGATGCTTTGCACTCATTTCCTTTGCAGAAATGGATTAAGAGTCCTGAAATGTGATGAGCGGTTGAAAGACGGTGCGCTCCACAGCCGCGATGACGGTGTACATATGAACAGGAAGCTGCAGTGCGGTGCCTCAGAGGTGTGGGGATGAAGTCATGTATTTTGTGTGAGTGTCTGTGTGTGGGAGAGGGAGGGTCAGGGGGTCTGGTGTATCAGTTGCACAGTGACACTTTATCAAAGGCCCTTTTGTGTTCCCACCTCTGAGAGGGAGCAGCTGTGGGTCCCTGCACAACTCAGCAAACATGCACGACTACTGCCTCATACCCCACAGATCTCCCATGCTGCCCTCTGCTCCTCCCGCTCTCCTTTCCTGTCCTCTCAGGCGGTTAAAGACAAGGTAGCACAGACGCGGTCCACATAAAAATGTGGATTTGGCTTGAGACACATTTTAATGTCTGTGGGTTTCTGAGCCAGTCCCACTCGTTCTTAATCATCAGTACGCTTTTTAAAGCAGCTTGCCACTGCTGCGGTGGGAAGACCTCATATCTTCAGGATTAGTTATGTTAATTGTGATTAAAAGTCCCGAGACTTGTTCAGAACACTCCCAGAAAATTACAAAAGCAATGTCTGGAAATAAAGCTGTTTTCCTGAAATGCAAGGTTTCGCTCAGCAGCCACTAATTTCCACTTAAATACAGATTAATAATCTCACTCCATTTAACAATGACTCAGACAGAGATGATGAGTGCATCAGAGTATAACCCTCTTAAAAACCAGGTTGTTCCAGGAAAAAGACAAAAAAAAAAAACCCATCCAGTTTTACGTCCTAATAACCACAGGCATGATCTAGAAACCTGTTTTGGCTCCACGTGTCCCCACATGAGATTAAACTGCAGAAACATGTTGACCTTTTATTCTATAAACACTTAACTGGAGATCAGAACAGACATTGAAGCTTGTGATGCCAGTGGCAATCATCCCTCTTGTCAAAGACCATCTCTTTACAGCCTCAGGGTTTGCTCTCACCATATACCTGGACCAGTGTATTTCTGTAGCCTCTGAACTCTAGAGGATACACTTGTGACTTTAAGTCTCACTATGGACTCAGAGAAAAGGTTCTGACTGTAATCTCGGATCAACACAGTATGTTTGAGCTATCAGTAGCGATTGTAGCTACATTAGCTATGCATTACCATAGAAATGCAGAGCTAGAAAATGGATAAACCTATGTGTGACTCATCAGAGACAATCATTGTGTACTTAGCGAACTACTATGTAAGTGTGACATGACACTATTTACCAGGGGAAAAAAAGACTTCATATAGGCAAGGTTTAAACCTGAACACAGATTCAAATACAGGATATTGCATAGTTTACAGTGGAAAAGAGGACCATTCAGATATAAGTGTTGATATTGTTACAAATGTGTTTTATTGCACACCAGTGAGCATTTGAACACACAGCGATTTCCCTTTTTAGTTCAGTCCTTCTTTCCTTCTCCTGTCTCCCTCTTGTCTGTTCCTGAAAATGTAAACAAGGGACTAATGAAAGAAATAAATAAATTGCTGAACCGCCTGCCTCACATCTTTACCTCTCTCCTCTACTAATGGACTACTTGCTTTGCTCTCGGCACAAGAGTCATTATGGGTGAAGACTGATCTCCTGTGTCCAATTTACTGTCAAAATGCCCAACGTGCATTGCCTCCAGGTCAGAGAGAAAACACTGAGTGAAATGTGATGTGACTAATATGCTTTCGCTGACTTTCTGTCTGAAAATAAAACAGCGGCATGCATATACAGTGGATGTATTTTTTGTGTCTCTTTCTCTGTCTGTCTCCTTGTTGTCTCGGTGTGGATGGGCACAATAAAAACAAATCATTCTTCCCCTCAGCAGTCTATCATTCGACTAGTAGCTAACTGAGCCTCCTTGTGTAGTCAGGACACTCCGTTCTCTACTCTGAATCACCTTCCTCATTGCCACCGTCTATCAGAGCCAGTGAGTTTGGTGGGTTTAATGCCCGAATCCACACGCAGGTGCAGGAAGCTCCCCACTGTGCTGTGATAGGTGAACTAGCAGTCGGGCCACGGACACTCACTTTGACAAATCTCCTGCTCTCAGCTGGGCCTGGCTCCCCATGTGGAGGATCCCTGCTGGGACTGAGATGCTGTGTAACCCATCCCTTAGTTGCCTCATCTCTGCCCTCCCTCCCTTTCTCTCTCCATGCTTTACACCCCGTGAAGCCACTGCCTATACTGAAAGCTGTAGGAGATATTGACCCCTGCTGGGATGACCCAAACCCAGGAATACTCAAGGTTAAATGTCTGCTGAGGATCGAAATACAATGACTGAGAGCGAAGATCAGCTATGACGAATGATACTGACAGGACAATGGACTCGAATCCTGTATGTTACAATAGACAGTTTCGGACTGAGAGGACAATGAGGAGCCGAAAACATCAACAACAAAACATGCCGCTGCAAAATTTATCCACATTGTATTCGGGGATTAAGGGTTGCAGATTAGACGCAGCTGAGCTTTTGATTGTAAATGCCTCATAATCAATGTCATCATCACCCTCACTCTAATCATGTCCTGCAAAATCCTCCAGCAAGCCATAAGCCATCATAAGGGAACATACTGTACCTAAACCCCCACTTCATCACAATCCAGTAGCCTCAAGTTCCAATAGGGAGGCTTCGTGTGATAAGCAAGAGGGGGGGGGGGTGTCCAATGAGACTGAAGTGAAGCATCCCTCCCTTTGTACCACATGCTATAGCCTGTGTGCCTTTGATGTCAAATACATGGAGAAAATCTTACTAGATGAGCTCAGAAAATGGGGTCTAAAGGGGGTGTGGTGAAATGATGTAACAGCACCACTAAAGAGGACATGGCTTCTTTTTTTTTTTCTCTTTTCCAGACCATTTTTGCGCCCTCCACTTCAAGGCGAGTTAACAGTATATGGCGATTTGTGATCTTATGCACAATAGCCTCTAACCACAAGCAATGTGCTACTGCTGAGCCTGCATTCAACATCTCTTTCTCTCTTTCGCTCTCTCTCTCTCAAAATTCAGATTTAGTTATGCTTTAATTGCAGGACTGGGTGCAAACCACTAACACAAAAGTAATATATGGCACAATGTAAATTATTAAAGCGTTAAAGTAGAGAACAAAAACCAAACACTGGTCAACCATATAATAACATATCATACATGTCATTCATATACATTATATCCATAATGGCATGGTTATATACACTATACAATATATATATATATATATATATATACCCAATATACACAAATACACCTGCCAACAAATATGCATTATGGACATTTTGTCACTGAAATGTTGGCAAGGCAATCTTTATTTTCACTATTTTCACCTTTCCTAGTGTCATTCATGGGTTAAAATATAATAATATTCAGTAAGTATGGGGTTCTCTTATACTATATTAGAGCTGCAAAAATAATCGAATCGTCATCACAATCGCAATGTCAGCCAGCGCTCGTTATATAATCGCAAAAAGGCTGCAATTTAAAGGTCCGTTGTGAGTGTGTGTTGATTTTTGGAATCAGTGGCGCTGAGCAGAGAGGTGTACTGTGTAAAAAAAAAACAAAAAAACAAGCAAAATAACAGTCACTATGTTATATAAGTTGTGTATTTTTTGTGTGAGTGAAAAAAAATACACATTTGAAAACAATCAGTAATCTGTGCATTTTCCTTGATGACAAAAGCAAATAGACTCAAATCCCATTTGCAAACCAAAAACCACAATAACAAGACTTTTTCACCATATCGTGCAGGCCTATACTGTACAAATTCATATTTTGGGAAGGAAGTTAAAACAGACTGCCTGTCCTCTAAACGTCCTGATTCTACATGCACCCTCTCTGTGTTTCCTATGGCACCTAACCTTTGGCCAGACTGTCTGCTGGGTCTGTTTTTATTCCTGAAACTGCTTGAACTGTTGTTGTTGTTGTTTCAATGCTCACTGTTAAACTTCATCAGATATGTCCATTTTTTCACCATGTAGACCGGCAATGGTGGAATTCCTGGCTGTCAGCGTTGTTGATCCTGGTCTGTTTCTGATTCTGTTTTGTCCCATACAAAATCTTGTTACTCCATTGCTCTCTTTTGTTTGCAGAAAACCTCTCGTCTTCACAGGCTTCAATTACAAAGGGTTTTAGTGCATTCATATTGAAGATTTCGGGATCTGACTTTTGTAATTATGTTAAACTGAAACTGGAGATTGCACGCTGGTGTGCACGTGTCTGCTCATTTTGATTGGTTCTCTTCTATGTATAGTAAATGTGAAGATTATTTCCTCACATCAGAGAGAAACGCAATGCTTCACAGAGCACACAGTAAAACAATCGCATTGAATTCTTCATAGAGCACACAGCAAAACAATTGCATTGTATTCCTTTTGTGAGTTTTAACAGTATTTGGGTCAGTTATGCATATTCCCAGCGAAAAGTAGAGAAACTTGGGACTCCTCTACAGATTCAATTCTGCCACAGCGAAGCACCCAGCCATTACTGCTGCCCCTCTCCACAAAAACAATGTTTGCAACAAAAGCAAATCCATGTGTGTTGGCTGCTGTTGCATTTCATTTAGAGCCCACAGCAGCCTCCAGCCTTTGCTTTTACAGTTTTTGTACTAGCAAGTCAGCTGCTCATTTAAATGCATTAGACGGCATTAGGATGAGATATCACCTGTCTGCCCTGGAACAAGTATAAAAGGGTCATTAAAAGTGGAGTGCTCCAGATGCCCTCGCATCCATCTAGCCCAGAATGAATCACAAAAGCAGAGTGGAAAGCAAAAAGGTAAGGGTATCATAAGCAATTCTGGCAAAAATTGCTACAAATTAAGTTGCAGTTCAACCATTAACACTCGTTATAGTTAAATATATGGTAAATAGAAGTGTACAGTGACTGTTGACATGGGACTTCATTTACATACATTCAAAGGCAAATGTATTCAGATACTGTTTATTAAATGGGCAAAAGATCACACAAAGTGAGCTGGAAGGGATCAATGTGTGCATCGGTGTGAAGGCAAGGCATCACAACCTAAGTACTCAAAATAAAACAATAGAAATCATTTAAAAATAATGCACTAAGACCATTTTCATCCATTTTTATAATCCCTGGCCTTTTTCCTTCCTTCTTTCTATCTTTTTTCTTTCTCTGAAGATTATAAATCGACTCAGTTTTAAGCAGAGAGCATCTAGGTGTTACCTGCTGGCGACCTGTCTCTCTCCCCCATGGTCCTGCATCTGCTCGGCGAGCAGAGCTGCTGCGCTCTGCTCAGCGCTGATCTGAAGGGGTCTGCAGGAGACTGATCGATGGATCCCCTCAGTCCGTAATAGGTGCTAAGAAAAACAGTGCAAGTCCCTTACAAGCCTCAAAACCTTGCTGCGATGCTGGATTCGGCCCGTCTTTGTACTTTGCTTGATCCCCTCTTGATGCTGATTCCTGTCCTGTTTCTGGAGATGCTCTCCAGTTTGTGACTTCTTAGGAAGCGGATTAAATCAGAGCATCAACGGATGCTGGATGCTGAGATGAGGACACGGGCTGGGATCCCTCCTCTGAGCGCCCACCATCTCAACCTGCCAAGCAGCAGGAGGAGGGTGCGTGTTTATCTTTTCTCTCCTCCAGTGGTCCGCCTGACCCAGTTCAGCAGCGCACACACCGAGACGAACCCATCCATTCACCTCCACTCAGGGTGCTCAGTAAGATCTGCTCTCTGCAGCCGGTATGGACAAATCTACATTTTTCCAAGCCCTCACAACTCAGCTTGGTGTCTTTCGGTCACGGTCGGTGGTCAGTCTGTTTTGTCCGTCGGTCCAGCGGGACTCTGGAGGTAGGGGGGGTGGTGGAAGGGGTGGTCTCAGATGTTGCTCCTCTGCTGGTCTTACCAGTCAGCTCCTTCATTGTTCACGGTCTCCACCCTCTGGCAAACTAATACGCTCACGTGTCCTGGGTCCTAGCGCCTGCGCCTCTGCCACCCAGCCTTTTAACCATCCAACCTCAGTCTGTCCATAAGTCTTTACTTTTGAGTCATGCTTTGAAGGAACAAGCTGCTCCACTGTTGCATAATTCAACAGCTTATGGCCCCAAGTACTTCACACGGTGACTTTGCCAACTGTCCTTATTAGGTAACGGCGAGGCAAGACTTCCAATTAATTCACTGCCCAGACAGCTCCCATTTACTGTACATGTTTAACTACAGGCCTTCTGCCAGACATGTTTGCCAACCAAAACAGATTTGAGTGAGAAAACATCGTCAACAGTCATAACCTGATCATCGTTGACTACAGATAAAGAGTGAAAGGTTGACAATCGTAAAAAAAATAAACATTGTGCTGATGAAATGCCCTTTCTTCCATCATAGCAGATCCCAGACGTCACAAATTATTCACAGTTATCAAGGAAACTTTGCAACGCCTTACTTTTGTTGGTCTCTTTTTTGTTTTCCATCAATTTCGATGCAGAATGAAAAGCAGTCTGTTTCTAAACAGCCCAAGATCAGGAAGAGAGGAAGAATGAAGCCCAGACAAAACTGTCAGTACAGAGGAATACGATCTTCTTGTTTCCTGAAACAAAATCATTTGACACAGGGTGTTTTTTTATGCTGATAAAAAAGATGAGCGGATATTGAATGTACATCCTTGGCACCTCTCTGACACTTCCAGGTGTCTCGCACAGCAGAGTTAGGCCAACGGGCATTGAGGGAAGAGTTTCTTCTGGGTTATCAGTGGGAACGGAGCTGTCATAAATCATCCTGAAGGTCATGCACTGTGGGCTGACAGCAGAGAGCACCGAGGGTCAAACACACCAGGGGGGACACACCTCTGAGCTGTGAACAAATAGAGCAGTGCTGCTGCTCCTCCACTCCTCTCCCCTTTCACAGGCACAAGACTCACGTCCCAGTTTTTACTTTTTATGTGTCACCTCAAGTTTTCCACCTCTTGTTGCAAGGGGGTGGCCTTGTTTTCTCAGTGTTCTCAAATTCATCTTCATCCACAATTTATTCTGGTACTTTGTGTCCTAGCTGCCCCATCTGCAGACTAGTAAAGGTATATTTACTCAAAACCCGGAGGTGCCGGGGCTCTTAAAGTAAGATGATCTGTCTTTCTGGGGTCGTGAAAAAACATCTTTATGTCACGCGGCTCTTTTGCTGGAACAGAGTTCGGATGTAATAGAGTTGTTTAGAAACTGCAAATGTCACGAAGAAACAATAAAGGGTGTGTCACATTACCTGTGCAGACATAGTAAAGATAGATCAACCTCATGACTGTCCTATGAGCTTTTGACAGCTTTAGATCATGGGATACATATATTTGTTTGTGGAAAAGAGTGTGGAAGATTAAAATGTTGTAGATGAGCCTATTATTCTCAGCAGAAACTAAAAAAAATAAGAAGCTTATTGCTGGTTTTGGTATACGCTGCACGATTCAAGGTGCGACTACATTACCCATAGTGCCTTTAGGGTTTTGGCTCGTTACGGTTGGTCAGGACTTGTTGATGACGGTGAAACTACGCGCGGGTAACCTTGCGCTTGTGGGCTTGTTATGTGTCAAATCAGCTGTGGAAAATGTGCACAAATATATAAACCATAAAAACCAACTGGACGTTTCCTGTCGTCGGCATTGTTCCGGAGTCATGAGCAAATATATCCTTCCCGTTTCTGTTTTTGGAACAGTTTTCGGCGGCGCCGTTTTACTGAAGTGAGTAACTTCATCATTTGTCACACTGCTGCTGATGCTAGTCATTTGATATTAAGGCTCAGATTAAAAGTCTTTAGACACGATGTCTGCCTCGCTTGTATATTTAATCCATACGTATATTCTAGCTCTGCAACGCGTCGTAGGTATGGTTGTGTATTTTGGTAAATTCGGGTTTTGCTGAGACTGTTTCAGAAAAGTGTTGGCTCTGAACTTCAACTGGTGCTCTATAGTTGAACTGTATTGTATTATGTAACCTGTCCATGTCAAGGAATTCTTCTCACTTTGGAGGGACAAGGCATCACTATACATAATCAATGAACAACACAAAGACAAGGTAGAATATACTTCATAAAGGCAGCATTTGTGGAAGAATGGTAGGGTGTTATAGTTTAGAATTGTATTGTATTGTACAGCAAAACGTGTAGTGAAATTATTGTCGTTATGCCATTTACACAGGCAGGGTTGTCGCTTAAAAAATGTTTGTGGCACCAGGTAGATCACAATTAATTCAATTGACTCCAGGTCCTGCAGGACTAGGCCAAAACAGGACATCTGAGTGATTTATGATGTGTGTTTTTTTGGGTAGGGTTATTATTTATTTATTAGAGAGACAGTAGGGAACGACAGTAAAGGTGGAGGAGAGAGAGAGACCTCAGCCTATGTGGTGTCATGGCCACTAGGGCAACCATGATGAATGATGATGATGATGATGCTGTTTTTAATGCAAGAATAGAGATATGTATTTGTTTGATACCATCCTTTCTCCAGGTATTTTATTTACTTAGGAGCTTTAGCAATACATTAAAGAAGCATCATCTGCTTTTTCCTGTGAGAATTGTGTTTTTGCTGCATGATGACTTAATGCAGCAAAAAGGGTAGAATAGTGGGCACTGGGATCTGACATGCTCACACAGGATGTCGTTGTACTTTGTTTTAATTCTTCTTGTAGGAACCATGTGACTGGAGGCCGGTGTCAAAGTAAGGCCACCATTAATGGGAAGACTGTGGTTATAACAGGAGCCAACAGAGGCATCGGCAAAGAGACTGCACGGGAACTGGCCAAGAGAGGTGTGGAGAAAATGTCCAGCAGCGTGGAAATCCAGGAAATGCGCTGAAATTAGCTGTTAAGCAATTTTTGACACAGTGCATTTGTTATTCCCGCACCTTCAGGGGGTCGGATTATTATGGGCTGTCGAGACATGGAGAAGTGTGAGGCGGCTGCGAAGGAAATTCGAGGGAAGACGCTGAACCCTCATGTTTACGCGTGCCACCTCGACCTGGCCTCTGTGAAATCCATCCGCCAGTTTGCGGAGCGGATTAAAAAAGGTGAGGGAACGACAACACACAAAATGCAATGATTACTGTCACTTTTCCAAGCACTGATTCAGTAATTGTTCTTATTGCCTTGTAGAGGAGCAGCGTGTGGATGTACTGATAAACAACGCTGGGGTCATGAGATGTCCCGCATGGAAGACGGAAGACGGCTTCGACATGCAGCTCGGAGTTAACCATCTCGGTATTTATGTGACTTATATTAAGAAAATGGCGGCCGAATAAGGATGCGTCATCCCTTTTTGAGAGACACGTGTCTGTTTTCTTCAAATCCCTGAAAGAAAAAAATAATACTTTTCAACTTTATTATTTTTCATGGTTCTTTATATAAAAAAAAAGGAAACAAGACAAAGCAGATAAACATAGTGCAGAGTAAATCAAATTGATACAACAAATAAGATATGAATACATTGGAATAAAAACAGTATATATAAAAAGTCATCTTTACTTTCCACTAAACATGGCCTTACTCTGTCACTGCCTGGTTCTCACAGTTTCTGTCTTCCTCTAGGCCACTTCTTGTTGACAAATCTTCTACTGGATAAGTTGAAAGAGTCCGCCCCCAGCAGAGTGATCAACCTGGCCTCACTCGCCCACATCGTTGGAAAGATTGACTTCGAAGACTTGAACTGGGAGAAGAAGAAGTTTGATACCAAGCAGGCGTACTGTCAGAGCAAGCTTGCCAATGTTCTGTTCACCAGAGAGCTCGCCAAGCGATTACAAGGCAAGTCTAGTGGCTGCTGCGTATGTGGGCATGTGTGGGAGGGAGTACGGCCTATGTTCTTATTTGTAATTGGCCATTGGATATATATTTTTAACAATGTGTGTTGTGTGTGTGTGCATGTAACAGGCACAGGAGTCACAGTGAATGCTGTACACCCAGGCGTTGTTGCCACGGAGCTCGGGAGGCACACGGGCCTGCACCAATCACAGTTCTCCAGCTCTGTGCTCAGTGAGTATCAGACTCCCTTATTGGATTCCGTATTTAGAGAAATCAATAAGCTTAATTTAGTTTTGTTTACCTAATTCATAAAAAATAATTAACTCAGGCAGTACAAGCTTCGACATTTGGCATGACGCTAAAGCGTTTTCGACAAAAATTAAGCAGAAATCAAACCATAGCTAATTATGTTGCTGTTATGTAACAGAAACTGTACTTTTTAACAGTTGTAATGTACTTTTTAAGAGTATGTAATCCTTCCTCTGAGGTTAAAAGAGAAGTAGCCAGAATCAATGTTACAAGGTTTCCCTTTTGCAGCTACAATATTCTACATAACCCCAGCCACCGTTTAAATGTTTTTTATTACAGTTGACTGTTGATGCTGCTGATGCAGCTCCTCCGTACTCATTTCCAGGAATCAGAGGATTGAGGTTTTCCTCAGATTCATCAATGAGTATTTTTAATTAGATGCACTCTTGGGTAATAAACATCCTTATCTGTGGAGAGGAAATGGATTTGGTGTTGAGATGATGTACAATAAATTAAGAAGATGATAAAAAAAAAAAAAAAACACTGTGCAGCGTGTCCCAGATTTGAATATGAATAAACTGAACTGCCGCACATTCATCTAAAGTTTTTATTTTGTAGTATTCCACAGAGAACAATCTCATTCGTACTTGGCCAGTATATTAAAAGAAGCATTATCATTTTAAATTTACTGTAAAATAGTTCAAACAGTGGCATCTCAACAAAACTTCTCTGTGTTCGCCACCACAGGTCCCTTTTTCTCTCTGCTGGTAAAGAGCCCAGAGCTGGGGGCCCAGCCCAGCGTCTGCTTGGCCGTGTCCGAGGAGATGGAGGGGGTAACGGGATGCTACTATGATGTGATGACAGAAAAGGAACCAGCGCCCCAGGCCCTGGACGAGGAGGCGGCTCGCAGGTTGTGGGAGGTCAGCAGCAGGCTGGTGGGTTTAGAGGAAGAAGGACAAGCCAGCAAGATGAACCCACTAGGAGACGATCAGAGCAAAGCTGCAGAGACACATGAACAGAGCCCAGAGCAAGAGCACAGCGCTGTCCGACCATAGGTCTGCTCCTGCCTCGGAGCCAGCAGGGCATAATGGACTTTTATGACTAGAGCTGAATCAGACTCATAAGAACAATTAACCACCTGAGTGTGACTGTATCTTTTGTATGCACATTTTTGGTCCTGCATCAGGGTATTTTCTTTAAAATGTGTAAAACACCTGCCGTTATCAATGGATTCTTCAGTAGTGTTTAAGTTATGTGCACTGAGGAAAGATGGCATAAAATGTAAAAATACAGTGCAGAACAAGATAGATGTTTATTGAAACATGTAGGTGGTGTAAAGAAAGGAACGAGCCTGCAGAAACATCTTGAAAGTAAACCGTACATGTTGGATGACCAAAAGCACCTTTAAAAATATAAAGCTTCATTTTCTCCATGAAAATGACTTTTTCATATAAAAAACCCAGGTGTTTGTCTACAACAAGGTTGCCTTTTTGGTACCATGTCTGCTTTAATCTTTCTTCCCTAAAACCACATTACCAAAATACACAGGCAGTGTTTTCTCAGAGAATCAGCAGGAAGATGAGTGAGTCGTCTCCCTAAAATAAAGCATATAAGAATTTACACAGAGAGGCATTGTTATGCAGCCTATACACTACATCCACATCCAGATTAGTGCAAAGGGTTTTATCTTTGTGGATTCAAGCATGACATGCTCACAGACAGCGCCATCTGGCTGCCAACTATGAAAATGCAGGTGCCTGAGAGCCAGTTAGCATGAAATCTATTAATTAAAAGACAGCTTTTGCAATTCATGTACAGATTATGGTTGCATAAATTTGAATTATGTTGATTTCTTTTGCTCGGATGATTATGAAAAATCTGATTTGTGCTTCAGGAAGAGAGAGTAGCAAATTGTATTTGCCAAGCTTAGGATGGAAGACGAGCGTTTAAGTTTGAGTTGTGAAGAACCAATAACTTTGTAATAAAGTGTGATGAATATTTTCACTGCTGCAGCTGTTTTTTGAAGTCTTGTCAGCTCAAGGGGGTTGTACACTTACTGTGCATGACATTAGATAAAACAATCAAAGAAGAATCTAATTGTTATATTTAGTTTTTCCGGACTTTTAAGTGTGCTTCCATCTTTGACAGCGATTTTATTTACTTAGGATCTTGGTTGACTTTGGTCCAATCCATTACAGAAGCATCGTCTGCTGTTTTTCTGTCACAACTGTTATTGCTAGATGCAGACCACACTGAAACACAGCACACAACATCAAATCAGTGAAACCTTGATAACAATAAGAGCAGGCTCCGCGTGGTGACCTTGATGAACAACAATGATTTCTATATGTTAAACTAAAAAAGACAGGACAAACATTCACAATCTAAAACAGCATGGTATGCTTTGAGTGAAGTGCTTAAAAGCAGAAGTGCTCAAACATGCATAAATGTGTCAACATTGGCATCGTTCCTCGGAATTAAGCCCATTACAGTAAAACCGTCTGTGCCACAAAGTGCATAAGCATCCAGCTTAATTTATTCTAATGCACGGTGCACACTTTCATGTGCACTTTGTTTTTGGCTTTTCTTGTCCCCTTTTGAGTGCTTTTGTAGCTTAACTGATTAAGTTACAAAGCACTCATCTTATATGTCTGGTGTTTTCTCAAATGGTAGAACCTTTTAGACATTTATCTGCAGACATACAGCCCGAGCGTAGAGGAGAATATCCGTCCCTAATGTCCACGAGGGATCCATTTCATAGGGCATTTTCCAACAGTAAATCCCAAAGTACAGATCAATATGGACTAATGTGCACTCATTGGCCTCGACCCTGAAACTCTATACCTTCGGATCGTTTAATTCAGTCTTAGTTTACCAGTGGAGACCCTCATTGGTGCCGTCCAGGAAGATGATGGGTACTGGAGATGAGTATCACAATCACTGGGGTTTCCTTTTGCTCTGACCTGATAGGACCCTGACAGTCCCTGGAGCGTGCCGCTGTCTGATATTGTTCCTCGTTCTGGCATGCATCAAAAATCTTGACCTCCAAAAGTTAATGTCACAGTATTTTATCAGTCAGATCCCTACTGAAAGCTGTGCCAGTTGTTAGGCCAGTTCCCAGCTCCTACTCCTATCAGCTGAATGGTAAATAGACTGCATTCATACAGTGCTTTTCTTCATTACTAGTATCCAAAGTGCTTTACAGTGTGTCTCTCATTCACACTCACACATCAGTGGTGTCAGAGCTGCTACCAGCAGCGGCTTGTTATTTAGTGTCTTGCCCGAGGGACACTTTGACATGACAAAAATGTTTAGCAAAAAAGGTGAAAACAACAAGGTATGTGCCAGATTGACTTGAGCTGCAATCTGACCAGTTAACACCAATGAAGTTAATTCAAAACCTTACTTTAGCAGAAATATGTAAGTATCATCAGGAAAATGTACTTAAAGTATGAAAAGTAAAAGTAGTCAAAGTAGTGAAATGGTCCCCGTCAGTGTTTTATGATATGGTGTTTTTGGATTCATATTACTACCGCAGTATTGCATTATGTGTAGGCTATGTTGCATTTTAGTGCTGTAAATATTTAAGCTCGTTTAAACTACTTTATACATGGTTGGCGAGTTTAATCTACAACAGTGCATTATATTGTATAGGATCATCATCATCAGTACACTTAGATTAGGAAGGGGGGGATTTTCTCATCCCTTACCTAAAGAAAGACTTCCTCCTTCAGTTTAACACAATCATAATTAACACATTAAAAAAAATGTGATCTCTAAAGTAACTACAACTGTCAGACACATGTTGCGGAGTAATAACTCAAGTTAAGTACAAATACTTGAGTAAAAGTATTCGGTCGTGGCCCGTGCCAATCTGGCTTCCCATGAACTACCAGCTGTTTACCAATTTAACCAGTTTTTGAACGGTGACAAATTAGTGCTCTTGAACGCACCCCCCGGCGGACTTCATTGCCCATAATGCACTCTTAAAGGACGGCGAAAAAAAAAAAATAAAGTGTCCAAGGTACAATAGTTCCGACTGAAAAGAGCCGCTTTTTTAGGTAAGAAGTAAATGCAGAAGAGCCTCGTCGCATTCGACAGCTCCGTGTGCGCGTCGTGTTTGAAAGGTTCGTCTTGGGGGCGCTTCGTTTTCCGCAGATAATGACAACTGAACTTCACAGCAAGACCCCGAAAGTTAAAAGGCTGCTGGTTCGCTGTGTGTTTTTGTAACTTAGCATGTGTTAACAGGGGTAGACGAGATAACAGACACACTGTTACCTATGATATAGTATACTTTGTGTACGTTGAAGCCTTTAGCTATTGTCGTTCATTTGAAACGTGGGTCTACTTTAGTGTTTGGTAACTATTTGGTGACTTTTTTTTCCTATTAATGCAGAGGTGCTGGAGCTGAATAAGTATATAGCTACTATTATTGCTTGACATCTCATCCATAAAAATACTGCTATTCCTGCATTTACAGCTCAGTCATCTGCTGCACTTTTCTTTTGGAGAAACCAGTGTTAATATGTTTCTTTTTTTGTTATACCAATCAGCATGGCTGTGCCACAGAAGAAGGGAGAGCTGCTGCCTGAAGATGTTGGTGCAGATGACTGCCTGACTTCATATACACATATCTACAGTCCAGAGTTACTCAAGTAAGCACACAATTATACCTTTTTATTTGCCGAACATCATGTGAGGCACACTGTTAAAAGGCTTGTCATTTTTCTGAACTTCTGCAGATGAAGCGATCCATCAGGATTTGCGTTTTTTTTCTTTTTTCCTTCAGGGATCAGGTAGCTTTTATTACAGGTGGTGGATCTGGAATAGGACTCCGTATAGCTGAAATCTTCATGAGGTGAGAGGATTCGTTTTGCTGTAACATGCTCAGATTTAGAAAGGATACACGTAGATGAAATGTGTTTTAATGTAACAGGTGCAGAAGCAAAAGTTGTCCATTTAGAAATAGGTGTACAACAGTGCGCAGTTGGCATTATGTCCTCAGTCTAAAACAGTCAAATGTGTGGCTATGGCAGTACGCAGGTGTACTTTACACCTTCTAGTAGTGTTATCTGAGAGTCTTTACAGACAGACTTTAATCATTTTCCTGTGCCCGTGTGACAAAGTCTTAAAAGTTCAGCAACGTACCCATGTGGCAGAAATAGTGAGTCTTAAATCAAATTTATTGGCACTTTTATTAACTGTGCCTGTCCGCGTTCTGGCTGTTTGTCTTACTGGCAGCCAAATTTGTCTCGCCATAAAAATCAAACTACAGTCCTGTCTTGCCTCATTTCTCACCTTTTTTCACTTGTGACCTTTTACCTCTTGTCTTCCCTCGCTATCGCACCGCTGACCTTAAACCTTCAGCTGTCTATGCTGCAACGGTTTCGTTTTAGTTACTAAGTTACTTGCTTTCTTTCCAGCCTCACCTGTGCAGTCCTATTCGCGTCCTTAGTATACCAACACAGTTATTTTTCTTTCCGTCGTTCTCCACATTGTTACATTTGCTGTGTTTTCCTTCAGGCATGGCTGTGACACGGTGATTGCCAGCAGGAACTTGGACAAGCTGAAAGAGGTTATTTATTATACATACTTTCCACAATATTAAAATGTATAGTTCAAAACAATGTGAAATATGATTGTGTGTCTCCTTAGGCAGCTAAAAAGCTGTGTGCTGTGTCTGGACGCCGGTGTCTCCCTCTGTGTATAGATGTGCGTCAGCCGCAGAGCATCACGGCTGCTGTGGATGAAACACTGAAAGAGTTCGGACGCATAGACATCCTCATTAACAGTACGTGACTTCCATAGCCTTTAGTGCAATGATAAGTGGGTTCATGGTGAGAGTCTTGCTATTTAACAGTGCACCTTAACTGCAAACGTAATGTGTCATAACTGTGAACGTATGTAATCACGCTACTGTTTTTGACAGATGCCGCTGGAAACTTCCTCTGCCCAGCTACCTCACTCTCCTTCAACGCCTTCAAAACAGTCCTGGAGATCGACACCATGGGGACATTCAACACCAGCAAGGTGGTTTTTGAAAAGTGGTTCAAGGTACGGTACTTTTTTGTGAGAGATTGACCAATAGTGGATTTTCAAAGATCTATGTAATAATGGTAGTTTGGAGAAGGAAGAGGCCGATGCTCTTTGACTTCATCAGTAACTGATAACTGCTTCACTGAACATCTAAGTCAAAGTAATGAATACCTAAATAAATTAATCTGGATCCATAAATATCAGAACTATATCAAACTAACTGTAAAAAAATAGGTGCGTTTTTTTTTTTTTTACACTATAGACATGTCCCCCAATTTACTCATTTACACAAATGGCAACCGGTTTTAATGAGCAACAACTTAACGTACAATCAAACAAAAGAAAAAAACATACGCTCAAGTTACAACAGAAAATGCTATGGACTAACGTCTTTGTGTAGTTGTGTATTAAACCCAGAATTACTTTTAGATCTCGGGTGTAATAAGCTTCCGCATCTATTTTACTACCTGCAGTTAACTCTGGTTACCAAAAGAGGACAGTAATCATTGCTGAAGGCTATTTAAAACCACAGCCTCACTCTCCAAAGCTGAGTATATGACTTAGTTATTGCACCGAGTTTTAGTGTCCCATCATTGTATGTGCAGGATCACGGTGGCAACATTGTGAACATCTCTGCCACACTTGGATATAAGGGACAGGCTCTCCAGGTGCATGCTGGGTCTGCTAAGGCTGCAAATGGTAAGAGCATTTTTATATAGTGATATGTAATAAAGTCAAAATGAGATTCAAATGACCCCACGTTCTCGTCTGTTGTCCGCAGATGCCATGACCAAGCATCTGGCCGTGGAGTGGGGCTCCAGTGGGGTGAGAGTCAATGCTGTGGCTCCTGGTCCTATCTCTGGCACGGAGGGCTTCCGCAGACTGGGTAAGAATTTTACTATTAGTGCTGCTTCGTCTTCTTCTTCTTGTACCAGGAATTACTAGCACAAAGTGGTGGAATGTACCTTTACTCAAGTACTATACTTAAGAAAAAACCTGAGGTAATTCCATTTCCATTTTTATACTTCTATTCCACTACATCTCAAGGAAAGTATTGTATTTTTTACTCCACTACATTTGTCTGACAGCTTTAGTTACTAGTATTTTTTCCTGTCCAGTGAAAACCACATATCTGAAAAATGTGTTGATGTTGAATGTTTGTGATAAACTGAAGGATTAAATGTTTCCTTTATGGGTTGAGAAAATTCTCCCCCTTCTTAAGAAAAATAAACTCTTTGAAAACCATCTTAGATGAGCTGGAAAATGCATCGTCACAAAGATGAAACAGGCCTGTTTTTCTGAGCTCCTGAAACATCTATTTTTTTAGAGATACGCACTTCTCACAGGACAGCGACGCAACAAACATATAATGGTGCATTGCAGTTTATAAAGTAGTTAAATGAGCTCAACCTTTAACATCCATAGCGGGAAAAGGCTACCTGCTCATTAATGCAGCAGTAAAATGACTCCAACGTCATATAAAACACTGATGGACCATTTCACTTCTAATGGTACATACATACTTCTTCCACCGCTGCTCTTAGGTGGCCCTAGAGGGGAGGCTGCGGGTGCCTTCCAGTCCGTTCCTTTGCAACGAGCAGGCAACAAGACCGAGATGGCCCACTGTACTCTTTTCCTGGCCAGCCGTGCCTCATCCTATGTGACCGGAGCCATCCTGGTGGCGGACGGCGGGGCGTGGCTGACCTCACCCAACGACTTCGCCACGCTGTTGGGTATAGCCTCCTCTAAATCCGCTAAACTCTGAAAAGGGGCTCTCCTGTCCTCCTCCTGACCCAGGTGTGTAGGAGGAGGTGTAGTTTGAGGTGGAGAGACGGTGCGACTAGAATAAAGTATTTTTGTTGTGGACTGAGTTATGTGTGGTTGTGTAATGTAATGTACTGAACTCAAATAATCGCGCTTCAGTACACTGCAGATGTTAGGAGGATTGTTTAAGTAATCCATATTAATTCACTTATCTCTCTTGTTTTCTTTCAGGGTATTGGTCACCTGAAAAAGACAAGAGACCGGTAAAAGCTGAAAACAAATGATTAATGTAGGAGCTGTGTGGAGCATGTATGTGCTGTGGTTTATTTCACCCACTGCTGCCTTAGGAGTTTTATGCTAAGTGGCTAGAAGAGTTGAGCAGTTACACTCTATACTTACATTAGAACAAAAAGTTAATATGAGTTAACAATCTTAGTAATGGATGAAATAATATAAGAATTCAGGGATTTTCAACCCCTACAGAGCTGTTTATTGTCATCATGCATTCCGTGTACAGCCATATTTTATGTGATTTGTCAGAACCTTTCTAAATAATAAACTTTTATAATTACAGTTAATAATGGTGGCTCCTGTTTGCTTTACTATTGCAAATCATTTCAATGCTGCTCAATGCGATTCCCTCCAGTGCAGAGTTTTGACTGCTCAGACTGAGGTTGCATTGCGAAAGGTCAGATCTGTATCTGCTTTAGGACCACATATGGACGTGGCCCCAGATCCCTCAGATTTGAAAAGATCAGATTCGGTGTGTGCTTTGTGCTGAGACACACTGTCATGTAAAAACGGAGGCGAAAAAGATCAGATACGGGCCACTTTAGCCCGCAGAAGTTGAGTCAGTACGCTTCTCTGTCGGGTGGGGGCGCCAAAACACTATAGTTGCTTCCAATAAACAATTCCCATTTTTGTCAAAATGATAAATCTCCGGCGTCCGCGCGGAGTTTTCAGACTATTTCAAATTGATTTATGTGATGTTATACCAACTGTTAAGTAATTAGTTCCCGCAGAAACAGCCTTTTTAACTGTGGACCCGGCGTGGACATCTGACAAGTATCCAACCTAAGTATCAGTGAGTTAAGACAAGACACCCCAAACCACTGACAGTGGAGAGGTGAACTTTGACCTCTGTGACAGGGGGTGGACATGGACACACATTAGATAGAGCAAGTCGGCGTTTCGCTTTTCCGCCCGTGTTATGAGCACAAACACAAAACAGTTGCCGTCAGGCCAATGATACTGCGGGGTATTTTGTACGCTTGCGTGAAACGTCAGCGGTGTGTATGCGGCTGGAGGAGGAGGAGGAGGCGGAGGAGGATGGGACACTGCTGATGCTGATGCGAGAGGTTTCGCCGTCTGTGATCAACATCGGAGAAGACTGACCGCCTCATGATGGAGCTTGTTTTTTAGCCTCGTTTAACACCCCCTTTTCGACCTCGCCGTGGGTTTCAACGCGGGACGCCGAGACGGACGTGTATTTGAGACGAGATAACTGAGGAATTTGAGGAGGGGGGGAAAAAAAAAAAAAAAAAAAGGACGGTTTCGTCTCGTCACTCGTCTGGCCTGTCTTGTGACAGACACAGGTGGATTGGCGTTGGAAAAACGGCATCGAAACACAGATATAATCTTGGACTACCACAGAGGCGACGGTTTACACAATTACCTCTTAAGTAACGCGTTGTAGCGGATACGATTTTGTTTCATTTCATTTGAGGGGATACACGGTGGGCTGTTTAGCGTGTTAGCTAGCTAATAGGCTAATTTCGCTAGCTAGTCAGTTAGCAGCTGGCCAATGGCACGGAAGAAGTGGGATGCTCGGAGGAGGAGTGACCTGTAGTCGCTGGCTTAAAACAAATCTTTTGAAGACAGGCGTTTGACAGCATACTTCGTAAACCGCGTTGTAATGAGCTATTTAACATTACGGCCGTAGATAATTTCAGGCTTGAATTCCGCTGCTCTCATCGTTGCTGCGGTGCTCCTCACGCAAATTAGCTTCCGATGGATAAAATGAGATAATCGGCTAAGGAAGCTAATGTTGTCAAACACCGGGGACTTAACACGCTGATTTGTGTTGTTTCACGCTGGCTCTGAAGCAGTGGTAACGGAACCAACATGGCACGTCGCTAAATTCGTCTGTGGGAGCATGTTGACGTTGAATATGTGGAAACATTTGGCTACAACCAGGAGTGAACCTGCCATGACACGAACGGACATAGTGAGTCAAACCAGAATTACATCAGTGCTATTTTCAAAAAGGGTTTAATATGACTTTTGAATTTAGGTAACATTATTGTAAAGTCGTGGCAGCCCAATAAGTTCAATCAGCAAATGTTTATACATGTTTACGCACATAATTAGTCAATCTTTTGCCTCACCTACACTGTATAAAACCTGCCCGCCTTGAAACGGCCCCTTCTTTTCGACCTCATCTTATTATTTAACACATAGCAATATCTGCCAGCATTTTTCAAGTTTGAGACAGTTAGGCGATGCTTCTAAGGCCTGTCAGATATACTCGTTTCAGAACTACAGTGAAGCTGTGTAGTGCCATTTAAAAACATGACATTAAAACTGAAAAACTGGATCTTGATGACAGCAGTGAGATAAGAAGTCACCAGCTTTCTCCAGTTTGCGAAGGGGAATCAGTCTAAATGGAACCGGCAGTCCTGTCTGGCCCTTTGGGGCACACGCAGTGGGAGACAGAACAGCCATTTCCTCTTGGATTTCATACACTGGATTCAGACAATGGAGGTGTGCTGTGTCAAAACAAGAGTGGTCAGACAGGTTTGGATTTCAGAAACAGTGACCAGGATCCAACATGCAAACAAAGTGAAGAAGACAATATTTTTCAGAGCAAGGTGGCAGAGTTGGACAGCCTCATAAATATCTCTGAGTATTCTTGTGGAGATTTGCAATTTGAGGGAGATCAGACTATTAATTCCCAAGCTTTTCTCCATATTACGCATAAAGAGGATTTGTCTTACGCAGAAAAAACTGAGCCGTCTGATGAAATCACTGACTTCACCTTATCATGGCTATTTTCCCCCAGCCTCTTTGACGTGGCTGGGAAAAACACTACCTGTGAGGAATTGAGTCTGTCACAGGAGCCCCCTCTTGAGGACCCAGACAGTGTTAGTAGTCAGGCTGAGATAAAAACCCTCAGCGCACCGTCATCTCCATCAAAGATTTCTGAAACGAACACTGGGGATTCATTTTTGTTGGTAGATCTCTTTTCAGATGAACACTCTGGTCTCATCTCGGACTCTCCAGGTGAGTCAAACCCACCGGGTGTCACAGAGGAGCTGGTGGACCTGTCACAAGATGAGCAGGCAGGTCTCCCTCCCTCCCAGAGCACTTTGTCACCTGACACTGGAGACAAAGGTTTATTCCCCGATCAAGTGACTGATCTGCCTGTAACCAGTAGCTCTACTTTACAAGGTTTGCCTGAGAACTGCCTTTCACATAACCACATCAGCTCGGTACTGGAGTGTTTTGAAGGATCTGTGCCTTTGTTGGATTTAGAGGTTCCAGATTGTGACAGCAGTGTAAGCCTGTGCCCTGCCAGTCCTGCCTCTGTTATCTGCACAGGTGCACCGTTAGTTTTATCAACAGTGGAGTCAGAGCTGGATCAAACAGGAGCTACTGTAAATCAAAATCTGACTTCAGATCACCAAAGTGAGGCTGACTCATTTGCTCCGGGTTTGTCAGCTGAAACTTCATCGCTGACAGTCTGTGTGGCTGAAGATGCTTTTATTCAGGATGACTTCACCAGCGAGAGTAACGCAGTGGAGAATGAGTCTAAGGATCTGATGGAAGACACAATCTGTTCTGAAGCCAAAAGTCTGGGGAATGAAGCTATGGCTTTGGATCTCTGCTTGGCCGCTGATGAGGTCCATGATGAGGAAGCGTGGGACTTGAAACCCGAGGGTTTACAAAATGATAGCACTCCTAATCCGACAGGTGGACAGATGGAAGAGGAAGAGAGGCTGACGGACACTGACCATCTAGAAGGAGCAGATTGTCACGAAGTGGCTTCTTTGGATTTTTCAATTCAGGAGTCAAACAGCTCTTCTCCTGAGGCTGGATGGACTAATGAGCAAACTGTGGAAACAATTTCCCTCTCCAAGATGGTGGTAGATGACTCACTGCCAATGGTTTCAACTGTGAATATGAGGGAGGAAGATGTCTCCCCACTAAAAGCTGTGTTCGACGCTTTAGACCAAGACGGAGATGGCTTCGTTCGTATTGAGGAGTTTATGGAGTTTGCTGCTGCGTATGGAGCAGATCAGGTGAGATGTTTTTTCTTTGTTTTTGAGCCGGCAGCTACTCGTTAATGCATGCTGAGTGAGGGTCTACACAAAAGCCTACACAAAAGCATACACAGTGCGTAAATGATTTATTATTGATTTTCTGGAGGCCTTCAGAATGCTTCCTGTTAAAAGCATGCGTAATGCCATCACTTGAAATCCAACCCAGTGTTTTTGAGGATAAAGTGAGTCAAACATGGTCACTGTGGGCTTGGCACTTGAAGTTTTCTGATAAATATTGTTTTCCTGTTATTGTTAGTGTGTGTAAAGTTTTTTTTTGTGTTTTAATAATTAAATGAACTGAATATTTTAATGTGCTGCACACACAGTAAAGCAGAGGTAACAGGACCCTTACTTGGGTACTGGTGTATACAGTTTCAAAATAGGCAGGTTGAAGTACACTGTACCCTGCTTATTTCTTCAAAGTGTCAGTTTAGTATATTTTCAAACCCCTCTTCGTGTATATATATATATACTAATTCTCCTGTATTTCATACAAAGCTCTTTTTTGATGTAATACATACAGAAAAAAACCATACCTGGTTTTGTGTTTGGTGAGCTCGGATTTGGGTTATCTTTGAGATAAGTCTGAAAGCATATTGGCTGTAATGAATTCTGTCAGGCTTGGAAACGCCTCCATATGTCAGATGACAAACACTCATCCTCGAATTTGAATATCCTGTGATTCAGGGATTATCTCTTGTGAAATGATGCTTCACACTCCTCCCATGACCCTCACCCACTTACTGCCTCTGCCCCTGTGCACCACCTCTTCCAAAAAAAAAGAAAGAAAAGAAACCTGCTCAGTTGAAAAGACTTAAACTGTATACATTCTAAACTATCACTATTTATCTATAAGAGCAGTTCAAGTGAAGTGTAAAAAGGTGTCATTTTCCTGATGTGCCAGTTGTTGTGAACATGAACATGAAGCTTTTTCCCTGCGACAAATCTTGACTGAACTGTGTTTCTCAGAGCCTTTGAGATTAGGTGTTGATCTTCTCTTCAACCAGTAAATTAAATTCATTATAAACATTCAACAAGTTGCACATGCTTCAGAGTTATGGTGTTAGCTTCTCTTCCTGTCTGTATGTCTGTTCAAATGTTTACCAGAATGAGACTGAACTCCGCCAAGTGTTCACACCATTCGCAAATAAAAGGATCGGATGACGTAATTAAACTTTTAACAACTGAGCAACATTGCTCAGAAGTGACGGATGCATTGGATGCCTTTTCCCACATATTTATGGTTCCCGTTTATGATGACACTTAGAGTACTTACAAATCACGTCCCTCCTGGTTTTTAAATTTGGCAAGGAAATAATTCAGTCAAGATCATTTATTAATTTAAAATATATTGCAGCAGACTGAACTCTTTTAGATGGACTTTAAACATGGCCTTTTGGACAGGATGGCTACTTGTTGGTACTCTGCATACAGAGCGTGATTCTGGCTCACTAATGCTTTTTAATCCCAGTTCAAAGCCCCTCTGTTGCCCCTGATCTGTCCCATGTCTAGCCGTAGGTATCTGTGGTTCCCCAGGCAGAGAATTGTGAAGGATTAAGAGTAAAATGTATTTGCCTGAGTCAGAGGAACTTCATGGTTTGGGTGCTATTATACACCCTCTCCCCAACTTTGTTGTGAGGGAAAGAGTGGGACTTTTGTCATGTTAGTTACATAAATTCCACCTGTTGTGGTGTGAAAGGTGACACAAATGCATGACACTACTGTAGGAGTTAATTTTATTTCACAGGTGTGGTGTGTCTTCACTGTTATCCCATAGTTTTTGGTTTCTTGTGGACTTTTCCTGCACCTCCCATGCATCTGGATTCTAACAGTTTCCTTTGGATCTCTCGCTTCTTTAGAGTTTTCCTTGGACTTCTAACCAGATTGTACCGATTGATAACTTGTGCGTCACTCTTGTGTATTGGATATCTAGTTTCCGAGAGCTGGAGGAGCTAATTTGTGCTCTTACAGGAAACCCCTCTCAGATTTCTATTCTTTCATAAGCAAGTTTGCGTATATCATTTACAGTATGCAGGCTAACAGCAGACAGCCTTATCTTGAGAATTTGCAGAGTGTTATATAATGCACATAACCTTTTCTTTGGATTAGGAGAACTCAAAGTCAGATGTGTCTTGCGGTAAGGGTGCCAAACACTTTTCATATCAGTTTAGGATTCATGTAAAGGTGCTTTTCGTATTTGAATAAGCTTTGCCCTGATATGCCCTTGTATTTCAGTCATGTCGAGATAAAAATGTGTTTGAATAACCTCCACGCCTGACCTGAGCAGCTCGGATAAATTAAATTATTTATGCAGTATTTTTGCAGTGTGGTTAAGAAAAAACCACAGGGCAATAAGCCATACTGGTTTGCAAGGCTTTAATGCTAATAGACAAATACATGAGTTCAAATTGGAAAAAAACACATGAGCTAGGTGGAAAGGTAGGGTTTAGACCTTAAAGCATGTGTTTATATGTAGGTGTTTTAGCAGGAAATGCCTTTTATTTGAACGTGAGTTGTTAATGTTCATCAGATCTAGATAATAGTGTATTTAGTCTGCCAAGTCTCTAAACAACAAGCATTCTTAAGATAGATATTGTATTTTGCGTGGAATATTTTAGTTGAGCTTGGAGCAGGTTTTACATGGACACAATCCCGTACCACAAATATGCCTTCAACCTGTCACAGCAGGAGGTATTCTCGAGGTATTTGCATGAATGTTCAGCTGGCGCTTGTATGCTAAGCATGCAAATGTTCTCTGCAGAACTATTCCAGGATATGGTAGCGAGCATGTGTATGCACACACTGAATTGTGTTGTTTGAATATGAGCATCATGTAATCACATAAGAAATGACAGCCTGTTATACTTTCAGGCTTGTTTCAGAGGGTAATTTTACTGAACAAGACATATGCTTGCCTGTTTGGGTTAACTCAGCTTTGTTCCTCTATAAAGACCCACCACCAGTATTTTCATTTCGAAGCGTCTTTCTCAGGAGAACCATTTTTAGATTTTCTTCCAACCCCATGCTGGCCCGCTGACATCAGTGCAGGTACTTCTGTGTTAGGCTTTCTGATGGAAAGGTTTGAAGCTATGCCCCCAATCTGGTAAATCAAGTATTGAAGAGCTCTTTCTAACGACCAGTCACTACTTCACTCACTGGTTTTGACCCTGATTCTGCACAAAAGCCACACTGAACTGCATTGTGGTAGCAGCTCTCTTGTCAGACGACACTCCCAACCTTACTTCAGCCAGCTTCCCTCCCCACACCCGCTGCTTTCATGTACTGCCCCTCTAATCCACAATGGAATGTCCCATGCCCTCAAACGTTCCCTCACTTCAATTCATTTCAGTGTGCTCGTTAATGTTTTATATCCAAAGATCATTCTGCCTTCTTCCATCTTCTGTTGCTAACCCTCAAGGCCTGTGATCATGGTTATCAGTGTTTTGTTTAGGAACTGTTGTGAAATCCCCTCCAGGAAAGACTCTAGCTAAAGGGTATTCTTCTCCATGGGGTTATGCACAGCAGTGGTCTGTGTGGAGGCGGTCAAGCATGGCCCGGCACTGATTAGACACAAATAGAGGAAACTGAAAAACCACAGTGCCTCCTCTGCTCCACTAAGCAGTGGCACTGACAGACTTTAGTTGAGTTTAGTTTTCATCACTGCCTTACTGCTGCCTTTGTGATAGCTGCACGATGCTGAAAAACGTTTGCTTCCCAAAGCAACATTTAAAAATTGAAAATTGAAAATTTTACTTTGCATAAACCCCAAGAAAATAACTTTTCAAGACCCATCAGACATCAGACAGCATATAGATAGTGATTGCCAATGTAACAGTTGTAAAGAAGCTTTTCCATTGTTTTGGGGCCAAAAATTGACATCATATTGATAATATGGTAAAGAGCAATATCCAGATTGCAGGAGCTGCAAATTGTTGATAAAGATAGAATGTGTCACAACATAGAACTTGGTGATGAAGACATTTTTTTCCATCATATTGATCAAAATTGCTATTTATCATGACAGAGTATTGTGATAATGCCTGAAAATCTTAGTCTCCAGATGTGAGGGAACATGCTTGTTTGGTACAGACTCCAGCAAAAATCACATGATTTTTTATTTATTTTTAAATTTACTATGTCCACTAAATCGTGACTCATATAGGAATCACGACATTTGTCAAAATATGATTTTGTTTTGGATGTCGTTCAGCTCTATCGCATTCATCTTTATTTCATAGATTAAACTCAGAAATAGCCAACAAGCACTGCTCAAAACACCCGACGGACCTGGCCCTATTGCACCTCTAATGTAGGCCATGGACAGCTTCCACAGTAGATTTAAAATAATTTGGCTGTCAGTTACGGGTGATTTGTATTGCTCTAGTCTCTTTTAAGCAGCAGCTCATGCTTACATGCTGCTTATTCTGACTATTTTGTAAAAACGTCATCAGGACCGCAGTTCTCTAGTCACGCCTTAGTTTTCTCACCTCACCCAGCAGAGGTGTTTCTGAATAACTGCATGGAACAAAGTCATTTCCTGTGAACTGTCATGCTCCTTTGAGAAATGGAAAGCTGAAAGCTGTATTTAGACGCCCACCACTGATCTCTCAGCCACAGGTTTCTTTTCTTAAGACCCTACTTCTTCACCACCTTTTTCCAGCTTATGCAGCAAAGCGACCATATGGGAAGGTTGTACATAGCGGAGATGGGAGTTGGATGAGCTTTGATTCCACATGCTAAACTTA
Source organism: Coranthus polyacanthus (assembly GCA_037367275.1). Lineage (NCBI taxonomy): Eukaryota > Metazoa > Chordata > Actinopteri > Kurtiformes > Apogonidae > Coranthus > Coranthus polyacanthus. The sequence goes on from JAPQRN010000012.1 coordinate 7,262,422, forward strand.
ACATCGCAGTGTTAACCACCATTCAGTGAGATCGGCCACTCCCCTCCTCTCACCAAATACAGCTGGGTTTAATTCACTACATCATAAGCCCCGAGTGTTGTGGGAGTCGGTTTATTAGGAGTTTCAGCCTCCTGAGCCGGAGCTCAACGTTACTAAGCAGATCAGCTGGTTTTTCTGTGTAACCGATATAAAAAAGTGCAGAACAGAGAAGCCGCTCACAGAGTGAAAGTATGTGCGTAAAAATGACCATGTTCCCTTTGTGTGCTTACTTTCTCGAAGAATACGTGAACAGAAACCACAGAAACCTCACCCAACATACTCTCTGTCTCCCTCCTAGCTAATTTTGTCAGTGATACACGCCTGAAATTATGCTGTAATAATGGGTTAGTATAATTGGTGATGGACAGCATTTAGTATAGTCTGTTATTTGTGTAAATTGATTTTGATTGCCTGGCGCCACACAGAATTCTGTAGATAGAAGCGAAAGTCAATTTCCCAGGTTAGGACTTCATCATAACCAGTTAGCATGCAATGGTAAGACTAAAGGTAAAGACCTAAAAAAATAAGAGTAGATTTAATCTCTTTTTTTTTCAGTGTAAAAATGGTGATCCTGGTTTTATTGTTTTTTTTTTTTACTTTATGACTGTTGTTACTGAAGCGCACATCCTCTGTTGCCAGGATACCGACTGTAGGAATATACAGCATGTAGGTGCACTTACGTAACCAGTTTAACACTTTAGTGCAGCACTGTGCTTGTGCACAAAACGCTATATTGCTTCCCTTTAAATGTTCATACACTTTTGTAAGCGTATGCGTGTATATGTTTCTTAAATCCCTCAAACAAGCCCTGTTCACTTGTCTACAGCTAGAGAGCTTGCAGTTGCCCCATTCTTTCTTTGTTGTTTTTCTAGTCGTAGTGTTTAATGTGCCCCTTCTGAAGCCAAATCCCTGTAAACCCACTATTGCTCAGAATCCAATAAAATCAGAAATCCCTGACACAAAAGTTCTGTAAAACTGAAGGTCAGGAGTTTGTTCCATTGTCGACATTTTGTTCTTGTAATCACAGTATTATTGTTCACATGATTATGTTCACGTAACTCTGCAGTAAAACTGTCTTATGAGTTAAATGACCTTCAGAATTTTTTTTGTTGTAATTGTACGTGGCTTTTCCACGCAAACACTGCAGCCAAGTTATTTGCCCCCGTGTGCAGAAAACCTCCCCTTACATAATTTATTATATCATCTTTGAACCATCGAGGCAGTTCGAAGGATGGTGGTGCGGAAGAGCAATTTTTTTTGTTGCCACCCTGAATATAAAAATATGTGTTGAATGTTTTGCTATTTTTACCTTGCAGGTAAAGGATCTGACCAAGTTTTTGGATCCCAGTGGCCTGGGAGTGATCAGCTTTGAGGACTTCCACCGTGGAATCTCTGCAATCAGCAATGGAGGTGAGTCTTCACTTACACTTTTTAAACACTGCGTGTGTGTGTCCAAACGGTTCTTTCTATGGTCTGATTGTCTTGTACTGCTTTGCCTTTTAAAGTCTTGACCCACTGTCCTGTATTTTCTTTTTTTGTCAATAGGCCTTTTGACTAAAACTCTGGAGATTCCACATTAAATTATTTAGAACCCGTGAAACCTACTTATCACAAATATTCAGATATATAAATGTCCTGCAGCTGTCACATGCCATAAATGTGATGCATGATTCACTTCAAGTTGCATGCACTCATGGTGTCATTTTATCAATCTGTACTACTCTACTTGAAAGATCATCTTTTCAGTTTTCTTCTATTGCTGTTAACCTAATTCTAGTATAAAGAATGCCTCAGCAGCAGATTCCTGCACCTACATTTAGTCTTCAGCATCTGGCTCCATCTCGCTACAGTCCCCATGGCGCCAAATATTGTTGTCAACACAGTGTGCATGTACACATCCATCTGAGGTGAGGGATTTAGAAAGAAAAAGCAGAAGACTGACCCAAATTCTTTGTAACTGGACTCAAAGCGATCTTCCTTTAACTGTTTTGCTGCCCTGCTGGTTCACTTACTAATCTTATAAAAACGGTTTGAAGTTTTATAACTGAAGAACCTAAAACGTTTTTTGTAAAGAGACAATTGGAACTGCACCAAATCTAAATCTTGCATGATTGTAAATGTGAACTACGTCACCTTGTCAGTGAGCTGCGCATGACATATTTATTTGAGTGTCACTGACACCAATACAAAGAGTTTTGGTGGCAGCAGTTTGCATGCTAGCTCTGTTGACATAGTATTCAGGATTTAGTGACATCACCACGGTAGTGCACTGCTTGCTTGAATCTGCTCTGTCTATTGATTTGTAGAACTCTTTCCCAACGATTTCTAGGTTGCACAGCTCCTGTTACTCAGGTCATTAATAAGTAATGCACTGGAAAGCGTGAGATGCATAGACACATGGGCTGATTGGCGTGGTTACAGAGAGGGAGTGGGAGAGAGATGGGGTTTGGGTAGAGTCCTAAATTATTTACTCTCCCTCGTCTTGTCCTCTCTGTTTCTCCCTTGTTTTGTCGTAGTTTGGTCCTGCGTTGGACAGTCGCACAACGAAAACACAGGCATGCCTGTTCTGAGAAAATATTGTAAACAAACAACTAATGCCACTTACAAACGTCCTTAGTGTGATGTATATTGAGCAGCATAGGTAATTTAAAATGAACAGTTTTATAGGCAGTAGACAGATGCGTATGTGAGTCATGTGACTGATTCACATACTGTATGTAACCATGATGTCATGGGCCTTAAAGAAGTACGGCACACGTTGGCATGTTTATACCATGACTGTACTGTGATGAAACACATCAATACTGGAGTGAATATCGGTAAATTGAAAAAAATCAGCATGTAACAGGTTGACAGTGGTTCAGCGTGCCAGCTAATCATCCTGAACCTTGTCAGACCAGTGCTGACATTGCCTCTAATCAGAAGTGGGCAGCCTTCCCCTACCTCAGCTCCCACCCTTGAATGGGATTCTGTGAAAAAACACTATTGCATAGCTTATAGCTTTATACTGGCATCATTGGGCAAAAAAAACCATAATTACTTGTCAGCATATTGTAATTCAAGTGGTCGCAGGTTGGAGAAAATCTATCTAGTGACAACAAAATTTTTGGTTTTTAGAAACGTGGGGTGGTTAAATATACGATTGACAGCTTTAATTACTGATTGCTGGATGGGTACCAAAACCTGGTAATAAAATGCGTCCCCAGGGCTAAATTATTAAAAGCCGGAGTATTGATAATCTCCGCCATTATGAGTTCTGCTAACAGTACTGGGGAAATTAAGAAAATACATTTCTTGTTTAGTATTGCTTTCACATTTTATCTCACCAACTCCATTTCTGATTCCAATACAGACACACACACACACACACACACACACA
>JAPQRN010000012.1:7265939-7278277 GCA_037367275.1 Coranthus polyacanthus
TATTGCTTTCACATTTTATCTCACCAACTCCATTTCTGATTCCAATACAGACACACACACACACACACACACACACACACACACACACACAATCTGTTCTCAGTGACAATGACGACAAGAACTAAACGCTCCAAAGTGTTTTTTATTTTGTACGTTATTTATGCTAGCTGTCTAGAGCCCAAACACACTGCTAACTAATTACACAAACATGGATTGATGATTGAAAGTAACCATCAGGCCATCTGTCTTGATTTTAGTCCTTTGATTTGGACAGAAAGGAAAAAGCTGCACAAGGAAGTGTATTTTCAAATTCTGGTGTTTTTTTTTCTCCCCCTGTTTTCTGCCCCCTTCAGCGTTAACAACTTATGTGATTGTTTGCTAACATTAGTCTTTCTGTAGCCAGGGGATGTCACTGAGCAACCCCTGCCTCACACATCTACACTCCCTCCAGGGGGGACAAGGTCTCTTTGGGACCCCTCCCCCCCAGCCCCGTGCCCACATTTTGGTATTCTGCAGTTGGGAGAGTTAGGCTTTGAACTGAGTAAATTGAAACTCGAATATGTCCCGGGATCATTGCTGCATGTTGTCATAGCTCTATTCTCTGTGAGGTAAGCAGTGCAATGAATCAGATATTTTGTGCTGAAGGACAGGTTGCCATTAGTGTGTGAAGATCAGACCTGTACTCCCAGGTCGCTCACACACTGCTGACAGAATTCCAGTGCGATTGTAAAGTTGGCATACAGAATTTTAGACTACGTTACAGCTAAACTATGAATTCTTTGATCTCCTCATTTGGTATTCCTTACCTGTTTGTACACCTTTTATCAGAGCACCATGCCCACTTTTCAAGGTCCCAAACTGTTGTCTCGTTTCAATATAAACTCTGAAACGGACTGTGCCTTTTCATTTCTTTTCGGCACCACTTGTTATTGTCGGGGGGACCTTTAATAAAGACAGGCCTGCGGGCTATGCAAATACCTTACCCCCTGTAGTGGCTGTGGCATGTCTGGAACAACAGTAGTTGGGTCCTGTCATATTTTGAATATGTTCCAAGAGCCTGCAGGTGTCAAACGGAGCAGCTAGTTTCTCCTGCACAGTCACATTCGATGCATACTCATTTCACCCAAACCAACTACAGTATGTATGAGTCAAAGAGCAGCATGTTACATAAGACCAGAGGGCACATAACCCTTTGGGTGAGCTGGCTGCTTTTGAGAATCCTGTTTGTGTTCTATTCTCTCAGCAGGGTGCTATTCACAGCTCTGTTTATTTGATACAGGAGCCGCAATGGTTGCTGGGACTTCATCTTGTTGGTGCTTCTCAGATTACACTGGTTGATTTCAAGCGCCTGTGCCTGTAAATGACACACATGCACTGCCTCTACTCCCTTTTATTGTTTTATTTTTCCAGAAAACGGTCATAACACGACACACTGTAGCCCTTGAAACACGAGTTTAAAAGTTGCACAATGTTTACTCTCACACAAAGCTCAGACTGCTTACTGTAAATACGCCAGAGTAGGGCAGCTAGGACAGAAACATTTAAATGTGCTGACTCTATACTTAAGCAAACGCATTAGAGGCAGCTCATCAAGCATGGATGTTTAATCTGTTTATAGCAAAGTCACCTTTGTTCTTTGCAAAATAAAGTAATCAGTAGTCAAGACATTAAATACTCAAATTCATATTTGTTCCTAGGGAAATGAAAGGTAATGTACAAAGTGTGACTTCCTGGTAATATACAAAATAGTTATCAGACAGGAAGGGGATTAGGAAAATTTGTGGAATGGTTAGAATGGAAAGAATTTAACTTTTTGTCATTGTTGTTGATGCATTGATAATGTATTTGTAAATAAGATCATTATTAAGACATTCATTTGAGTTACTTGTGATTATAGCATTGATCATATAAGTTTATACTTCTTCCTCCTCCCTTTTGGATTTTAAGGACATGGTTATTTATTTATTTATAGATTGAAAATGTGATGTATATGGTTCCTGTTCATTCTTGTTTTGTTGATTTACTCTGGAGAAGGCTCGGTCGTCTGTCTCCTTTCTCTGGAACTCCCTCCCACAACACATCCGTGACTGTCCGTGACTAATCTCCCTTTATTCAAATCACTTCTCAAAAACTCACCTCTTCTGAACTGCTTTTAATTTGTGATCAGTGTTGACGTTGTATGATAGATGTGTGATGTTTATTTGCGTTACATGTGGTACTGTTGTTTTCACTTGTTTTATTGTCTGTGGTACATTGTACATTACTGTTATTAGTGACCTTTTTTGAATTCTTATGTTTTCTTTTTAGCTTTTAACCACGTGAAGTGTCTTTACTATGAAGCACTATACAAATAAAATTAATTATTAATATTATCACTGATTTGTTACATGTTAAAAACTTTCTTACTCACATCATATTTGTCACATCATTTGGCAGATAATAAATAAAACATTGTAAAGACAGAGAGTCATGAATAAAGTCAAATCTTAGGCTTCTGTCTCATTATCATTTTCTGTATTATATGAAATGCTTGCTGACAAGTTTAATGCATTCTGCGTACATGTACTTGATGCAGATGCTTGCATGGTACATTTCCAAAAGCGTATACTGGAGTCAGTAACCTGCTGTGCTACTTGCCCTCTCTTTTTCTCATAATGGCTGTTTGTTTGTACAAGGACACTGGTTAATCTCCACACGAGCCTTGTGTGTTTGCTGTTAAACTTTATGTGTTTATTCTGCACACGTTAAGCCCGTCTTGTTCCTCTCATATCTGCAGGTCCAGAGCCGCAGCTTTACAGTGTAAACTACAGTCCAGGGGATGGAGCTGTGGGCTGTCCTGAGGAATACGACGAGGTGAGGCTCAGTACAAGAGGCGCTGTCTAGCTCTCTGTTTGAGGGCGCCGTAGTTGTCCTGCCTTCACTTCCCATTGGTTCGCACAGCAGCGCAGTGTAACGGGTCACAGGCTGAACTCCCCGTGCACTCTCTCTCTTCCCACTGTAATTCACAGAGTGGCTTGCAGAGCTATCATTACCACTCTGTGAATATTCCACAGACTGAACACCCTGGTTTGGCTGACACTAAATAGCATCTGGCAGCCTAAGCTTGAGAGTATTCTTTGACAAATATTGAATTAGCTGGAATGTGCAAGAGTTTTTACATGTGTGCAGACTTGTGTTTTTACAGTTGTGGTTAGCATATCTGGAATTCTTGTCTCTTCTTGTGCACGGAACCTGTATATTTAACCATCATTGTTGCTTGCCTAGGGAAATTTGAAATGTTTCTTCTATTGTGTGCACTCTGAGCGCTGCAGAAGTATGGCTGTAGATTGTTTCAGATGCTGCACACTATCACTGCCCTCGCTTGGTATGGATTAGAAGTGCAGCAAGAGCACCAATGGACTGCTCTCCTCTTTTTAATCCAGTTGATTTGTTGCATTAAAACTAAACGCACACAAAAAGGCTTTGGTGTTGCAGCTTATACCACATAACTGCAATGTCCACACCCTGAACCACTGTACGAGGACATTTGTTGCGTGGCTCTCCCCTTCTCTCTGTGCCTCAATTCCCATCTTTTCTCTAATGTGTCTCAAATAAGGGAAAAATGCCCCTAAATACAAACACATGATTAAGTGAGCAACGTAATCCATGTAATCACCTCCTGTGGTTTTTAACTGGTGTAAATGATAGACTAATGTTAGTTGTTTTTGCTGTTCTGTGTGTGTGTTTGTTGCTTGGAGTGATGCCTATCCCAGGCCTTTGTTTGTGTTCAGAAATGCATCTGTTTGTATGTCACACATGCATTTCTACCAGGCCCAGTATAATTAGGGATTAACAAAAGAAATGGGTTGGAAAATAACCATACTAAAAAGCTTGTGTTCTGCATAGCAAAAGTGATGTAAATCAGAGCTAACAGGGCAACGTAAAAAAAACAGTTTTCACAAGAAATATTCTGGTTGCTCTGGCTGCTATTTACTGGAAGCCATAAGCAGAGTTTCGGGGAAGTTTGTGTATGTTTGAAGTAGATGCCACACCTGTGTCCGTGGCCTTGTTTTCCCCCCTGAGTTTTTGGCAGAAAGGGGTTCCTCACTTTCAATGGCTGTGCTGTTCTAGCCCTGTTTGCTTTCAAAACAGGCAAGGTGAGGCTGTTCAGCTGAGGCCTGGCAGAAAAGACATGCAGTGCCTGATCCTCCCCATTTTTCTTTTCCTAAATTTTCTCAACCTTCTTTTAACGTTTCCAGTGAGTATTTTTTTCCTGTAAAGAACCACTCAAGGGCAGTAATGGTGACTATTCTTATCGCAATCTAGGTTTTTGTTATTGTTCCGCCAGTGTTGGTTTTCTTTTGGCACACAGTCAGACAGATATGTAAAGCCCTCATTTACAGTGCTGCCTCAGACATGCAGCCCATATATTAATGATTTACACTTGTCACTGTGGGCCAGGAAGTGAACGTCCCAGGAGCCACAAAAGATTAAACAGTTTTTCAGCTGATCGTGTGGAGTTTCAACCCAGGGCTGATGGGCAGAAAGCTGCTAGTAGTTGACGGAGCATTACGGACTTCTGCTACTCTTTGGACTTTGTCTCCACCCCTCTGACCACCCAGCGGAACGAGGTGTTACAGTGTTTTCCATTTTCCAACATACTCTCTCACTCTGTCTGAGAGTAAAGGTGCAGAAGCACTGGTAGCAGTGATTAAGAGGCTTCATGGCAGACCAGTGAGACTGGGAAGAGAGCATGGTTTTGGGCATGGTGGACATCCCTCTGGGCCCGGCTTCTCCTGATGCTTCATGTAGACTGGTATAATATGCTTTCTAACACAACTCACCTGTCTTGCTTTCCTTGTTGCTTCTCAGTCATGAAACCAGTTAATATGCCTCCCGTTGCTGATTGCGTTTTTGACTTATATCTGTTTATGGATTTGTGTTGAGCATTTGGTATTTGTTGCTTGGAAAGCTTTTGGCTTTCTCAGTTTGTTTGAACTTGTTGCTTAGAGGTGTTACTGCAGCAGGTTTTGCTTGGAACAGTCATCTGAAACACAGCAGACTGCCTCTGAAGTCTGTTTATGCACTCTGATGTGTTTGGTCGTTGGCGTAATTGGCATCAGTACCTACTGGCTAGACTTGAATATTTAAAATAGACGATCTTAGAAGTGGCTGTTTTTTCACACTCTTGGATTAACCTATTGGTTTCTTGTCTATAATGTCTTGCTAGAAATAGTCATCTTTAGTAATCACCATGAATAGTTTAGTTAATCTTTGTAATGATGGAAACAGCTTGTTTAGATCTACAACTTGCTGCTGAAGTGGAGCTACAAAGCTTTTAATAGAGACATGCTATTATTTTATATTGTTTGATGTTGGCTGTAGATTTTATTTATTATGGATGGATCTATGTGCTTACTGCTTGATGAGCATTCTTTAATTTGTTTAATCTTTATTCTTTTTTCTTTGCTATGCAGCAAAATGAGGTGACTGACAGTGCATACCTGGGCTCCGAGAGCACTTACAGTGAGTGTGAGACCTTCACTGATGAGGACACAGGAGCCCTTGTACCTCCTGAGATGCACGAGGATGTGGAGACAGACAGTGGCATCGAGGCCACGCTGCACGACCCTGAAGACGGCTCAAATAGGTTGGTATGAACTTGAGCCTGAGTCCTACACAGTACCTCAGTTTCATTCAATTTACTCAAACATATGAATACCTTGAGATATGAATGTGTGTCTTTGAAACTGAGAAGGCTGGAGGCTACCCTGAATGACTTCTACCATACACGATCAGTTGTAATCCACTTGTCATGTGAATCAGATCAACGCAATCGTCATAATGCTGTTGATAATCACTGCTGGCTACAGAATTTACTGTAAATGTGTGTTAAATCTCTAGCTATGGGCTAGCACTGCATTGCCCCTTCACGCAGATCACATGGTTTTCAAACCCTGCCTGCCCAGGATCATGACTACTTGGGTTCTATCTGGGTCATCAGACAGACAGATTAAGTAGAGGCAATAGGGCCACCACTACTGACCGAAGGCCTTAAGAGCCCATAGGTACACCATTCCTCTATTGTTTCCTTATGTTGTTCCTTAACTGCTCAGTAAATTCATCTGCTCATGTACTTGTACACCATGTCATACGTCACATAGTCCACAGTGATATTGATCATTAATGTTTATGTATTATTGAAAAGAAAAGCTCATCCAGAGATAACTATGTACAGATTAAGTGCAAGAGACCTTGAACATAGAAAGCCGCTCTAGAAAGCTTCAGCCCACTCAGTGTGTCTGAAGTGCCTTGTTATTTCTTTCAGCTGAAAAGCGACTGATATCAGTCTTTCAATTCTCTCAGGTTAAGGGAATAAGTTGTTCATGATCTCAGTTCTGTAATTCATGGTTGGATGTTATTTTTACTTTAGATATAATACCTAATTATTTATTGAGTGAGCAACAGGAATGTCTTTTTCTGAGAGTAGGAATGGTGGCTAATTTAAAGGTTGGCAATTTGTTATATCTTAAGTAGTGCGTAAATATTGTTTCAAGAATGTTATTAATTCCTGAGGTTGAATTTTGCCCAGGCATAAATTACTGTGTAAAAAGTATCACACTAAACCAAATTTGTCTTTTCATTTTCATCACAGCATGACCACATGTAATAAATATGTAGTAAAAGAGTTCCTGAAACATGGTAACTAAGAAAAAGACAGGACAGCGCTCCACAGTTTCCAGACTTTTTAATTGCCATACAAATTTTTCCGGCAAGATGCTCTTCTTCAGGATAACACCTTGGAGGGCTGTCCTGGTTTTTTATTATGCAACGCTTTTACGATCAAGTACCCAGTTTCATCTTGTTTTTTCTGAGTTGAGTCCTCTGATTTTTGCGATGAGGAAAATATTTTTTATTTCCATGCACCATGCATTCACTCTCAGTATGTGAACATTTGATCAGATGGAGCCCTGGACAAATGGGCCATGCATTCACACCATTTGGCCAATCAGATGCCGGCTATCGTCAGATTACTTGGTGTCAAATTAGTGCAAAAATGCCTTGTTAGTTTGTTTATTTATCAGAAGTCATATCATCATCCCAATATTGCACATTTTTATCATATTGTGACGGCCTCATTTTTTACGTTGGTGCTATTTGCTTGAATGTACCAACGTTGAGCAGAAGAAATTTGCAGCCTATCCTGATCTTAAACCTAGATCCATTTTCTCCCTTTGTTAAAGACAAATAGCTGCAGTTGATGAGGTCTGTACATCTGTGCATGAGCGTAAGTGTTGACATAGTATTTAGGCCAGGCACAGGCAGGAAGTGCAGAGCACTGAGGTCTTATCTGCTGACTGTGTGACCTGTCTCTCCGGACTGATGATGGATTGGAGTGTTCTTGCCTGGCATGGATGTGTTTGGACTTCCCATTCCATGACTGAGCCTTGAATTCCAGGAAGTGTTGAGTTAGCTCTTTTTTTGTTGTTTTCCCTTTTTTTTCTTTGTATGGCGAGAGCTAATCTCACTGTGTCCCCCACTCACTCATACCATCATCCTGCTTAGACTGTTGCTGACTGGAACCTCACACTTATACAGCATGACTCTATGACGTCTGTATTTTCTTTTTTCAGCTCTCTGTTTTCCAGAGATTTTGGAAACTTATTGCTGACTAGCTTCCCAGAATGAAAAAAACACCCCCTCAGTCGTTGTCGATGACTTTATCTTCACTTCTATCTTCTATAACCGGAGATCGGTTCAAATGAGAGAGATCTTTTCAGTGAAAACTCTTCTGTATTTAAGGCCTCTTTAAAGATTTAAGGGCCTTGCAGAGTCAAAAAGAATTTGCTACTTGTGATGATTCACTGTTGATCCTCGCAAGTGAAGGAAAAATGTTTTATCAGCTAACCTTAACAAGAGACCATAGACATATTCAGGGTAGGAGTGTAGGCACTGGACTAGGGATTAAGAATCTAACAGGATTAGCCTCCCCCACTCTCCTCTGCCTGTCCTCCGTGTCCCCACACACATTTGGCCCTTGGACGGTCAGCAGGACTGTCTGTTGGCCGTTGCTTAGTCTCAAATCTGATTAACCCTCTCATAGTCAGCCATTTCTGGTCCCTCCTCAAGTCTGCGGGGTGGCACAGCCTAGTCGATGCACTATCAGTCATGTGGCACTGCAGATTGGCAGCTCATTAGAACCACAGATTTTGTTCTTTTCAAAAGGCCAGACCTTTTGTTGTTTGCTCCAAACTGGAGCGCTGTGGTTTTGTTTTAAAACTGAGTAACCTGTGAAACTTCAGGATTCCACTCTGGTTGTCTGGAGTTTTGACTCCTGTTGCTCCAAGGCTCCAACGCCAGGGCAGCGGAGGGCGTATAAGGATGCGTTCGCGCTCCTCACCATCCCTCTGTGTGAGGGATTTCAATATGGGGCCAAGTTGTAAGAAACTGAGTAAAGGGTAAGTGACTTCCAAAACAGTTGTGTATTATATTTATACAGGGTGTACTGTGCCTGAAATTGCCTTTTTGTCTGGGTTAAAGGGAGTGATGAGTATCTTTCAGCTTTTTTGAGTACAAAGGATGATTGTGATCATGATTTAAATCATTTAAAGTTTTGACTTGCTTATTTAAGTAAATGTTTTCCTTCATATTGGACTGATGAATGGTAGTGTTCTTGCAAACAAGAATAACGAGCCTTGTCATTGTATGCTGAGAAAGCAGTAGTGTTTCTGCTGATTTGGACATCCTCATCCTGTATGTTTAAGTCCTCTAACAGATCCTGTTAATACAATAGGAAAGACGCAGCTTTTCAGCTTTCCTTTTAAATAAAGATCAAGGAGTTTATTTACTGTTGTTTATTACTCTTGTTACTCATATTAATCACAGCACAGACTTTCAGATTCACCCAGTTGGTTGTTGTTCAGTCGTGTAAAAGCCAGCCAATTTGAGATTCACCCATTTGGTTGTTGTTTAGTTGTGTAAAATCCTGCCAATTAGTAAGTCATAGCTCTTTGTCTGAGCACAGTTAAGAACATCTCATAAGCCTGACCTACATCAATCCCCCATGAAGGCTCCTCTCACATGTCTGAAGTGTTGCCATCTCGGTAATCAGTGAAGCACAAGACATTTTCTTTCAGCCAAAGCAGCCATCGGGATTAATGTGAATTAACAGATTACCTTTGAAGACAAGTGATTGTCCAAGTTGTCCAGATTGCCGCTGTCCTCAGGAGAAGATTAATTGTACTTGTTTGGGATTTAGTCCCAACTCATTTTGATGGTTCTACGTTCAACACAACAACCTGTGCCAGCATTTATAGACCGTGGTACCGAGACACTGAAGCTCAAATACTATGGCAGTCTAGTCTGAAATGGGCCTTGTTTTGTTGGCGAAGTCTTTGTTTTCTTAAGACCTGGTTCAAACTTAAGACCTGACCAATTGTGAATTTTTTTCATAGCAACAACTCTCTTTACTTCTGTTACGGCTTGTCTTTTTTGTAGCTGGATATAATTTGTAGCATATTAAAACATGGTGATAGTGAGTTACTTGCAAACGTTGCATTTCTAGTATTAATGAAACATGATAGCATAAAAAACACATGAGATGGTCAGGAATTTCTCCACTCTATTTCTGGAGCTGTCCTGTCATTTAGAGGAGCTGGTCTCACCTCTAAGCAGAGAAAACACTAACTATTGAGACAGGATTTCACCAGGGGAATATTTCTGGTGACTGGTTTGAGTCGGGCAGAGATGGGCCAGTTCACACCACTGCAACTTTTCCCTGCAATGCCCCTGAAGAGATGGTTCTGTAGCCCATGAGATAAATTGTGGTCCGTTTATTACTGTCTAAACCTGACAAATGCTGCCCTGCTTTTGGCTAGCACTTAAAGATAACCCCACTGTTGTTGCATATCATGTGAACACACGCAGTAACAAAGTATTCAATTCTTATGTACCTCTCAGGTTTTCCCTGAACTCTGAGCTCCACAACCACTCGCTGGTGACGGTCATCGGTGGAGAGGAGGAGCACTTCGAAGACTTTGGGGAGAGTAATACCTCAGAGATGCTGCTGGAGACCGGCGTGGAGGGGACCGAAGGGGGGGGTAACTCCCCTCTCGCACAGCCCTCTGAGCAGATCAATGGCTCCTCACTGCTTTCTCCCAGGTATGAGCCCGTCTTCACTAAACATCTAAACTCAAAGCACAAGAACTCAGGGTGACATTTTAACCGATTCGGGTGAAGACTTATTAGACATATTGAGCTATGAACTTATGCTGTATAAACTAATATTATTTCTTTTCATTTTGAAACCAGAGGATGATTTAACTGATGTAAATGTCAATGTAATTTGCCCTAACTGGTAAATGGCAACTTTTTTTAACAGCCTGCCCTGCACTGTTACGTTCTGTATTCCTCAAATGCCTTCAGAGAAAACATTTTGTTACAACAAAGACATTGAGGTCAGATGCTGATAAGAGCTATCTGGAGCCGTCCTTCTCTGTCTGCCTCCCTTTCTGGTAAAAAGCTAGATAAACCCGGTGAATAAGAATTCCATCCGTCTTACTCACATTGTTGCAAAGTTTTCTAAATTGTGGACATTTTGTACGGTTGGCTTCATCAGCCCTTGTTGGTTGGTGTTGAATAGTCAGCCTGTTACAGTTTAAAGGCTGGCTTCTGTTGCCAGGTCATCTGGGAGAGACAGAAGGGGGATATTTTGTTGTGTTGCATGAAGTTCAATCGCCTTGACTAAACAAGCTTTGGCACTGGGCTGCGATAGAACATATGTACATGTGACTGGACTCAAACAGTAAAGTAAAGTAGTCCCTGGCACCTTTCATTTGTGATGGAACCCCTACTGAAGGTTTTTTTCTTTTTTGCAGCTATCTTCCTCCTCCCCCCCTCTTACATTTTCATCAGAGAGTTTAAGCCGGATAATGCGTAATTCCCACTTGGGTGATATTTCCACGATTTGCCTTGCCAGGAAGCTCTTAACAGCTAACTGCCTTGTTATTGTTGCCCATTCACAATATGGAAATAAGATGTCTGGCTGGATTGGCGCTAATAGCTCTGTTACAGTTAATACCGAGAAATATTCATTGAACCGTAGTCTTATTTTTATAAAGGATGTGGTACCATAAGAGGAAGGAATAATGGAGCTGAAGCTTGGATATCCCTCACGTGTAAATATGGCTGTTGAAATGGAGAGTAGCGGGACGCATTTCTGTTTGTCTTTTAAGCTTTGCAGCCAAAATTGCACAGGGCAGATTGGACGTAAATAACTAAAAACAAAGCATATTACTGAAATACGTACAGAAATTACTGATAATGACAGGGACCAATAGAAGTTAAGCGTCTCGAGATGATGTCATTAAAAGAGCAGCAGTCAAATCTCAAATGGTGGTACATGATGTGGAAATAGTGATGAAGACAAAATGACAGCTGATTTTATAAATCTGGATGGAGATGGTTATCACAACTGTGCAAAAATAATTGTGGTTAGGTCCAATAATTGCAATAAGGTGATTAAAAAAGAGTTACGACTCGGAAATTAATTAATTGTTAAAATATTGTGACCATTTTAAAATTTAGAGCTGGAGTATGTGAAAGATGAAATCACATTACATGTGTTGTGGAAAACGGTTTGGTTAGGCTGACAAATCATACACAAACACAAAGCACAAACACAAAGCAAACCACCTCCCACAAACTTCACCCACTCAGTGTGGATGCGTCACTGTGTGTTGATCCAATCGTGCTCATCGTTGGCACATGTAGCAGTGCTGCCTACACACACACCCCCACATATATCTATTTACATATTACAGCACTTTTTGTGCACACTGTCGGCTTCCCTCTCTTCTACACAAACACATCACTGTAGCAACATCTCGCTTTACACTGAGAAGAAATTCGCTCAGTTCGGCAGCGCATATGATCATCAAGTGACACTCAAGGTGCTGGATACTGTACAACGCAGCCTTTCTGCCGACATAAACAGGAATCTGTGCCAGTTTATTACATAACTCAAACCTGAATTGCTCCCAGAGTCAACAATTAGCTAGTAGAGGTGATATGAGGAAAGAATACTGGCCTCCTAAAATGAAATAAGTCACGCTGTGCTTCTTCTTCCTTGTTAGCTTATTTTGACATATAGTAATTATATTTATATGCAAAGATGCCAAGGTTTAGAATGTCTTGAAGCATAGAGAAACAAGTCTTATCAGCACTGAAGAGAATTCACCACATTCTTCTCCTGGAGTGTTTTGTTTCTACCCAGAAGATAAACCACAGCCCCACTGCACAATCTGTTTCACATCTCCCTCCTGCCGAACCCCTCGCACTTCACTGATACCCCCCGCACA
>JAPQRN010000012.1:7291416-7313491 GCA_037367275.1 Coranthus polyacanthus
CAGCGGCCACTTTCTTCTCTAGATACATTGACAGTTTCTTATATTTTTTTCAGGGCTGATGCCTTGGGCAGGATCATTGGGAATCTAGTGTTAACAAATAAAAAGGCCCAATTTGTTTTCACTCATAAACTGCTGTTATTGCAGTATAAATATGAGGTAGGAAGGCAACCTCCAATATGTCAGTGAATCATATGCATATCTTGTAATATCATATGAAGAATATGTCTTTTTTTTTCAGACTCCCATCTTGAGAGTTGTCCTGGGTTACCTCGCAGCAGACAGGGATCGAAGGCCACTGCTCATACAAGTGAGTGCAAGGAATGCAGCCTCATGTCATAATAAATGTAGCCATTATTTTTATTTTTTATTTTTTGTTTGTGTTTTTAGGTGTTACGGTCAGTGTCCCAGGCGTGGGCTAATCCCAGTGCAGTAAAACACACTCCTCTAGAACAGCAGTTGTATGTCAGCAAGGCATTACTGCTCAGTGTTGGTTTACTAAAAGACTCTGAGCTGCTGGAGCTACGATCAGGTACAGTCTTCAAAGCTTCCTCCCTAACACACCCAACAGCCACGATATAAAGGATTTCGACTATGTTACCAACTCTTGCAAAAGTAATGATAATAGTGGGCGCGGTTTGATATAATACATTATTCTAAACTTTTTTGCAAAAACAGCAAAAACTATTTCCAGGCTGACAATCTTGTATTCTGCTCATAACCACATCAAATCACCAGCAGCAGATACTGGATTTGTGTTGCTTTAAGGACTTCAAAATCAAACCTAATATGATGTATACATTTTTTTGTCATATATGGTAACATTTATTTTGTGCAAAACACATACAAATAAATAACTGCCTGTGTCAACAAAAGTCTCTGAGCTGACAACAGCAGCATAACCTAAAATATCTCCAGTGTGGAGATATCTTAGGTTATACCTAAAATATCTCCAGTGTGGAGATATTTTAGGTTATGCTGCTGTAACTCAGGTGCCTGCAGTTTTCAGGCACCTACTATGTCACAATACAACTATGTTTTTATATGGAATTTGGCAGGAATATTGTCAGTAATTTGTAGAATAAACACACATACCTATAACTAGTAAAACCAGTGTAAGGGACCACTGGTTTCTCTCCAGAGCTGTAGGTTGTGCTTCACTCTCGTCCTCTGTTCTCAGAGCTCCTTCAGTGTCTGCTGGGCGGCATGCAGAGCCACCTGGACAGCAGTGTGGTGCGTATCAGACGTATGGGGATGGTGGTAGGAGAATGTCTGAGCTCCCGCATGGACATCAAGGGAACCAAGCTTAAATTTGAGGTACTGCTAATGTGTAAAGATACAATATTGCCATTCAACCTGAAGTTTTGATACCTGCCTACTCTCTTAATCAGCTTCAGGAAATGTTAAGCATTGATGAAAGTTTTGCTTGTATTATTTTGCATTGTGTGTTTTAGTATGACCAAGATGAAGAAACACAGGAGCTGCTATCCTTAGCAAATCCCACAACTGGTGAGGACCCAGAGCCTGATCTTGATACCAGGTAGATGTTTGAGATTTGAGTATCTTTAAGGATTTTTGCTTGTTGGTGGTCTTATCTGTAATGTGATTCTTTTATGGTTCCTATTGGAGAATTCACTCTCATGCTTTGTGCTGTCATTTAGGATACCGATAATTCCAGAAAATTCAAAATTCTGCAGTATTTTAAATGATATGCAGCAAAGTCTGTGTAGGATTCACACAAAACTGACCTTAACGGACTCTGTCATTTACAGAGATGACTCGAATCAGAAAACTGCAGCTACTCAGAATGTATCTTCCCAAAACAAGTCAAAAGCTCAGCCATCAAACACTAACCCAGATTCTGACTTGGACAGGTAAGTTTTAGCTCTGTCATACAATAAGTAGTGCTAATATCCTTTAAATTCACTTTTGTGTTTGTACTAAAGAAATTCCAAAAGTGTTGTAAAGTCTTTTACTATTGCAGCGATGATGAGCTCACTCCGTACGACATGTCTGGCGATCAAGAGATCAGTCAAGCATCCCCACCTCGCTACTTACGAGACTGTCTGGAAAGTATGGCTTCACGCAGTTTATTAATTTAACTTCACTCCTCACATAATGCAGTACTGTTTATATGTTGAATTCCTTGGTTTCCCGGCTCACGTACTGTCTCATTTGTCAACTCAAACAGCCTTAATTTCCTCTGAGGACCCTGTGCGTGTGGAGCTCAGTTTGAAAGTTGCTGAGGGTTTGGTGAGGAGGAACGTCTTTGCAACCAGAGAGGTATCACAGCAATACTCAGCACAATGTAACATAAAGGAGCATCATAGTATATATAGAGCTAAGAGTCTGTTTTAGACTGTTTTTTGATAAATATGGCTACTAATTGTAGTTAAGGGACATGATTATCTGTTTTTTCTTGTTTGCCATTTAGATCCTTGACGTATATTCACACATCGTTATGTTTTGCCATTTCAGATCAGTGTCCAGCTGACCAAAGTGCTTCTGCACATGGAGGATAAATACAGCATAAATAGCTTCCTGGCCCTCAGACAGGCGACTATGGTGGCGCTTACTGTCACGGACTGTATCCATGTACGAACCTTCACCTTAGTTTCACTACTGATTACCTCCTCTCATCAAAATTTCAGTTAATTACTGTATTTTACCGTTATTTCTCATTGTCTTTCATAGGTGACAGAGTATTTGACCACAGAGTTTTACTCCTTAAACTACAGTCTTCGCCAGCGGCTCGACATCTTGGAGGTAAAAACATCCGCTTATTCATTTATTTATGGTTTATTTGATAGGGAACAGATATATTGTAGATAGACTGGACTTTTATGAGACTAAAAAGCT
Organism: Coranthus polyacanthus; assembly: GCA_037367275.1. Lineage (NCBI taxonomy): Eukaryota > Metazoa > Chordata > Actinopteri > Kurtiformes > Apogonidae > Coranthus > Coranthus polyacanthus. The sequence continues at coordinate 7,294,273 of JAPQRN010000012.1, forward strand.
CAAACTGAAGTATGAAGATAAAGTGTGAATGAAGTAAATTCGAGCTTGACACAGTGAAAGTCAATAAAGCTTAAAACCTTAATAAACTTCACAAAACTTAAAATCTCTTGTTTACTTAAACTATGACAGTAATAGTACCTCATATTTGATGTTTGACCATATATTTGATTTTGGAGTCCAGGTGGTCAAAGGCTGTAACTGTACATCTGTTGCCCTCTTGATTTTTAGGTCCTTGCTCTGGCAGCTCAGGAGCTCTCTAAGCCAACTAGTAACAAAACACATCCTATGAGCGCTACTGCCACCACTGATTTGACTCCATACCCCGGTGACAGCCCTGTCCACTGGCGGCAAGTAGTAGAGAAACGGATTCAAAGCAAGACCAAGCGCCTCAGTAAGGTACCTAAAGCACGCCAGACGTCTTCATGAGCCTTTTCAGTTTTTAAGTGAAGACTTGCCGCTAAGCGCTTTGTTAAATTCTGTCATTGCTACAGGGTGCCGCACAACCTCCAGCTGCGGCCTCTCCAAACCGTTACGCCCCTGTAGCGGGACACTTCTTTTTTCCTCTGCTCAGGAATTATGACAAGTTAGTATTAATTCTTTTGTATTTGCCACATTGTTTGGGTCTACAACAGAAATAATTCAATGTGTAACATTTGTCTGTTAGGCCTCAAGTGACCTTTGACCTGCTGGGCGGTGACCACCTGGTGTTGGGAAGGTTGATCCACACCTTGGGCCTCTTCATGCATCTTGCAGTCAACGCGCCGGTAGTTTCATATATCTGTCCGTGCGCCAGTGGAACCTCATTAAATGAACCTGTTTAAAGCTCGATATTGATATGAGAGTGAAGGCGCCCACAGTATGATTCATTACACGATAACAATACTGAAGAAATACTCGTCAGCTCTGACACTAGTCGTGACATTCTTTGCAGATAGCTGCACAGATGGGTCATGCTTTGCTGGACTTTGTGTGGGCAGTTCGTTACCATGTCGACCAGTAAGTATGCTTCTTAAACAGTAACTGGTTGGTTAGGTTTTGTCTCTTACTTCAGAATTAGACAAGTCACACAAAGAATAAAACGGGCCCAAGCTGATAATATGATCTGGAATATGATGATGTTTTGTGATATTTTCATCATAGACAAACTCTGTAACAACATTTGTGTCTGTTGAAGGATGGTGAGACGAGGCGTCCTCTTCGCTGTCTGCTCGGTGTTTCTCAGCATGCCCAGTCAGAACCTGTTGGTGGACCTCAGTGATCAGCTTTTTGAGACCAGATCTTGGCTGGCAGGTAAAACACATCACTTGTGACAATGGGGAAATGGGTCATTCCATGCCAACTCACCAGAATTCCAAACTTTTCCCAGTTTATGTGTGGACAATGTATGGAAAATCACGTGAAAACATTCTGACCAGTCCAGTAAAAAAAAAAAAACCCAAAAAACAAACAATGTGTGAGGCTTACAATACATATACTTATGATTTGTTTTCATGTGATTTGTTTTGAAGAAAATCCATGACACGAGCTGAGGCAGGTGTAGAAAGAAAATGAGAAATCTGTCACTTTATCACAGAATCTGGACAGAGAAATGTTTAAATTTGAATGGATAAAGATAAATGATAGGATATTTGTTCCAGGTGTGTTATTACAGGGCCACAATCTCATACATGAACCTTTAATTAAGAACAGTACAGATGACTATGTACTTTTTTTAAATGTATATTATCGTGAGGCTGCACCTGCATTGTGTTATTGTGTCATGGATGTCCCCTCACTTACACACACTCACGGACACACAAACACATACCGTGCAAGCACGCACAGCTGGACTGAGCATTTCTGGGAAATAGATGAGGAACAAGGATGTCCTGTACAGCGTGGACTGTCCGTGACGTGATTGGCTCGACAAAAGTTGGGTTTTTTTTGTTCTTTTTCAATACCTCTGAGAATAAGAAAAGGTCAGAGTGTAATGAATGAGTGTAAAGGCCACGTGTTTTTCCTTCCAAAAATGTCTTAAAAATAATCAAAGGTCCAGCGTGTAAGATTTAGGGGGTTTTTAAGAGGATCTAATTGCAGAAATGGAGTAAAATATTCATAATTATGTTTTCATGAGTGTGTAATCACACAAAAAATGAGAATCATGTTTGTTTTATCTTAGAATGAGCCATTTATTTTTACAGGGAGGGAGCAGGTCCCTTCTGGAGTCCGTCATGTTGCACCGCCATGTTTCTATAGTAGCTTCCTCTTCTCCTTTTTTCCGTTTCATACCAGGTGGAATCCAGCGTTAAGGTGCGTTACTGTCACCTACTTTGTTTGAGTGTGGACCAGAGTTAATATCCCCTTAAATAAAAAGCCCAGAACAGACAAAACAAACACTGACTCTAACCAGGGACTTTGTGTTTTTCTGTGGCAATCTGCAACTTCACTGCTATATGTCACTAAATACCACACACTGAACCTTTAAGCATAACATTTCACATACTGGCTCTTCTTCTTTAATGCGACCCACATTTTGGTTTCCTTGAAGCCTGCTTAAAGCTCCCATTAATCCTTTTCATGCGGTTATCTGTAGATGTGGCTGAAGGGGACCCTGATGCAGATTGCCGCAGTCTGGCTGTACAGAGTCTGGTGCTGCTTGATAAGAGCCTGAAGAAACAGCTGCAAGATCCACAAGCACAGAGCCTGGAGTCATGATCACAGAACCAAAAGCAGACAATGAAATAAAGTGGGATGAGTTACTGTGCCTCCACCTACACACTATCTTTTCTCACTGAGGCTAGAAACTGAAGTATTGTAGAAATGATTTTCCGGATGTTTGCTGGCAGTGGGACAGGAGTGACGGAAATGGATGATCCCAGACACTGAAGGATGTCCTTTCAGCTGCAGGTCGTATCCTGGAACACATACCCAACCAGAGGAAAAGGATGGCACATGTCTTCACACACATCTATGCATGTCTTTCTGCACACACAAACTGTATTGTTTAGATAGGCATATTGTCTATACTTTATGTACAAGATAAAATATTGATTAAATCAAGAACAGAATTCCATTTTTGTCCACAAATAATTAGCATTTTATGAGGATATCCTTTTCAAACTCTTTCCTGTACAGGAACATCTCTGTATAGTGTGCTGCAGTTGTTTGTTTGCAGAGGACATCCTGTGAGCATGTACATAAATAAAAGAAATACTACTACTACATCCTCTTGTGAAATAAATAAATTGTACACACATACTTATGTGTTAACTTTGAAAAATATTAACTCTTTGAAATATACAGTTTTTGCTTTTACTTTAATAATGAATGTGACTCAATTTGTTTAGTTTATTAAATATATTGCATTATTGTAAAATTATCAATCCTTAATATTTGTTTTAGGCCTAAATGGGTGAAATATATAAAAAGTATAAGTTGCAACATGATACAAGAAAATGCTGAATGCATTCTCAGAAGCAGTAAACTGATTTTCATAAAATAAATAAAAGCAATGAATCGGCTCAACAACAAAAAATGAAAGCAGGTGGCAATTCATGTAGATCTGGCGATATAAAATCGGACAGAATGATCTAAAACTAACATGAACGAGGGATGATGCCGATTTAACACTACTTCGGCAACTCGGGTTTCGTTCGTTGTTTTCCGTAAGTCCTCCTCCTCGCCAGCCTCGAGGTTGTCAGGGGCAACTAGGAGAGACGCTTTTGCTCACACAGGAGGCTTCACAATAACACTTGAAGTTACGGTCTGTGCTTTAAGCTGTTGGGATCGAAGTTGGCATTAACCTGAAATAAGCAACAGGGAGGTATGTCTTAAGATAATTAAACAACATGGTTAAATTCCCTCTGTAGTAACGAGGGCCAGCAATGAATGCTAACTTTGGCTAGCTTAGCAAGCTAATGGTAGCAGCTAAGCTAAAGCTAACTTATTTAATTTGTCAAAACGCTACCAGCGTTGATTTTGGCTGATACTTCTAACTGTTATGGTTAATCCGTAGCTTAGTTAGGTCTTTATTGTTTATCTGTATCGATTTGTGAAGCAGCTACATAAACTACAAATGAAATAAAATGATTAATTTGAAGTAATTTAACCTAATGCTATTTGACGGTCTAGATTTAACTGGTGTTAAACGAGCTTTAACACCATGAATTAACGACGAGTCTAAATGACTGTAATATAGATAGGAATCTACAAAAAGTACAAAAGTGCATGTTCTCTATACCCACGAGTGACATGGGAAACGTCATATCAATATCTCATGTTTCTTCATCCCAAGCTTGAGGACACTGGGGACATGGCGGTGTATTTTGACCACCGTATTGAGGCCCCCGAAAGCAATGATGTGCCCTCACAGTTGACCTGGCACTCGGTTTTGCCGATACTAGCTGTGGCATCAGGCAGCCCCTCCACTGGAGGCAGTGTGGACCTCTACTTACAGCAGGTAACAGATGATACCAGAAGAGCACTTGTCTCTATGCACTGTTGGTGAAAGTTAGACATCAGTAAAATCCTTGTCAACATGTAGGGAGAATATGTGGAGAGATGCCATGTAGAACGACCTCACCAGATCGGAGTGCTGCGTTGGCATCCTACAAAGCCATTGTTGGCAGTAAGCTGGGAGAATGGAGAGGTACTGCTGCTGACACACCCCTTTGGAGATCAAACAGTCCTGCCCAGCACACATACAGTTTGCATCAGTCTGCTGGAGTGGAGTAGCTCTGGTAGCCTCTTGGTAACCGGGGATCAGGTAAGTGTGTTGCTACGAAAGCAACAAAACAACCTGTCTTATCTACATTCTGTTTCATTCCATAATAAACATGCATTTTGTCTTGAAATACTTGAACCGTGACTGAATTGCAACATGGCCTGTTATATGGGTGTGAATGGGATCAGTTGAAATTGTGCATGCGATATAAACATTTTTAAATTTCCTGTTTAATATTGTGGAACCAAACAAATAGATTGTACATTTTTATTGCAGAGTGGAGCTCTCGCAATATGGAAGGTAGATGCCAGAGGAAAACTTCAAGGAAATTATTTAGTGAAGCATGAATACAAACAACCCTTAACTTGCTGTATCTTCAGACCTGCCTCACCTGGGGAGTAAGTAAACATGATGCAGAGCTGGTAATTCTTTATCAAGTCCTTACCAGTAAGCTAACCATTAAAAAAGTCTTATATCACTATTCCCTGGGTATGAATGCTGTATTGCTGAATGTAAGACCTAACTGTTGTTACAGTGATGTGGCAAGGCTAGCCCGGGCATCAGTGAGCGGAGATGAGAGCGCTCTGGACATGTTCAGTTGGAAGGGAGCACCTCTCAAGATGGGTCCACAAGAGGGACTAGCTTTCTATGTCAGCACTGCAGATGGTAGGGGTTTGCATTTTTGTTCGTGCTCTGTATTTTAAGTACACTAACCAGGGTGTATTTTCTTATACCCATGACATTTGTAGTCATTCCAGCATTGGCCAACCTCTTACACACTTCATATCAAAATTAGTTTCCATTGCTTAACATTTTGAATCTTTTAAGGGTTATTCCAAGACAAGTTAAAATGCTCTCTGGTATTTACTAACCCTATAGTCCTATCAAATGGAAATGTGCTCTGTGAGGCTTTTGATGTCATACACAATCTGTAACTCTTTCAACCTTGGATACAGGTAAAGTCCATAGTGTTGATGAACATGGTAAAACAAGCACACTTCTCAGTGTGGAGGGTGCCATCAAAAAACTCTTCTACCTTGAGAAGAGAGAGGCTCTTGCTGTGATCACAGAGACCCTGATGCTGTCACAGTATACCTTAGGACCAGAGGGATCAGCACAGGAATTCATGAAGGTATATTAAAATCATCAAAGATGCTATTTTTACTTTCATAATGATATAGTGATGTACTTGATGTGATTGTACTTGTAAAAGCTTGTTTGAAATGTACTTTACTCTTTACTCTTGATTATACAGAAGCTCCCCAGTAAAATCACGTAGCTTGGACTTTGATGCAGTTCTATATATTGCTAATACTTCTCTGTAATTCATGTTATATAGTTACATTTATATATTACGCTTTGCTTAATAACAGGTTTTAAAGTCACCATTAACTAATACACAGTTTCATTTGCGCTTTTCCCATTACAGGTTAAGTTGAGCAGCAGAAGTGGACAGAATGTTGACATTGTTTGGACAGAGAATGGTCTCCTCATCACGGCAACAGGGGAACACATGATTAGGTTAGTAGACACTTACTGTTTGTACTCACCTGCACAAATATTTGGAACTTAAAAATATGTTGTGTCCCTGTCCTTTTGTAGGCTTTGGGATCTGGAGCGAGATGAAAACTGTGTTTTGTCTCTTGATGAGACTGTGGGGTTTGAGAAAGGAGAACTAATCAACTGTGTTGCGTACTGCTCAGGAAAAGGTAACAGCAATGTGATACATTTGACATTGAACTTTATCTCTGAACTAATTTTTTCTTACATTTTACATCTCACATTCAAGTATTGAAAGTACATCCACATTAATCCTCAAGTACGCATAATCCCCACAATGGTGGCATATATCTGGTTAGATTTGTTTCACACCATAAAAGCCCTTATTGCGTAATTGTCTTATTTTTTTATTGTGCCTCTCCAGAAATCCTGGCAGCAGGTACCAACCATGGGCGTATAGCAATGTGGAGAATGGTTGTTCAACAAGGCAGAGGAGACACTAAGGCTCAGTGGAAGCTACAGACTCCCACTGAAATAGAGGGCAATGTGACTCAGCTGCAGGTAATATATGGATTTTATACTGACAAACCAGTGTGTGTATGTAAATGAATACTGGTCACATTACATGAATGCAATAGTGACATTTTTGTCAGCGTGTTCATAGTATTCTGCTGCGAAAATTAATTCAGAGTCTTTATTTTAGTGGGGCTCGAGTCTGAATCTGTTGGCAGCCAACAATTCAAACACAGTCCTGATCCTGTATGAGCATGTGATGTCAGCCCACTTCAGCCAGCAGGTGGCAGCAGTGCAGCTTACTCCAACCCAGCTCAGCATTGCTCAGTTTGCCACAGAAGCGCATCTAGTTCTGCAGTCTGACATACACATCAAGGGAGTCTGTGTTACTAAGGTGAGCGCAGAGCTATGAACCAGTGTGCAGTGTGGTTTCTTATTGGTGTTTCTCTGTACACTTAAGTAGTTTTGCTGATGTACACAGGTAAATATTTATGTGTTGTCATATCAACAGGATTCAGTGACAGTCTGGAGTGGGAAGCAGGTGATCGTGTATGAGTTTTCAGGGACAATTTTACGCAATACAGGTATAACACTCAACAAAAACTCACAAAACTTGAAACAGCATTAACAAAAGCACTTCACAGACTGATGATGTCTCCTTTTATTAAAACATTATGCTTTTCCTACATTTTTGTTCATTCTTGTCTTGCCATTTCCCAGGATCTTTTCCATGTGACTCCCACATCGTAGCTGTTCATGGAGAGAACCTCTACACTGTAGAGCCTAATAGGGTCCAGATCCGTACACCACAGGTCTGTTGTCCCACAGCTGAACCTAATTTCCAGTATTAACTTAAAAACAGAGATGTGACAATTGCATTTTTAAAAGAAATGTCAAAAGATAATCTGCTGTTTTAGTGCTACCACCACAACTTTGTTTAACTTAAACTTCTTGTCTTTTTAGGGCACAGTGAAACAACTGTTAACGTTCTCCAAGGCAGAGGGAAACCCTGTGCTACTCAGTGTGTGCCAGTCTTACCTGGTGGTCGGCACAGACACAGCCCACATTAGAGTCTTTGATCTCTCCCGAAGGTATAGGCCTCATGTAGATGCATATATCACTACCCTCTGATTAAAATTAAAATTTGTAAAATGAATACCAGATTAATGTCAAATATTTTATGATCAAAATAGATCCTTGTCCTTCAATGCCTGTGTGTTTCAATAGAGATGCCAAAGCTCACTGCAGTGCTAAGAACCTGACTGACCAGATCGCCAATCTGGGAGCCTTGAGTTCAGTCAAGTGTAATGCCAGTGGCAGCCAAGTCAGCATCCTAATCTCTCAGGTAAATGGACAACAGTTTAAAAGCTGATGATAGTGTGTTTTTGGGGACTGATACTAATATTTCTTTATTTAAACCACCAGTATATTATCCTGATGTTCAATACAATACGGATGACCATTTAGCATTCCAAATAATTATTTTTAAAAAAGTATTCTAGGCTGAGACATCAAGAAAAAAGATCAGAGAGAGATTTTCCTGAGCGGCTGGTTTAATGTATGTCTATGTCCCTCCAGGTAAACGGACGACCGGATCACAAAGTGTACTTTTATGATGTTGAGATGGACACTGTGACACACTTTGACTTCTTCACTGGGAGACCCTCCAGTGGTATCATGCAGTCTGATGACAGCGACAGGTAACCAAAGTTGGCTTTGTTAGTAGTTTTACTCTGTTGAGTGTTTGAGCACATTTTCCCACACTGTTTGCTGCATATCTATTCTGTGTGTTTCAGGCAGCAGTGTGAAGGGTCAGAGCTCAGTGGGCGCTGCCCTGTATCTCACTTCTGGGATGAGAGTGAACCTCGTCTTTTTGTTTGTGAGACATTACCGATCAGCTCTGAATCCTCATCAGCTATTTATTTTGATGCGGTAAAGACTGCTTCTTAATGCTGAATTAATTTTAATAGACTTTTTGCTCATTTGAAATAAAACACTCGAAGCCTGACTGTTACCTTCTGTCCACTCAGGTGGATGTGTCGGTTGTTACACTCTTCTGCACCCAGGAGCATGGACTCCTTTTACAGGACTGCTACCCTAAACCAGCAGGTCTCCAGGCCCTCCTTGCACTGGATGTACCTTATTATTACTTCAGCTGCAAGGTGAGGACAGAGAACACCACTGTACTTGTGTGTGAGGGGTTTACTATAGAATGAGTAGGGTTTTTCTCCAGAAAGTTGTCAGTAAAATCTTGAGTTAAAACATATTCCTTGTGTTTTTGTTTGCACCATCTCTATTCTTATTTGCAAAATCATGTGAAACTCTGTGTTTGGTCTAACACACCCCAGCTGTTATATCGGAGGGGTGGTGTCTTTCGTCCAGAAGTAAGTGACTGTCCCCCCCTTCAGTCCATTCAGATAGCTTCAGTATTACCGATTCCCTTCTTCCAGCATCTGTGATTGTGTATGCCTTGAGCTGCATCTAAGCAATATGTTAATACTGGCTCCCTGCGATCAGCAACTCAAATGTATTCCTCTGTGGCGGAGTGAAATCTCTAGATTTCACTATGCAGTGCCCAGTTCCCCTGTACCTTGTCCAGATGAGTCGATTTGTTCTGTGATGCTTTCTTGTTGTTTTGTTTTGTTTTCTCTCCTGTGTACCCGTAAGCCCAAAGCCCATGAGGATGTCATATTTCACACTTGATTTACTAACATGATCTTATTTTCACAAATGCGTTACTCATTACTAGCTGTGAATCATAGAGTAATCCATCTTAACATCATGTTTCACTACCGTAGCCCGGCGAGAGAGATCCAGGGTTGCCAGAGCTTTCAGCGACATCGTCTGCTCCCCCACCTCAACTCCAGCCGTCTAGAGGGCCAGCTGCTCAGTTTCCCCACATGCTGTCAAGGCGGGCTCTCAGAGACTTCGTGGGCTTGGAGAACTGTGAGAAGGCCACCCGAGACGCCATGCTCAACTTCAGCTTCTACCTGACCATCGGTGATATGGACGAAGCATTCAAGTCCATCAAACTCATCAAGAGGTAAGGTGTCAAGCATCACCCCTTGTTCTGAGCAGAAGTAGGTTCATGCCTGTGCTTTATACGTTATTACTTGTTATTTATTTGTGGATAAATGGGTGAACTCAACTTTCCATTGGAAAACACACCAATATGCAACACAATGGGCTCACGGTGTTTTCATATTTGTACTTTTTAGTTGGTTGGTTCATTTTCACTGATTAACCAGTGGCTGATGAACTGGGACGATTATTTGCAGCATTGGCTGATTATAGCATCATGAAGCATGATTTCACGAGTCGTGTAAACAAAAAATAAACATAGACACATGCAGTTCAGGTAGCCTTGTCAGTGCAGCTACACCCTTAGTCTGTTACTACGTGCTTTGCTACGTGTTTTCCTCAGAGAGGAGACGTGCAAAAGGGCATGCCCACACTGGGCACATCCCTGTTTGACTGCTGTCACCACTTCTAACAGTACTCCTTTCTATATGAGCTACAGTTCAAAGGCTAAACAAAGGCCGCAAGGGTAGTATTGTTACTGCAACCTTGACTCTTCTCAGAATGCTCTATAATGGTTTGCAGTGGGAGAGCTGTAGCCAATTGATTTGGACTTTTGTATAGAATGGAGCATTGTTGCCACTTTACTTTTCTTCAGCCTTTATTTCATTCAGCACCTTTGACAGTTGTGGTTGACATGTAGGAAAATTACCCACAGTGGTTCTGTAACTGTCTGCTCTAAGTCTAAAATATGTCTCAGAATAAAAAGCATTAAACTCTTTCTAACAACTATAACTGCAAAGTGCCGTGTACCTTAATGCTGTAATTGAATCAGAATCACCTAAGCCAAGTTTTTGTTTATGTAAATACATGGAATAGATTTTTAAACACAGGACATGATTAAGGACTTTTACTGTGTCTGTGAGGAGGGAAGGAACTCTTCAATGTGTATATATGTGACTGTTTCTGTTAGTGTGTGGGTGTGTTCTGAGGGGATGTACTTTTCTAAACACACTGTGCCTCGCACACTCACGCACATACATGACGTCTCCCTGCCAGTGTGGTCCAAAAGGAGTACCCTTCCCATTCTTACAAAGATTAAATCAGGTCACTAAAAGGATGTGTGTGTTCATTCCCGTACAGTGTGCTTGTGTCTTGGGGAATATGCGGGTTTATATCTGATATTATCTGTAGAGGAATACGTGAGTCAGGGCACTCGTCCTGAATTCTGCAGTGGTATTACTTTCACACGTAGTACTGTAACATTATTCAGATGGGAAAATAGCATTAAACAAACAAGTGGGAAAATAGCATATACCACTAGCCGGATATTCCAAAGAGTTTAATAGGTCTGATGACAGCTTTACTGAGTTCCTCATTGATGGCTATTTTTACTGCTACTTCTTTTTTCAAAAGTTTGGTATTGTGCTCAATTCCCGCATATCTCCACCCACACGAATATGCATTTCCTGTAGCAGTAACCTGTATCTTCTGGGACTTGTCTCTGTGGTGTAGATTTTTCAACTGACAAAAGTTCACATAGTTAAGTCAGAGACTGGATCGCAATCCAGGAATCAATAATGATAATATCTTGGACTCGCATTAATCTGTCTATTTGTCTTGTACCTGACTCAGAATTGTGTTAGTCGACAGTCTTTTTTTTTTGTATTATTTTTTTTATTTAATTTTACTATATTATTTTTTCATATCTGTCAATCCGTTGCATGAGGGCTGCCTGGTTGATGCTGCCAGTAGCATATGCTTGTCTCAAAGAGTAAACCATGCATGTCTAAGTACACACAGCCGGGACACTGAAACTGCAAATGGTTCATTCACCAATCCATTGGCCTGGGTTTCAGTGATGATTTTGATCACACTAAATGCAATAGAGTCACAGGAACATATTTTGAGCTTTTAAAAATCAATAAAAGACGGCTGTATATGATTCATGCTGCCCTGTCACGACTGGTTTTACTCACGGACTGAAGCCGGCTATCCCCAGTCTATAATGAAACAGTTCATTTAGATAAAATCCGCAGTGAGGGCAAGAGTGCATGTGTGGGCTGAAAGGAGCATAAAGAAGAAAACGAAGTCTACTCAGAACATATGGGTCATAACTTGCATATATGTCCTCCATGAAGCATCAGGGGCTTATAGACTATAACATGTTCTTGCCTCTCAATGAGTTTTCACCGTTACGATGGCAGGAAAAAAAACTCCTGTATGCTTGACATGACAAATCTCACTCGACTGAGGGGTCTCTTGACAGATGATTAATTTCATGCATTTTCAGGGGGCAGCCCTACTGTCTGGTATTTGAGGTTGTATAATTTGAAACATGCGCCCGTTAATAGTCAGAATACAAATCAGTTTGTGTCTATCAATGGGGCTTTCATAAGCCTTATTTCTGAAAGAAGTTAAAAATGTTATATATGCGTATATGTTAGATTACTGCATCCCGTAGTGGTTTAAATTCAGAACAAATGTCCTCACTATGAATTATGACTGAAGCAGCATGTGAGATACAAGTCAGAATGTCTTTTTTTTCAGCCCAGACTGTGCTACTTCCTCTCATTCATTATCTGTGATTTGAGGTGACACTCTGCACTGTTATCTGCCCATATGAATGTAAGCCTTCTCTTACTGTCCTTTTCCTATTCCATTGCGATTTAAAAGCAATGCTCACCCTTTCAAACCGGAACAAAAAACACACAGAAAGTGTCCAGAGGTGAAACAGTCACAGTCTGTAGGTAGTTAGACATAATAAGTGTATTTTAAGATGTGTCCATCTCTGTAAGAACATTTGTCCGTCGGTCCCGATTACATTCAAAATCAATTTTCTTGGCCATTTCAAGTCAGATCCATGTGAAACTTGGTAAATAATTTGAATGCAGCTCACGTAAAAAGTCTCATATATGTAGGTAAGAAATGTAGGTAATGTACTGTAAGTCATGTAGAAAATCCAACTCTTTTATCTGACATTGTCAGCGTCTCATATTGTCAACATGTTTGGCTGGGTGGACATCAAAACAGCAACACACACTGACTGAATTGTTAATAATAAATTTATTGAATTTATATGATTTATTATTATTTTCATGTGCCCCTATGTTTGGCAGAGTGGAAGAGCCACAAATAGCCTTGAGTTCTTTGCAGAAGTATGATATTGATAATACTACTTCTAATAATAGTCTTTATACAACCATATTATATTAATTTAATTATACAGTATGTACCACAAGCGAGCAAAGTTTTATATGGAAAGCATCACAAAAAAATTAAGTTAGGTACTGAAATGTGTACATTTCAAAACGCAGCACATTGCATCACATCCATTTAGTAAAAACTGTGTAAAAATCGAAATGAATTCATGTACATAAATGTGAGGTAATGACACAGAGTAACAGTCTTTCCTCATGTCATTTATTTGATCAGAATTACACTTCTCGTTTTTTCCATTTGAATTCAATCAAGGCAAGCTGAATCAAAACTTCTAGTAGATCAACTGTCTCCTCTGCTTTTTTTGTATCGTAATCGACCTATTTGCAACGTATGTTAATATGTAGATGCATTCAAATTTTAATAAGATTTTAAAGATTAACAAATGTGAGGTATTGTGGTATTATTTATATATACTGCATTACCAATTTATATTTTTTGTAAGGAAAATGCATTAACTCTATGTCAACATTTAAAACTGAGTTCATTTGTCCATTGGTGCTAATTCTACGATCGTTATCCAAATACTTATATCATATAATATAGTATAGATGGCCATTTAATAAGTGCACAAATACCCAAATAGGTCAAGTTCCAGCTTGATCTTTTCCTAAGCAACATGATATATGTTAGTCATTGTCCAAATTGAATATTTTGCTTCCAATTCGCCACCGTAGATGGAAGAACTGAAACATCATAATTAAATATATTTCTTTTTGGACTCTTTGATACAAATGTTTTATTACATATAAACATGTGCACTGAGCAGCAATATAATTCTGATATCTTTGTTTATGATGGGAAGAGTTATGAAATATAGAATTTTACATTTGCATGAATCTGTGTTAGTCCAGCTATTGTAGAACCACAGGAAAGTCGTCTTCTGTTGAGAGTCAAACTGCAGGCATCCTGCTGAATTAATACAGTTAGAGCGTAGTCTAGTATTTCCCTCCACAGTGGATTGTCAAGCTCAACAAGGCGACTCCACATAGTCATTGTCTAGACGTGGATGGAAAGGTGACGCCAGCGAGCGACTGATGATTATGACCCGAGGCGCGAGGCAGTCATCGCGGCGGTGTAAAATGTTCCATATGAGCATGGCTGCGGCCAATGTGGCCAGCAGACAAGCAGCTATGTCCAAGTAGCAGGAGTAGGACAGGTGTGTGTAGGGCCCGATCCTGTAGAAGGTCACAAGTCCGATCACCAGCACAAAACCTGCACGGGAACATAGAGAAAAAAGGCAGCTCAGTCAACCAGTCATGCATTCTCATTCTCCCTTAACAACTTGGAAGGCAAGTTCCAGTCAAAAAATAATGAAAAAGTCGAAATTGTTTGGCTGATCAGGCATCGCAGTGTCATCAAAGTGTCGGCCTACTTGGCTCCGATAGTGGCCGATGGTTAATCTCAGGCTTTGCTGGAAGTGCTGACTTTGAGGGAAAATAATAGCTCAAAAATAAAGATTACACCTACAAGAGCCTAGATTTTTGATGGTTAGTTTGACGTTCAATGATTTATTTACAGGTTTATTTATTTATTTGATATATTTGACTTATATGTTCAGTTCAACAGTTAAAAAGAGTACATTTCCAACACTGTCAAATTTTTTCAGGGCAGCAGTGATATTGGCTGATAAATCGTCTACCAGCGGCTACTATCGTGACATCGGTCTTTAAAAATCCACTATCAATCGACCTCTAGTTCACAGGCATTTTAAGGCACAATAAAGAAAAAAAAAATCACTTTCATCTTAATATTTCTTGAAATTTTAGAAAGCCACAGTTTAAAAGTTCATTCGTTTAAGGGGATGTGTGGAAAGTGTTTTTTTTTTTTTTTTAATTCACATTTCCACATCTATCCCTTCATAGTTCAGCAGGAGCTCTGTGTGTGGCCTTTGAATTTGAAAATCTGTTTCCTCTAAGGAAGAACTTCTGAGATCTCCAGATCAATAGAGTAAAAATATCAGAGAATGAATATATACTTGGAAAAGCCTTTGAGATGCTTTATCTCATGATTTCTTTGATTTACAGTGGTTTAGCTCACGCAGTGAGGGTCTCCTGTTTGCATGCGATGGGCGACGCAGCCTTCAATTTCATGCTGTCTCTTTGATCTTTAGTTTGTTTTATCTACATTACAGCGACAAACACTTATCTGAAGCGGAAATTGGGTCTCCATAGCCTATACCTCTCCTCATTCTTTAATGTTTCAGGTGTATGAGAGCCCTGAAGTATTTCTTAGTTATTCTCTAACTCTACTCTATTCAAGTGTGGCCTGGAGCCATTCAGTGCTAAAACAATAATAGATATGTGAAAACCTGACCCATCTACAGTGGTATAAATTTAGAGACCAAAAATAATCACTGGAAATGGAGATGTTGGTGCCTTAGGATATGAATCACTCAGTTTCCTGGAGCAGTCAGCACCGCCATGGAGGGGGGTCATTTATATTTCTTTCTCTACCTTTACAGTAAGATATCTGTCATTGTTTTAAATGAGGATGTGAACAACTGTGTGCGTATCATTGCGTGTCAACCACTCCGGTGTCAACGCATAAGAATGTTTGCTCAATTTGTTCACGTTTAACCTGCCTGGCTCCTTATCCAAGAAAATGAATAATCTCCTTTCCAGGTTCCAGCAGCCAGGGTGGGCTGTGTGAACCTTTTTTTTTCCTTTTTTTTTTGGCACAGACTTATCGTTCAAATTTCCTTCCTCTTCTTCCTCTTTCCATCCTTCCTTCCTTCCCTTCTCTCCACACCCCAAGCTTGAGGTTAATATATTTGCTAGACATTTGACATGATCTGTCACAGAGAAAAATTAAACAAGTCTTATCTTGAAGCCAGGTTTTGGACATTCATTTGGGTGCTTCCAAGTCAGTAATGTCTGATTAATTACTAGCCTCTCTGAATGCCTCACTCAGATTTTTAGCACTAAAAGTTGTGTCTCCCAGCTGAGCCAGATTTAACTGATCAAAATCGGTTCCCACACTTTCAACGTTTCAGTTTGTCCAGAGGTGATTGACAACTGTTTTCTTATTTTCTAAAGAAGCACAAGTTCCACATTCCAGTCCTCCTGCCTTTTTCTAGTTTCTCAGTGCTGTTATCCTGCTGTAAACAGAGAAACAATAGATTTAGCCTCAATGTAAGCAGACTGGTAACGGTGTCTGTGCAAATATTTTCAGCTTTTCAAATGAAAAGAAATAATCAGCTGCATCTCATCTTAGATCCATAGGGCCTACAACCTGACTTGTGACATTTTAGAGCTGAGTTCATTCAGAAAACACATTCCAGAGTTGTCTCCCCGGGTGACATAGTCAGTGTTGTGCTTGATACGGAACATGTAAGTCCACAGAGCGATTGCAGTAGCAGAGCATTTTGGCACGTCTAAAAATGAAAACATTCCTTAGAAGGAGGGTAATGAGTAAAAAATACCTCCATTCATTTATTCGGAGCTAAGGCCCATTCACTAATACTAAAGGAGGAATGGATTACTTGGATATGTTGTCAAAGAATGCTGCCGTTAATGTGCTTTTGCAGTCTACCTAAGTAATCCAGATCATTCTACTTGACAGTAGAAATGGCAGTAATCCAAAGTCCAGTCACTACTTTTCCCCAAGCTTTCAACACTGTCACAGTCTTCATTCATGGAAATGTTAAAATGTGTTAGTGTGTTGAAAAATATTCTTCTGAGTGTTCTGTTTTTAGTTGGGAACATCCCATCTGCTTTTCGTCTTACCATATATGGTGAGGGAGTCAAATTGGAGGATGACATTTTTCCAAAAAAGGACTGCTATTTTTAGAAATCAGGGAAATAGGTGTGTGCATTTCTTTGTTTTATAGAATTAGTCTAATGTCTTGAGCACAGTCTTCTATATACTGTATGTATATACGCTGATCTATGTTGAAGGTAAAGATTAATGGGGTGTTGAGGCTCATTTATTCAAGCCATTGTCTTTGATGAACATGCTGTGGTGAGATGAGTTCCTGGTTGCTGAAGTTTGGGTGGTGGTGTTGACTAATATTGGAAAATATTTTAATGTTGGGTGGGTCCCAATCCTCTAACCAAGGTCTTGAGATAAAAGCTGCAATGCGTGCCGAAGACACTAACGATAAAGAGGAGACTCTTTATTTGCCACTGCTCTCTGACATTTTGTAAACACAGACATAAAAGCTAGGCTGGCTTATCTAGACTGCGGCTTTTCCCACCCTTCTGTCTTGTGTACCACAGGACATTTCTCCAGCAAAACGCACTATAAACACACACAATCACAACACACACACTGACAGACACAAACATGCATGCACATAATCCCTCCTGCCAGTGCACACACAAACACACAGTCCCTGTCGAAACTGTCTTTCCCGTCCATTCCCCCTCCCCTCTTTTTCCTTCTTCAGCTTGGGGGTTTGCATAACAGGTAGTCACAGACATTTCCTCGTCCTGAGCAGGGATATCCTGGCGCCCGACAGTCGCTCCCTGGCTCGCTGCAGCTCTGGTCTATGGATTCTGGACTAGGACTAAATTTAGACCCAGAGCAGACCCCTCGATGCTGCTCTGCCACAATGATACCAAGTGGCGGAGAGTGACTGTTGAACACAACACAGCGCACTTCCTCCGTAGGGGCACTGGGACAGGGCATACCAGCTAATTTTTTAGTGGGATAAGCGGGTGCTGGTTGTGGAGATTAGGTGCTTATTACCATGACTGAATCATGTATTATGCAAAGACGGCACATGGATGGTCCTCTTTCAGTTTACTTCTGGTTTCCCAGTCAATTTGACTGCTTTAACAGTTTTACTGTATTTAGATTTTTTTCACTCTGTGCCTCACTCTGTTATTGTTTTCATATACTTTTTGTCACATTTAACCGACATTATCTACATTTTACTATAAACCCAGGATAAGAATTAGATTAAATACTAAAATTGCCCAGCAGTGGTGAAAATTGTTGCAATTTTTCAGATTTAACTTGGTTGTAGAAAGTTTTTGCCTTTTACTTGTAATAAAAATGTATCTTCCTGCAATACTGACCCAAGAGGCAGGTATTGGAGAGGCTGGTATCGCCACTAGTCGAGCCAGTCCTGTGGTTTTAAATCTTCTTGGTGGCAAACTAGAGAGCATGTGAACTCTACCCTGCAGCATCTGAAATTCTTTGTAGAATGTGCATAGTTTGGATGGAAAGCTGCTTGGCAGTTTGTGAGACTTCTGATATGCCTGATGTGTAGCATTTGAGTCAAACAAGCTGTTGGAACTCTGGTACTCACTGGCTAGCTGGAAGAGTGCAGCGATGGCCTCCTCCCACCACTGTGATTCCTGCGTGATGAAGGGCAGCTCCATCAGGCCTAGAAGGAAGATCAGCTGACCGGCAGTCAGGGCCATCGTCGCCATCAGGTTACAGGCTCGCATCATGTCAAACTGCACTTGAGGGACCAATGAAAGAGTTGTGTCATATGTCTTGCACTGTCATCTAAATGAATTAATTGGATGTGCATTGCAATCTAGTGACAGGCTAAATCATAGTATCAAACAATGAAAAAAGAATGATAATAGCATCAGTAATTGATGGCTTTCTTTATCGTGTTTTGTATTGATTTTGTAATGCAGTGTGAAATTGTTGTAGTTTTTATTTCTGGCAGAGTTCAATGCAACACTGACACGGCTACAGCTTTATCATGAATGGTGAATGGCACTTCTTTGACTGCTAGGCGGTGCTGCCCATTGTGCCCAGTAAAGTTGGGCAGCGTTTCCCAGGCTAGTTCTTGAATGGAATTTTCTCAATGGGGGTTTATTGGGTAAAGCATTTAAATCCATCACAACACTGACTGAGCCTGAAAGCTCCTCTAGATATTTTTTATGTTCAGACTGCTGCATGTCAGCAGACTACCCAGTAAAATATGCAACTGTCCTTCACTACATACTGTAAATTGTTGGCTGGCTGCCATGGGATAATGTTTACACTTAATACACTAGACTGCAAGCAGTCTAAAGTAAAACCATTACATTTAACTTTTAAATGTATTGTACATATCAAGTTGATTTTGTTGCATTGCGACTAGTCACTCGATTGTTTGTATTTTTTGTGACATACTTCATCATGTTTAGTCACAGTCAGAGGTTTTTGTTCTGCAGTATGTTTCATTTTGAAAATGCAAACAAAAATGACCACAGCTTTTAATCAATTCATATATTATTGTTTTTGTTACTGTTGGACACTCAAAACAATCCGTCAGCCAGTGCAATGATAGAAAAAGCAGACAGTTGCTAAATTGAACGT
>JAPQRN010000012.1:7313591-7332386 GCA_037367275.1 Coranthus polyacanthus
TGTTACTGTTGGACACTCAAAACAATCCGTCAGCCAGTGCAATGATAGAAAAAGCAGACAGTTGCTAAATTGAACGTTTGTAAGAAAGTGGTAAGAAAGCATAAACACTTACATTTGACAGTACTGCGGGATTCTTGGTAGCCTGCATATTCAGACCCCCATCCCAGCCCTTCGCACTGTTTCTGTGTCCCCTGTCCCTTTCGTCCAGCCTGTAGGTCATCACGGCCTCTCTCTCCACCGGTGGGGCACATCCTCCACAGCCCCACACTCCGCTTGCGTCCATCCTCCAGGGCCTGCAGGACCCAGCTTGGAGTGAATGCCGCAACATTGTTTAGGACCAGGGACAGCAGGGCTACTGCCACCGCCGCCGCCACTAGCCTTTGTACGGCCATGGAACACCTGGCGGCCGCCACCTCTCCTCCTCCGTCTTGTCCCACCTCTAGCCCCTGTTCCTCGTCAGTGTTCTGGCCGCTACCCCTCCTCTCCTCTGGGGTAGAAGGACCAGAAGTGCCCTGGACCTCCTGGCTCCTCTCCACCTCCACCTGCACCTCCCCCGCCACCACCACCTTCTCCTCCTGCTCCAACTGCTAGCTATGCTGTCTCAGCTCACACAGAGATGGAACTGGCAACAGTGTTGTCTTGAAGTTTAGCTAAAGAACATCTCCATTCATCGTCATTCAGGTGTTGGATAGTTGCAGATCCTTATCCCTCCTCCTCAGACAGCGCTGCAGGCACACAGGGGTTTATCCAACAGTCAGCTAGGTCCATTCCACTGGCTCTGGCTGGCTGCAGCTTGACTCGCTCCTAACAATATTTATTGGTGCTCTTTTAAGCTTATAGTTTTTCTTCTTCCTTCCCTTCCGTCAGTGCTCTGCTTATTGCACCGATCTGCTGTCTGCGTGTGCAGCTTTTTCTACGTATGTTGGTTTTTCCTTCTTTTTTCTTGTCTTTTCTCTTCTGCCACTCCACGTACCTACGGATGAGTACAGATGCAAAAAAGCATAGACTGGAATGTGCTGTTAGGCGCTGACTATGCCGAGGCTTTACTAAGACTCTCTCATAACTGGAGGAGTCCCTGCTGCTTGGAACAAAAAGTCCTCCAGTCCACCTCCCTTTGCTTCTTTTTTCTCTCTCTCTTTCAGTCAGTCTTTATGTACGAATCCTTGAGGTCAGAGTTGAAATGTGGGGGAGTTGCTGTCCGTCATAGTCCCAGACTTCAGCCCAGAATTGTAGCAAGCTTTAAACGGGCAGCACGCTTCTTCGCGATCGCTTTAAAAGTGTGTGTATGTGTCAGTGTGTTTGCGTGTCTGTGGGAGAATGTCCAAAAGACCCCCTCTTAGACGTCACTGTTGTGTATTCTTTTGTCTGGAGCCCAGGGGGCGTTCGCTGAAGTCCTCTCTCTCGTGTGCAACAAACATATTGGCCGCCCCAGTCAGCCAGCAACAGGATGTGTTTCCTGAGAGGAAAAGAGGATGGGAAGAGTGGCCAAATGTAGACCCGTTCCTTCTCTTGTCTTTCCTTTTCTGACTCTCTAGATCTTGCCGCTCCGTGTGCAGCAGGCTCTGCTTTTCTGAGCAAAGTATCTAACTTTTTCTTGGTGTTCTGTGTCCATATAGGGCAATAGTTTGGCTGACAGATAACTATGCAGTATTTATAATTGTCTGTCTCTCATGCTATCTTTCATTCGAGTTGGCCTCCATTCCCCCTCTCATACCACGGCCCCTAAAGATTTGGGGTATTTCCTGTTGCCTTACTTTAATAAACAGCCCACATCTGTATCAGCTAAAGTGAGGAGGTAGGAGGGGACACAAATAGAGACCAGATGGCTGTGGAATCTTATATTTCCAATAGAAGCGAAAGAAGTGGGGGTTGATTTACGTCAGCGAGACGAAAAGCAAAAAAAAAAAAAGGAAAGACAGAAAGGGAGAAGAACATCTTGCTTGGAGTCTGAAATCCTGCTTTTATTAGTCTTTGTGTGGGAATGTCTTTGAATATTTTGTTGAAATGTGTGATGTGATAAATATTTAATTTATTCCATAGAGCCAGAGTATAATGATGTATTAAACATATTTGGATTGGTTTCAGGCCCTCTTTATATGTGCACACTAATGGTTCAGGCATAAATTACCCAGTACATATTTTACAATACCATATGGCAATAATATCTGAACTTGTTTTGCCAGTGTTGTATTTTTGCATCACTAAAGGCCTCCACCCAGGGAAAACAGATGAAAATAAGCTTTTAGCTGTACAGGTATCTGATACGATATATGTATTTTGCATTGTCCCTGCTATACGAACAATGAAGTAAAATAATAAATATTGGAAATAAGAACATGTTACAACTGTTTTCTCTGTTAAAAACTAAATATCAGTGCAGTGAGCTAAACATCACTATTACTCACAAGCCATTCTCTTTTCTCTGTAGTAAAGCGGTATGGGAAAACATGGCACGGATGTGTGTAAAAACTCGTCGGCTGGATGTGGCACGAGTGTGCCTTGGGAATATGGGAAATGCCAGGGCAGCAAAAGCACTGAAGGAGGCCGAGGCTGAGCCTGAACCAGAGGCCCGGGTGGCGATGTTGGCCATTCAGCTTGGCATGCTGGTAAGATCAAATTTTAGTGTAGGTACAAATGCCTTACTCAGATGTACGGTGATATATATATACGTTTACTCCAGCATACTGACACATCCCATGGCTACAAACAGCAGGCCCTCTTTTTAGGTTTAAACATTCCACAACACAAACGGCCACGGGACTTTCCGGACCAAAAAATCTCTTTCCATCGTCTTTTCCTGTCTTACTACAGGAAGATGCAGAAAAGCTGTACAAGAGCTGTCAACGCTATGACCTGCTCAACAATTTCTACCAGGCTTCTGGCCAATGGCAGCGAGCTTTGGAGACAGCAGACAATCATGATCGCATCCATCTGCGCACCACCTACTACAATTATGCAAAATACCTGGAATCCATGGGTGACAAGACCCAGGCGCTTGCATTGTAAGACATGTCAATGTAGTTTTTTTTTAATGATGAAGTGCAACATTTTACTGTTACTTCATTTACCCTTTAAACACCATTTGATGATTTGCCTTTTTTTCCCCTCAGCTATGAGAATTCGGACACCCACAGAGTTGAAGTGCCAAGAATGCTTCAGGATGACACGCTGTCTCTTCAGATCTATGTCAACAAAATGAAAGACAAGTAGGTCAACAGTCACTCAGTCGGCAAAACTTTTCTTTACATTAGAATGTATAACAGTCACTGAAGTAGTTGTCCGAAGAGCATCTATAGCCTACATATGTGCACACAGTATTTATCCACTATGTTATGCAAGTCAAACTGTCCTATCACTTCAGAAACATCTATAAATGGTGGGCCCAGTATCTGGAGAGCCAGTCAAACATGGATTCAGCATTGCGTTTCTATGAATGTGCTCAGGATTATCTCTCCCTGGTTCGAGTTCACTGCTACATGGGGAACATTCAGAAGGTGAATTGCTTTCTATTCAGATTGTCTTGCGGCTTTTATGTTTTATTCACAAAAACTGTATTTCACTCATAGTCTGTGTAAAAAGATGGACGCCATAACAATGTTTCCTCCGCACTGTCTAAAAATGAAGCCAAAATCTGCCATGTTGCCTGTGTGAGTCAATTTGATGGCCGACATCTATGTTTAGGGATATATTTGAAAGGTCCTGACTTAACACAAATGTAAACATGTATCTATTCCTCAACCAGGCATCTGAGATAGCCAATGACACAGGTGACAGGGCAGCATCGTACCACCTGGCCAGGCACTATGAGGGTCATGACGATATCAAACAGGCAGTTCACTTCTATACACGGGCCCAGGCCTACAACAACGCCATACGACTTTGTAAGGTAAAGTGCTCTGCTCTGTATCTTTCTACCTGGCAGCAGGCCCCAGACGTCGAGAGTGATTCTTACTGTTATGAACTAGGGAGCCTTTCTCTCAGTGGATTTTGACTTGCGTGTATTGCGTCTGACCAGGAGAACGGCCTGGATGACCAGCTGATGAACCTGGCTCTGCTCAGTAACCCAGAGGACATGATGGAGGCTGCTTGTTACTATGAGGAGAAACTCACCCATATGGACCGAGCTGTTGCACTGTACCACAAGGTCTGTCACTACCACAGTTGTTCTACATTTTTATTAGGTTTTACTTTTATTTTGTTTCTTGTTTCTTCGTTTTAGTTTAGTTTTAAATTTCTTTTTAGCTGTAGTTTACGTTTTTCAAGGATTATGAGGAAAGCCTTAATTTATAGAAGCTGAAAAAGGCGTGAAAGAGTGCATGACATTAAATATGATTTACAGAGCGGTTGTTTATTAAATGTTAGTGGCAACCACAGTGCAAATTGAATGGGAAGCGATTATTTTACCCGCATTTCTATTTTGTTTGTGTTGCATTCTTCATTGTAGTTTTTATTTAGTGTTTTTTTTTTTCCTGAAAGATGCTGTTCATTAAGAGTATGCATTCTAAATCAGTCCACAAGGAGGCGGTATTGCACCATGTATTATCTGTGAAACATTGACAGGAGACAAGAGCGAGTCCAAATACTGTATACGTTGTGTTCGCTGTTGTAGGCTGGTTACGTCTCCAAGGCGCTGGAGTTGGCCTTTGCCACCCAACAGTTCTCTGCACTTCAGCTGATCGCAGAGGATCTGAACGAGAATTCCGACCCTGCGCTCCTGGCACGCTGCTCTGACTTCTTCATAAAACATTCCCAGTATGAGAAGGCTGTGGAGCTACTGGTAGCAGCCAAGAAGGTACATGTGTATGACATGGATTCTTTGAACATACAAAATGTAGATGCTACATAAATTTGTGAGTTTAATGGGCATTAACGTGTGAATACTTAATCCAGTATCTTCAGGCCCTGGAGCTGTGTGTGACCCAGAACTTGACCATCACAGAGGAGCTAGCGGAGAGAATGACCGTAACCGAGGGAACAGACTTGTCTGAAGAGGACCGTAAGGACTTGCTGGAGAGGATAGCTGACTGCTGCATGCGTCAGGGCAACTACCATTTAGCCACCAAGAAATACACGCAGGCAGGCAACAAGCCCAAGGTAATACTTTCTACATTTTTAGTAGGACCCTTGCACAGAACATCTTACAAGAAAATCGATAAATCTGTCAACAAAATGTGCAAGGCATAAACATAAATATGTGTTAACATGTGACTGCGTGAAACCTGAACAAAATGTTTTATGGTATCTTTATTCCAAACAGGCTATGAGGGCGCTCCTCAAGTCAGGAGACACAGAGAAAATAGTATTCTTTGCCAATGTTTGTCGTCAGAAAGAGCTTTTCATCATGGCTGCCAACTACCTCCAGTCTCTGGACTGGAGGAAAAATCCAGAGATTCTGAAGACTATTATTGGGTTCTACACCAAAGGCCGAGCACCGGAACTGCTCTCTGGCTTCTATGAAGCCTGTGCTCAGGTAGTTCCTTCAACCATACATAATGTTGGTCCATGCTATGTTGGTTATCACTGGCACTTGTAGAGTATTTGACTTAAATGTATATTTCTCACCTGTTAAATAACAAAATTGTGAAACAAATGATTCTTTGAGAGAAGAATCATACTGTATGCCAAAATATGTAAATGTATTGTATTGTATATGTATGTAAATTAATTGTTTGACCTTCATAATAAACCAGGCAAAATACATTTTCCAAACACTATATTTTTTGAGGCATTACTTCATTCGTAATAATCTTTGAACCGAGTGAAAAATGAGGGGTTTATGCTTTTTTTTTATTTGAAGAAGTGTAAATAAAATTTAAATTCCAGTTTTTGTCTGTTCCCATTGTTAAGGTGGAGATTGATGAATACCAAAACTATGAAAAGGCTCTTGATGCTTTGACTGAGGCTTATAAGTGCCTCTCAAAAGCAAAAGACTCTTCAGGTGGAAACCAGGAAGTAAGACTCACTGACCTGCAGCATAGGATCACCTTGATAAAGAAGTTTGTCCATGCACGAAGGTAAAAATATAACTCACATTTGTCCTTTTTTGTGTCTTGACAGTTCGCATCGCTGTCCTTTTTGGACAAA
Organism: Coranthus polyacanthus; assembly: GCA_037367275.1. NCBI lineage: Eukaryota > Metazoa > Chordata > Actinopteri > Kurtiformes > Apogonidae > Coranthus > Coranthus polyacanthus. The sequence continues at coordinate 7,319,676 of JAPQRN010000012.1, forward strand.
AGAAAAAGCGTTAAACAAACTGATCTGAACTGAACGTGTCCATTGTCTTCAGGTTGTATGCGGAGGATGCTGGAGAGGCGGTGCGGTTATGTGAAGCTCTGCTGGAGGAGCCAGATTTAGACCCCGCTGTGAGGATTGGAGATGCATATGGTTTCCTGGTGGAACATCACTGTCAGCAGGGCCACTTCCAAGTGGTGACTATTGTTTTTTTATACTAAATGACAATTTAAAAGAAGAAAACCTATCTGCAGATAGATGATCAACACTTTAAATGTAGAAAAATACACATTTTTAGTTGTTTTTTTTTTAGATTCACATCTCAGCTCTCTGTCTTCTTTCTGTCGTCTCTCTTTAGGCTTACCGTAAACTGGAGGAGCTCCAGAAATTGTTGCCATCACTGAACCTTAGGTACTATATTAGCCAGGCCAGCCTAGAAGCCCTACAAAAAGAGATGGGTGTAACCATTGAACGTGATGACCGCAGGATCAACGTGAAGGAAGACGATGAAGTGGAGGAAGATTTAAATATGGAATCTCACTCGTGATATTTCTCTTTTTAAGCAATATTCACTATATTTTGTATATGTATGGATTCTTCATTCATGTACGTGAACATGCAGGAGTCTGCACGTTGACTTACTGAAAAACGACTGTGCAGTGGGTTGTTAACAAAACACAAGCTGTGTGTGTCAGTCAGAGTTACACACTGGTGAAATCTACAAACATGATAAAGAAGGCACTTGATTTTCACATAATGGAAGAGTACTGTGGAGCGGAGACAGGTGGAGGAAAAACCTAAATATAAACCATATGAGGTTATTTAAAAGAGCTAAGGTGATGTTGCTACCTCACAAAACACGAGTTGGACTTGCATAAATTTCAAATTGACATATTTATGATCATTTTCATATCGATATAGAGATAACTGACCCATAGCCTTTCACAGTGTTCAGTCTGTTCGGGAGGCCGTGCATTTACAAATACATTCAATCCATCCAATAGATTGTTTAACAGATTTTCCCCATTTTTATTTTGCAAAAACAAGCCTTAACTTCTGTCATATAAAAAGGGAATGTGACACATTCCGAGATCTTCTGCCCTATCTTAAATCCTGTTTTTGTTTTGTCATTTGTTGTATTTGATGCAGACTGATAAAAACTGATGTTTGCCTTCCTTATAGTCAAAACTCTATTTGAAGATTGACTGTCTTTTCTGTTGCTCTTTCATTTGGTACAGTTTATTTTTTATTCACCTGGTGTATTCATTGTAAATATCACTTGAGTGAAAAAGTTTGTGTAAAGCATTTTGCAGATATTTTTGATAAAATGTGATGCCATTTTTTACAAACTATCTGAGGGAATTGATGCATTGGTGCATTACATCCCTCTATTCATATACAGTACTTTGTAAAGCTACTATAAATAAAGTTTTTTTTTTTAATTATATTGCACTGTATATATTTTGAAAGTGGTTGTTTTAGAAGTGGTATTGACAGGCCTTACTCAAATAGACCAAACTGTCAGGCCAAGATTGTCCGCAATTTCACTGTAGTTTTCAAAAATCATAGGGTGACCAGGTATCCTGCTTTACATGGGACTGCACGGCGTTTTTACCCCTTGTCCCCATGTCCCACATTTGGCTTGCATTCACATGCACGCTTTTTCTGACAACTTTATGAGACTCTCAGTATTTATTGTAATTGTTAATAATAATAATAATAATAATCAGGCTAAGAATTGTTTATATCTAATCATTAATTAACAATGAACATGCATGCACTTGACCTGAATCTGATTTTTTTTATTTTTATTATTTTGTGACTGCAATGGCGTTTAATTTTCCAAAGAAACCAAGTACTTTTGAAGAAGTAAATATCGGTTATCCCTATTGCATTCGCTAGAGGGCGCCATTGTCGCAGACATATTTAACTACATGGGACGCTGTAGTTATTTTCAGTTCCTCGTATAAGGATGCAGGTTGGCTTTGAATAGGTTAGAATTACAAAGCAAACAAAAACCCACCTGCAATGGGAATACAGTATTATGGGGAGGAAATAATTATTTTGCACTTATTTTTTAAAAATTCATTTATAATTATGTCAGGGTCTCACGTGGTCGAGACAAGACTTTTCAACAGTTAACAGTTATTGTCGGTGTAAAATGAGGTGTGAGGAAGCCATGGCAACACAGCTCGGTATCTAGTTTAGCTAGGCTACACACTGTTGGTGGCAACGTGAGTGTTTTAATTTTGGAAGCTGTGTGAACCTGAATAAAGATGGAGTCACGGAACCAACAGCCCACTTCAAATGAACTTCAGAGCCGACTTCAAGCTCTGACAGAGGAAAATGTAAGCGTAATAATTCATTTTTCTTATATATCCACTAGCTAGTCCTTAAGAAAAGGTAATTAGCTTCTGGAGGAGGGTAAAATAAAAAAGACCATACTGCATACAACTGCGAGGTGCTTTGCATACTTCACAGCTTCACGTTTACAGTCCAGTTAATGTCCAGGTTAGATGGGACATAAATTGTGCTAACTTCACGGGGGAATTAATGCCACTTTTGATTTGCACTTCTAGCTTCAGCTGCGTGACGAAAATGGACGCCTTTTCACCAAAGTGAGCTACCTGGAGAGCAGACTGAGCTACCTGGCCAGCTCCAACACAGACCTGTCCTGCAGACTGGTTCAGAGTGAAGAGGAAAAGCTGAAGGTACATGAGCTGTATGACCTTTAGGAACTCCTCGGTCTCTTCTCATTACGGTATCAGAAGATTTCATTTTCCTTTCCCGTCTGATTTTACAGATATCCAAGGAGTTTGTGGAGGAGAAAATTCAAACTAACAAGATTAGGGAGCAGTTTGAGGAAGAGTTGTTTGAGCTGAAAAACAAGGTGAGAGCTTACCTGTCCTAAAGTGATGTATTGTTTACACAGCAGTGTTTTTTTATGCTCATGACATGCAAGTATTAGTAGAAGGAACATCTTACAAGAAGTGTAGGCTTTAAGTTTTATCAGCATAAAAAGTCAAATTGCATTCTCATGGTTAATATGAGTTTGCTACATCCTTGTGCTCTTCCATACCTTTGTTAGATACTGAATCAGGACGGTGTAATAACAGAGCTGGAGCTGGAGCGAGACAAGTTACGCGGTGAACTCCAGTCAGCTGAGGCTCGTCTCAAAGTGGGAGAGAAGAGCGGCCGAGACCTGACCCAGGAGTACGCCGCCCTGAAGGAGAACTACCTGACTATGACTCAAGCCCATAACAGAGAGCTGGCCCAGAGTGAGGAGCTGAGCGCCGAGCTGCTGGCCTTGGCCCAGGCCCAGGACGCCCTCCGCAGGCAGCTAGAGGAGCAGCAGCAGAGTGTTAAGACCGCCACCCAGGGCCTTCACGGGGAGCTGGACAGGGTGCGGGTCTTGATCAGCCGCATGTCACGTAACAGAGTCAAGGTGTGTTAATAAGTATTCTAGGGGTCGACCGATTACTGGCCTGGAGAATTATCAGCTTTTATTCAGCATTTATTTAAAATATTTGTGTGAATCATGTAACACCATATTAACAGCCTGAAGATCTGGCAGCGCTGGACAAGGAGCAAAAAACTATGGAAGAAAACGTGAGTATTTCATACTACATACTGCTTTTATCTGATGTTCTGAGCAGCGATCAGCACATGTGTTTTCCTCATTTTCCTAACCTATCTCACTGTGCCCTGTCATTTATCTACTCTCACATAGCTGCTTGGAAACCAAGATGAGATCAAAAGCATGTTGGAGAAAATGAAGAACACTTATGAGGAACAGCAGAAAAAAATGGAGGAGAAAGTGTGAGTGTTTGTCATTTACTTGTGTACAATGTAGATAAAGCCTCATTATCGTCCCATTTCCAGCCAAAAGCCAAACCTATCTCAGGATACATGTTCTACTGTTCATCCCCCCTCGCATCTGCTCTGCGGTTTCCTCTCTGATTTTTTTCTGAGCTGTGGCTTTATGTGCCGTGTGAGTGATGTGGTCTCTTTTGTGTCGTCTTGTGATGTGGCTGTCTGTGCATTTCTGGTCACTATACTCTGTTGTGGTTGTGCCTGTGTTTGGTCATTAGGGTGGCTATGGGTAAAGAGCACCAGGAGAACAAGAAAGAGATCCATAATACTCATCAGAAACTATCTGAGCAGAGCGCGGTGAGCATGAATAATCCCAAAACGGGTTTATATGCCATCACTGTTTAGTATGTACGCAAAGGGATTTTGTAATTTTTAGGCCAGGTTCATAAATGCTGAAAATATGTTCAACATTAACTTAATGCGTTTCCAGGCGCTGATGTTTTCCCAGAGCCGAGTGAAGGAAGTGGAGGAGGAGAACTCTCAGCTGCAACTCAGAGTTAAAGAGTTGAATGAGGAATACCGTGCAAGGCTGCTGTGCTATTTACAGGACTTAGCTGTGAGTCGCAGTATGAAAACACACTCTAATGACTACAGAGTGTTTATTAAAGTCGAATGAATAACGGCCTGTAACCCAGAGGTGGATGAAGTACTCAGATCCTTTACTTAAGTAAATGTAGAAGTACTGCGGTGTAGAAATAATTTCTTACAAAAGTAATATCAGGAAAATTTGCTTTAAAGAATCAAAAAGGTTTTCAGTATTATAGAATATTACATTAGTCTCTTTTTCTCACATGAGAGCATTTTAATGTAAGCATATCACATGTTTTTATTTGTAAAGGAACTAGTAACTTGCAGTTATCAAACAAATGTTGTGGAGTAAAAAGTACAATATTTGCCTCTGAGATCAGTAGAAGTATGAAGTAATATAAAATGGAAATACTCAGGTATGTACAAGTACCTCAAGACTGTATAGCACTTGAGTAAAAGTACTTACCAGCCGCTGCTTCCACCCCATAACATCCATCTGCATGTGTTTTCATCCAGGAGTACATAGATGGACTTGGAGAAACTAAGAAGCCTTCAGGGGAGAGTAAAATGAAGAAGTTTGTGGACAACATGCTGCAGGATGTGCGTTCATCATACAGGGTTAGAGAAGAACAGCTCGCCTCTGCTGCTCGCACCTATAAGAAGAGGCTTCAGAGGATCACCAGCACGCATCACGCTCTCCTCATAGCATACAGGTAACACGTAGGGGTGACAGTCACAGAGTAACTCACAATAGAATACCGTCACGACGAGATGCCCGCCGTAATGATGGTATCACGATACAGGGATTCTGCAGTGCTTGACACACTGCAAGACGATCATCTGTAACTGAAGAAGATGCAAAGAGGAGGAATCATTTATCACTGAATTGTGGTGTCAGTTTCACAGGATTTGACAACTGAGAGAGAAAGAAAAGTGCATAGTCTTCACTTAGAGCCTCCATATATTCATCAGGTATAATACAAATATCAGTATTTGGTGCCAGTGTATTGATAATGTATTGCGAGAAGAGTATTACAATATACTCCCTTGTTGATATTTTGTTTGTGCTTCTTCATTTTATTGGAAACAGACGTGTGTTTTTGTGCTTATTTCTCAATGTAGTTTATATAAAATACCAAAATCTGCAAGAAACTTAAAGTCACTGATTTCCCAAGCGAGTCACAAGTGTTGTTAATAATACAGGAAACAGGTAAAGTCGCTCTTTTCTCCAATCTCGTGTTCAATAAAAACAGAGCATCACTCCTTGGTTGGACATCTGTGTTGAAGAAGACATGGGATTTGTTTCAGCTGATTTTGAAGGAATAATTTATCAACAGTACATACACCAGACTATCTGTATCTGTTATTAGTTGATTTGTTGTGCTTTTAGGGTTCAGAGGGAGCAAGTCTTGGCCAAACCAGAGAGTGGTCTGAACCCCGGACCCCCTGAAGGCAACTTCAGCCTGGATCCTAGTGAGCTGAGAGATGAAACTGAGAAGGAGCTCCAGCACCTTCGCCAGGACAAGGCGAAGCTCGAGGGTCAACTCCAGGAAGCCCGGGAGCAGGTGAGACAAAACACAGACGGCTGCTTTGAAGTGGATTCAATTGCTTTTGTTCTTAGTTTAAAGACAGAGTATTGCAGCTAATGTTCTGTATGTGCTGCAGATTTAGATCTATTGGTTCAGATTCAGTTCCTGATTGGCAGCCCTCACCAACCGTTTTTCTGTTGCAGGTCGCTGTCCTCAAAATTCCTGTGAATACTTGGCATCAGGAGTAAGTGTAGTTTTGGTATTTCCTCAAGTGACATAAGTGGCCAGCTGTGAATGTTTCATATATGATAATAAAAAAATGTAACTTTATCAGGCCAGAGCAGATATGTGAAGAATCCATGGCGGACATAAAGAAACAGCTGAAGGAGATCACAGAGTCTACACTGGTAAACAAGCCTGTCTCCTAATCACATTTTTCATTGTCTGATAACACTTCCAGGACAGTATTCTGTCATGAAGGAGATTTAAAGATTTCCTTTGTTCAAACAGGCGGGCTCTGAAAAGGAGCGTGCACTTCTCATCACCAGAGCAACAGTTGCCGAGGCGCAGGTGTCCGAGTTGCAGGACTATATCGACAACCACCTGGGCAGGTCAGGATGTGGCTTGATGTGACATAAGTCATATAATGTTGACTTTATGTTTTATGTTTATTTTCTATAATAACAGGCAATGCAGATTAATTTACAGTCCGCCATGTTGTTGCGCCGCCTTGTTTCTACAGTAGCTCAGAACGGACTTCCCTCTCTCCTTTTTTCTGTTCATAGCAGGTGGCATCCAGCGTTAAGGTGCATTACTGTCACCTACTGTGTTGAAGTGTGGATCACTCCAAATAAAAAAAAAACTAAAAAGCCAAGAACAGACAAAACAAACACTGGCTCTTGCGAGGGCCTTTCTTGTTTTTTTGCGGCCACCGTAGGGGAGGGTGAGGGTGAGGGTTAGTTGGTTGCACTCTGCAACTTCACCACTTGATGTCACTAATTATCACACGTTGAACCTCGAAAAGAAAACACAAATACAAAATACAAAAGCAGATGAGCACCTACAATTAGTAAAAAAAATGATGTAAGCATAAAAACATAAAAGATGCTAAATAAATAAATCAAACATAAACACAGACAGTTAAAACGGTAACAGTAGTTACAGTGAAACAGTGACATACTGTAGCTACCATCCCAGATTATGGGAGCGTGTTTGATTGTCCAGTAATCACCATTTTATAATGATGAGCCCCTTTTTCTATGATATTTTACAATCCCCTGTGGTAGTAGCTCTAGCTCTACTTTGATTTAGTATGATGAGTTTGTTTAGAGGAGGGGGACCAGACCATGGGAACATTTTATACACAAGTACAAGATCAGCTAATTTAATCATGTTTTCCCAGTTTAAGAAATTTGCAATGTTGATAAAAAAAACTTGTATCCTATGTTTTCAGAACCTGCTCCTAAAGTGTCGCTGTTGGTTGTAAATGGTCTGAACTGTGTGCAGTAGTTGTGTTAACTGTGTAGTTAAATTAACTTTGAGAAGAGTGTTAAACTGAGCTTTATCACCAACCTACAGGTATAAACAGGAGATCGCCAATCTGTACAGACGGCATGGGATAGTGGAATCACAGCGTTCCCAAAGCGCTCATTCCTCACTCCATTAAGAAACATGGCCCCAAAATCTGAACACTGGTTAGTAGTAGTAACCCTTTATGCATGTAAATAAATAAAACATATAGTCCGACACATTTAATTCTGTAAAATTATAAGTGTAAGTGTAACATGCTTATTGAAATTAAAATTAAAATGGTCAACCTATTTCTATCATTTGTTTTGAGCAAAGAGTCTAAGGTGTGTATTTTCCCCATCACTAGGTGGTGCTGTTCATGCTGGTGGTTTTCTCTATGAAAGGCCCCCAAAGAAAGCCGGCCTTGAGAAAAAAATGCCTGGAATGTTTGTAAAGCTTATGTCAATTTCACGAGCTCGAGAGAAGAAAGCGTGGTGACAATGAGGGGTCACCCTGGTGAGAATAATGTCATTACATGTTACCCAGACACGTACACGCCTGTGAATACTTTCCCTCGGCGCTGTGCTGAGAACCGTGGGGCAAACAAGCCAGGCTTTTCCAAAATGAGGGTTCATATTTAGCGCCTCAGTGTTGTGGTGAATAGGCATCTATTCCCTTTAAATCCCTTTAACACTGAAAGGCGCTGTATTTTTTTCCTACTGTTTGGAGGCTTTGGAGTTTCGTGCCACTCTTCGCAGCTGATGTATATTTGATTTTCGAAGGTCTTTTTAAAAGTGCACGCAATGTAAAAGTTTGTTTAAAAGTGTCGGTAAATGTATGTCAGCTCGAGTTGAAAGTGACCAAATGTTTAAGGAAAAAAAATACTCTGGGGAATGATGGGAAATAAATGGACATGGAAAGCGGTGGAGTCATACGCATGTCACCCCAATCCCATTTTCAGGGGGCATGCCAGCCGTGGGAGGGGGGGGGGGGGGGTGCGAAAGTTTGAGAGGAATGGGAAGTGGGATTTTGTTAGTAATGTATTACACTCCCAGGACCCTGGGAAAGGGGGGTGGGGGTGTTCAGCTTGGGTCTGTGCCAACATAGTCACAGTGCCAAAGAGCTGGGTGCTGCATGGGGACCACTCCTCTCACCGGCAGATCTGTGGGAAAATCAAAACCAGGTTGTTCTTTGCTGCTTCGCCAACAAAGATGGAGAAGTGATGTGCCCGCAGAGGCCTCCGCCGACTTGCACAATTGAAAATGTACTGCTAGTAAACAAAAAGCCAAGAAAATTCCAAAAGAAATGATCACAAATGCGTAGAAGTGGGAGACCACAGCTGGTTGCCAGGCAAAATGCCAAGTCTTTTACAACTTAAGGGGCATTTTGGAAAAGTTGACGTTGGACTGTGAGCAGCTGTTTATTGGCCGATGTATGTGGTCACTATTATGATGTAAATACTTATCATAAATACAATAACTATGACATAAATAATAGCAATGTTAAAGCATCTGCAGCTATTCTGTGATGAAGTGGATAAAAATCAGTTTATTTTACAGCCACTTGGAGATTTAACTTGACATTTCCTTGGAAGACCTACTCCATTTAAACCTAAGCACATGTCCATTCATGTTTTAGTCATTAGTGGACCATTATGAAATGGTGATTAAAGATAGGAGGCAAATGTACTATTCACATGATGAATCGTATGCTTGGCCCTTGATAAACGTCACATTTTCAGACGTTTGCCTGATCTGCAGTGCGCTGAGATCATATGTTATTACATAGTGAATGATTTTATTATAATATGCATTTCACAACACTTCCAACATCAACCTCGGGAATGAACAGAGTCCTGTAACTGACTCTTTTAACTGATGGAATATTTTTAGCATCACCTATGATTATGGTCATCCTGTCTACCGGAGTCCTGCTGTAATAAACAAATAATATCAGCTTGTATTGGCCAAAAACTGACATCAATTAAACCTTTTCACATTTCCCCATATTTCAATGCGCTTGTTTGAGCCAAGCCGTTTCTTTTTTCTGCTTTGTATGATGTGAAATAAGAAAAAGAGCTCGATACTGCAGCGTCAAGCCTGTCTCCAGTATCTACTCTCTTTTCTACGATAAAACGACATATAAACAGCTCTAGTTTGTAAAAAAAAAAAATTGTAAAAACACATCAGTTTTAACAGCGCATGGAGCATTGCGGTTGCATGAACTCATCATACTCGAGGCCGCTATTGTGTCCTTATCAGCGTTACGGCTGCAAGTAAAACATTTTGATACTTACGCACTTATGTGATACTTATCCCTTTTTCATGGATGACGCTTGTTCACAGATTTGTTTTGTGAGCGGCACAGTGGGAAAAAAGGTTGCATGAATGTGTCACTCCGAGGATGGGAAGCAGGGTGGAGCAGTGCAGAGGAAGTACCTCACATGGCCTGCGACGGGCCGCTCGTCAAGAGCCCCTTTGTTTTAGGAGGTTAATGCCTAATTGATACAGGCTTAATGAGAGCGAGCTGTGTGCGCAGAGTGTGTGAGCCTCGGACTGGATGGCCCCGCCATAATTGGAACGGACAAGCCTTGTGTGTGTGGAGGAGTGCACAGGGAAGGGATTTATGGGAACGCAAGGAAAGGAGAGTTAGAGTGGGAACCAGGAAGAAAAGGTGACAGTGTGTAGGAGGAATGTGGAGGCAGTGGGAGAAGAATCCGGTAGGATAGCGAGAGAATTGCAAAATCGTGACAAAGAAGTGTAGGGACAATGAAAGTGCGTCTATCAGCCAGGGCATTCTCATGGATATTTACTCCATTCAGGTTTTATGGACTCTTTCCCACATGATTCCAATATGTATTACGATCCTTTTTTTCACCTGCCCCGTGTCAAATATACACACATGCACATAGCAATAGAGTAAAAGCACTGTTATATTGCATATTCTTTAAGTAAAGCAGCAGTGCCAACATGAAACTGTGGCACTGCTGGTAACTGTCTGTTTTCTTAGACACCTGTCTTTTCTTTTCCGATGAGCTGTCCTCTCGCCCCCTCTTTCAGACCGACAGTCTCAGACTATTCATGTAAGAGTCCCCAGCTTCTCTCCAGACAAGCTTTCAGTATGAAGGGCTAGAGAGGCATTAAGAGGGAGGAGGGAAGGGGCAAGGGAGGGGAGCACAGAAGAACCGTGCACTTCAGAAAACCTTGAAGAATTAGGCCTGAAAGCTATGGAGATTCTGGGTGGCTGCAAGAGAGAGAGAGAGAGAAAAGAATGAACAGGAGAAAAAAAAATAAAGAGGGGCAGTGTGCTTTATTATAAAGATGAGAGGGGAGAATTAGCAGGGGGGACAATAAAAATGGATTATTGGAAGTGAGGCTTAACAGTGAGCTACATACACTAAACAGCTAAAAAAAGACAAAAATGGAGAGTGAAGGAACAACAGAATATAGGGTGAGAAAAGAGGAGGAAGAGTTACAGTAAGGGTGAAAAAGACAAGGGGAGGGAGAGGCAGCTTGATGAACAAGAGCGAGTGAGAATGAGGCTGAGTGTCGGTGAGGGAAGGAGAGAGGGACAGACCCTCCGCTTTCCCACACTCGGCTGGTTCCCACAGTGGACCCGGCTAATCCCTGTCTTAATTGGGGGAGAATTCCAGCGCACATGTTCCCCCGGAATGAGCGTAGAGCTGAGGGAGAGGAAGACCCGGCAGCTTCAGACACATCAGACGGCTGGGCTGATGCACAATGTGTGAGCGCACTTTGTTGGAATATAAACATGCCACATGACTGTCAGCACATCTGACGGATAAATGGCTTCACTACTTTCTCCATATTTTTTTTTCCCTTGGAGGAAAAGAGATGAGTGCTCTTAGCAGCCACTTAGCATTGCTCAGTCACATTCCACTAAGACTAAGTACGAAAGTTAAAAGTTTCATTTTATCATGGTTAAGATGATACATCAATCCCATGACTATTTCACTGCATTAAAGGGTTACTTCACCCAAATTACAGAACACCCCCCCCCCCGTACTTTTAGTGCTGTTAATCATGAATAGTTTCAGTTTTATGTCTCGGGGTTTTAAGATATTTGTCTTCGAGATTTGTAGTAATATCAAAGTCTGTAAATGAATCAAATGACATTTTACTAGAAAGTATTTGCTCTGAAAAAACACTGACGGTTACTTTGTGTATGACACAAAATCACTAATATATACAACTAAGTGCAAAGCTTCTAGGGATTGTACTGTAAATTCCCTTTGTGTACATTGTAAGTTGTCAGCAGGTGTTTTAATGGTGAAGATCCCAAAACCTCAACAGCAAAATTGAAACTACGTGTGATATGTTTCCATTGAACTCTTTCTTTTCTTGGGCGTGCCTTTATAAGTTTCCACCACACCCTTACACATCCTTTTTTTGTTGTTAGATACAGTATCTTTCATGCGTTTTTTTTTAATTAAATGCCACTGAGCAATGACTTTGTAATTGTCATTGTAAAGTCAAAGTATTAGAGCTCTTTTTAGTTTGCCTGCCAGGTATTAGAAATCTGGGAAATTCACTACTCACGAGGTCACTAATTGAGTTGAATAGGGTGTTAACAGGACCAAGCAATGCAACAATAAACTACATCCATAAATACGTAAATATAACTGTAGTTTCATTTCAGTCCGAAGATCTTTCAATACATATGAATGAACACCTGCAAGGGTTTTATAATGAGAGTGGTTTTAAATATCATCAGGTTTTCGCCTATTTCACAGAACGTGCACCGTGCAGGCGTAATTCTTACCCCGAAGCTACTAAACGCAGGAGAAAATGCAAGGAGATACTAGTAACATAACAAAACAACTGTGAGTGGCAGTTTCGTTCCTGCCTACCTCTTTCCTTAATAAACAGTGCGAACAATAGGCACAGTGCAATTTGTCTCTGAGGAGGTAACCAGAGAGGACTTCTCTGAGGTGAGAGATAACAGACAAAAAAAAAAAAAAAAAACAGGTAGGTCGAGCAGCTCTGCGGTATTTCAGGATTAGAAGAGAGAAGCACAGAGGTGGGTGGCAGGTATTGAGAGGAGAGTTGAACTGATCTGCCAGGGAAGTTTCTCCCCTTTGTGTAGACAATCAGACGGGTTTTTGTCAGAAAACCATAATCCTGGTGGTTAATTGGCAGGGTCTTTGAGCAGCAAAAGGACAGGTGTGTTTCCCTGTAGGGGTAGACTCTCAGTCTGGGGTTTAGTATCCAGGAGGCTGACGTCAACCACAGGAGGAAGCAGAGAACTATCTATC
>JAPQRN010000012.1:7361291-7378076 GCA_037367275.1 Coranthus polyacanthus
GTGTGTGTGTGTGTGTGTGTGTGTGTGTTTTCAGGAGGCAGGGGCGTCTCAGAGTGTTGTTAACCCCCCATGGTGTGAAGAATTTTTGGACTAACACTGCAGCTTTCAAAAACAAACTGTTTGATTTCAGACTGCTTTCCTTTAGATTGGCTGTACTGTAAAACAAACGTGTCTGTAACACTGCTGAGAAAGAACAGAGGTGACACTGAAGTTAATAAGCCATTATTAGTTTGACGAGTAAAACGCGTCCGTGAAGCTGTTTAATGATCGTGTGTAGCTTACTTTGTAAATTAAATTGGGCTCCACGTGAGCGCCAGAATCACCTTAACCTAACGATCTACAATAATTAAATCTGTGTGTGTGCGTCTACAAGTCTGAAATCTAAATAAAGTCAATGAGTCTATTCTTTAGGAGATGAGTTATTCCACCCCCTCCCTCTGTCAGGAAGCTTAATCAGAGCTGCAGAGGTGTGTGTATGACCTTTGAACCCCTGGGTATCTTTAGGCTTTCTCTTACTTGCCTTGAGGTTAGCATCAGGATATCCCTCATTTAACTCTTAACCTAAAGACTCCCCTTTAACGTGCAATGGTTCCGAGTTAATGCACGGTCTTTTATTTAGAAATGATTACCAAACACTTTTAACAGACAGTTAACAGACTGAAAGAAAATACCGCCATGTTATGCTGAGCAGTGAGCTATAACCATAAGCTTCAGTCTTTATTTGTAAGGACAACCCACGTGTTTTTCTGTTACTGCTAGTTGTATAGCTTCACCGTGCATTTAGGCACTGTATTTAATGACGATGCACTTTCCAGGTAATCCAAAGGGGGGGTTTTAAAAAAGGTTATTTACAGTTAAAGAAATAGGAGAATTTTCTCAACCCATATAAGAACGCTTCATCCTTCTAATCACATTCATGAGAGATACGTGGTTTTCACTGGACGGGAAGGATATGAAACACTGTAATCTGAAAAGTAACTAAAGCTGTCAAACAAATGGAGTAAAAAAGTACGATATTTGCCTCTGACGTGTAGTAGGGTACAAGTATAAAGTTGCATGAAATGGAAACACCCAAGTAAAATGTGAAAATGTGTTTCCTCTGATGAGTTCTTCTCTTTTTTTCAGAAACAAGGTGAGAGGAATAAAAATATGAACATGTGGCATATTAATTGTCTAATGCAGTGAATGCATATGTGAGCATGTCTGGATTCTGTTTGAGAACAGATTTCTGTTGATGAAAGGGTTCCTTGGTGTCAGTGTTTGGGCACTAAAGTGGATATTCGTGGTGAAAATGTAAATGTTAAGGGGAAAATTGTGATTTGTAGCTGCGTACATTAGTACGTCTGAATGTTATTAAAATGCGCTAGTGACATATCTTTCATTACATTAAAACTTCGGACATTAAGTAAAACAATAATTTCCTGCGTTTGTGTCGTCTTTCAGTCGACACAGTAAAACCATTCTTTTTTTTTGGTACATGTTGCATTCAGACCCACTTGAACAAACTGCAATAAGTCTATGAGCCTTTCCCCTTCTCAAAATGAGCAAGCCCACCAAACAAAAGGCCACCATTGTGGATAAATACTGCTTTTGTTTTACCCATTTGAACCTCAGGTTTCCCTTAACGCTAAGGAGAGTGTGTTCGCCCTTTTTCTCTTTTCAGACACTTTGGCGCTGAATAGCAGCGACCACTGCCAAATGGGAAAACGACTACATAGGCAGAAAGAAAGACCAGAATCAATCAGGAAGTGGCAGCTTTTCAGCTGTGCCAGAGGAGCCGGGCAACTTCCTGGTCTTGTTGCCAAGGTGACTAGAAGCTCAGCCAGCTGGTGCGGCGGGCAGCAGTTGGGTTTGATGGGGGGATGGCGAAGGATGACGGTTGGGATATTGGACAGGAGAGTGGTGGAGAGGCAGTTTAAATATAAACACTGAGCACTTCAAACAGTATTCATATGAACTATAACAATGAAGAGAGAATGTCTCTTTTCTGTTTGTAATCCTTGGCAAATAAGCGGCTAATCCCTTATCCCTGCAATTACTCCAAGCATTTTATAGGTGGAGTTGATTCATATATTTTCACTCATCAAATCTTCACATTTTCTTTTTGACAGAGAGCTGTTGTTGAATCTGGTTTCTATACGTTGACAGGAATAAATAATGTAAATACTGTCTAACTTTATGTTCATTTTGAGAGCTATAATTTATGGCACTGTTTAATTTTCTTGTTTTATTTTCGAGAAATCTTTCAAATACTTCAAACACCCATTTGTATAAACAGTGTTTTTAGTAGTTATTTACTTCTAAGCAAGCATTTTAATTACTATGTGGTGTTGCCAAGATATGTATGAGTGAATTTGCTGTAACATCTTTCAATTTAAACTTCAAATATTAGGGTGTTTGTCCTCATTAGTCTATAGTGAATGGTCTAAAACCCCACATTTAGAGTGAAGGGACTAGGGGGTTGGGTGGGTCGGTGGGTGTTCTCGGGGATCAGGGGAATAGAGTGGCAGAGATAGGTAAACACAGCTGGGGACACACTGAGCTGGTGGTGGTTTTGCGGCTCAACGGCCCCCCTAACACATTTATCAGTATGTTTGCTCAGGGGATGTGCCCTAATCTTCACCCACTGATGTCTGTGCAGCATCTTCACAGAGCCCCGACAGGCTGGGATGAAAGTGACCCTGTCCACGGCCACAGCCCTGCTAATTCCTCAACGGATAAACTTGAATGTTCTTCCTAATATAAAGGCCTGTGGGTGTGCAGGGGTCATCGATGGATCTGTCTGTGTGTGGCTCAATCTCCCTCTCTGTGGGTGGGATGGCCCTGGTAATATATACTAAATTCTTGATTATAATCTGATTTTTATCTGTCTGAAAATGGCTTCAACAAATAAATAAATCATGGTCACGAAGTCTTTGAATTAACAGTTCCTATTTGATGCGTAGACATGCACTGAATTCATTTTCCTTACTTATCTGCAGGAACGACAACCCATATCTGAAACATATTGTATCCTTTCATGTATTCAAATGAATGATAAAGGCCACTTCTTTGCAGGTAAGAGAAACACTACATCTAGCCATGAACCACAGAAGAACATAGCTTATATGTGAAAATATTTTAGTAAGATAAGATTTACTTCCTTAAAATTCAATGTTCTCCTCTTTATATCTTTTTAATTGTGTGTAACTGTGTATCAGATGTAGCCTATTTCCCATCAGAAATACTAAAATAAGGCTTAAGTATTCTCTATTCACCCCGATGTGCCGATCGGTGACTGATCTGTACATTTCTGTTGTGCATGTGCATGATACCTTTCTGAGAATCTGAGTGTTTAAGATAGTCAGGTGTGTATTTTGGAGGGGGCAGGTTTTTTTTTTTTTTTCTCCACTAACCATCACTTCCATCTTCAACACCAGGTAGTCTGGTGGTTGGGTGTTAGGTGATTGACAGCTTTTAGTAAAGTTTTAGTAGTGTTTGACCATATGGATAAAACTTGTGATTATAGAGCGCCATCTGCTGTATTACATTGTGTTTTGCTGCTTATTTCTTTTCAGGCAAAGTTGATGCTCTACTTTTCTAGACATGTACCCAGTCGTGTACCCAAGTTAGACAAACGACAGAGTGCAGGTGAAGTAACGTTAGCTTTACAAAGCTGCATTTTTGGCTTTAAACGTTTCCACAATAGGACGGCGTTATTGACATGAGACTATAAACTCGTCGGCTTCCGTCGTCGACGTCGCGCAATCACTTGACGTCAGCATAACAACAACCTGTCATGACAGCTCGTATGGGAGAAAATAATCGATTAAGGTTTTATATCGATTGATATGAAACACGTTTCAACTCTATGTAAATTTTCTTCGTCGAGGTGAGAATTTAAAATCTTCGAAGCAGACCAAACGTTTGAGAAAACAGCAAAAAGAAGCAGCAATAAGCTGAGTAGAAAGCAAGCTAACCTAGCATGAGCTAATACCAGTTTTCTGAGGTTGCCTAGCGGTGTTGAGCGACGCTAAGTGAAAAGACGACTTTTGAGGCCTTTAAGAGCAATGTTCTGATATTTTACATAGATGGGGTTTAAACAGACCATTTCACAACTGTAGTCAATACTATTAAATGGCCATGATTTCCTTATGACTAGTCCATCGTCCGGAGTAAATCAACAACATAGCTTAGCATGCTAGGATAGCAAAGTAGCTAGCTAACATCTGAACACCGATCTCTTGTTTGCTGTTAACTAAAGTTAGCGACGTTGTCAGTCTGTTTCTGCGCTTGTTCCTGCAACATACGAGTATCTTTAGTGTGTGAGCCACACGCCTATAACCCTGTCTCTTTTTCAACGCTCTCTGTTTACAACATTTAACGCTATACCAGGGGTGTAACGTTACATTTAAAAGGCTTGGACCAGCCTGCTAATGTTAGAGACTGTCTGTATAATGTTATGTGATGGCTGGCTAACTAGCTCCGCTGCTCATTTGGTCCCTCCTAATGTCCGTCACATTAATAGTTAATTTGCCGGCAGTCTAGCCACCTCGCTGTATTTTTCAGCTGTGTGCGCTGTCAGCGAATTAAACGAATGCCTTTTGGGTGGCATCGAGGGCTGCACCTTCGCTGAAGACGCGCATTGCAGGTGCATTGCAGTGAATAGATGCCGTGAACATTGACTTTATTTTACATGCATTGTCTGTCTTCAGTAGACAGTGAGATCCAGGAGGGACAGGGCATTCTTGAACCTGTCTGTGAGCCAGCCGAAGAGACGGGGAACAGGATAGGGAAGCAGGGCGAGGCGGGCCCCGCGGAGCCGGTGGAGAAGATGGCCGGCAGCCCGGAGAAGAGTTCCACCGCGCAGGAGCTGAAGGAACAGGGGAACCGGCTGTTCCTCTGTCGCAAGTACCAGGAGGCTGCTACATGCTACAGCAAAGCTATTGTGAGTGTCTTTATGGACGAATGGGTGGATTTCTCTGAATATATCAAAGCAAAACAAAGTCTGCAGTGCCATAATATTACTGTGCATGTGTGTTCACTATTATGTCTTGTTTTCTAGAACCGTAATCCATCAGTGGCCGTGTACTACACTAACAGGGCTCTCTGCCATGTGAAGCTGCAGCAGCATGACAAGGCTCTGGCGGATTGTAAGCACGCGCTGGAGCTGGACAGTCAGTCGGTCAAGGCCCACTTCTTCCTGGGCCAGTGTCACCTGGAGCTGGAGAACTACGACGAGGCCATTGGCAACCTGCAGAAAGGTCAGAACAAACTTCTCAGAGATGACAACTTTTTTTAGGCTTATATGGAAGTAAACAGAGGAAGCTTTCTCATGAATTGCACAATCAAACTCTTGCATTTACTCCCACAATGTATTATTCACAAGTCTCTTTCTAAAGTCTTGTCAGCCTCACAGATTGTTGTAAGAGTTGAAATGCTCTTTTGGTTAAATTCACAGTACAGCTGCAGAGTGTATTTGCAAACATGTATAATAGCTGGCCTTACTCATAAAATATTTTACAATGAAATGTCAGTTGTAGAGATCTACATTCCTGGTAGGTCTTCTTTGGGATTTAAGATGTTAGAAGTAAAAATCTTGTGGGAAACATTTTACAGGTAATTCAGCATCGCTGTAATGAGTTTTTTTTTTCTATTGTGCAGCTTACAATCTGGCAAAAGAACAGAGGCTTAATTTTGGAGATGACATCCCCAGCGCCTTGCGCATTGCCAAGAAGAAACGCTGGAACAGCATTGAAGAGAAGCGCATCAACCAGGAGAATGAGTTACATGCTTATCTGACCAAACTTATACTGGCTGAGAAGGAAAGGTGAGACTGAAAAGCATGGCTGTGAAATATTCAGCATCTACTGTATGTTTGCTTGGTGATGATCTCTTGATGAAAGTGACAACTAACTGAGACGTATTTGGCACGTGGGTAAAATATTATTTTGTTCAGGATGTTGGTAACTTTTCACTCATGCAGAGAACTAGAAGAATACAGAGAAAAACAAGATGACAATCAAAATGGAGGTGATGCTGCTAAGATTGCATCAAAACACGTACGTTTTCCACATATTTTGGATTAGCAACTTGTCATGCATTTAACAGCACATTTAATCAATCAATCTAGTATTTACACACTGTAATATACAATTAAATACACATGTATAGGAACTGTAAATTTAGTCATTGGTAATGTGTATGTGTGACCTACTTAGGACAAGTACCTAATGGACATGGACGAGCTGTTCTCTCAAGTGGACGAGAAAAGAAAAGTGAGTATGAATATTTAATTATTTGTATCAAATGTTGGGCATGTACTTATGTATAATTTCACTCTTAATCATTTTCCATGTCGACCAGATACTTTTTGAAGGAGGCCAGGAGTTTATCGTAGCATGCTTTGTTCAGAAAGCTGAAAAATATCCTGTTCAAATCATGTGTAGAGAGAGAGCAATACACACTGATCACATTCACCCACATGCACACATCGTGCTTAACAGTACTTCACACTATTTTCATTGATGGTTGATATAGCAACAACAGAAATAGCCACTAACCCACTTACATGTGCACGGTTACAATGTCTCATTTAAGATGTTTCTTTAATTTTTACACATTCTCTCTGTATTGCTTTTGTGTCGTTTATTCAATCTGCCTCTTACCATTTAAAGCAGCGAGTTTCATTTGTGAAAAACAGTGACAGTCATGTCCTATTTCCAACCTGAGCTGTTTCTATAGCAACCATCAGTGTTTGTTTGCTGATGCTTGTAGTGATTAATTATCCTTGCTATACATAGTTGTTGACTTGACTGAGGTAGTTGTCATGTAGTTGTCAGTTGAAATGATACTGCCAGCAGGGTGTTTCTCTTCTGTATGTGTCAAAAAGTTTAACAGACAGTGGGGCCAACTACCGAGCTGACCAGAGTAAATGTCACAATACATTTGACACAGTCACTTGATTTTAACGTTTGGATGATACTTTCAGGATGAATGTCTGTAAACACTGTGGTGATTTCGCAGAGTTAATTCCAGAGTAATGCAAGTAAAATTTTCAAGGACAAGGAAAGACAAGCAGATGATTATATCTACCTTTCTCTCAGTGGTAGATCTGAGTGACTCTTGGTGTGTTTCGTTATCCCTCCAGAAACGGGAGATCCCAGATTACCTTTGTGGTAAGATCAGTTTTGAGCTGATGAGGGAGCCCTGCATCACACCCAGTGGAATCACCTATGATCGCAAGGACATTGAAGAGCACCTACAGGTAAACTCTCACCAGGTGCAGACAGTCCATCTTCGAGATGACTTATTTTTATATGCTAACTAAATAGTATACAGTCATGCGAAAAAATAAGTTAATGCCATGGAAGTTGTTGGCTTTTTAACATGTTTGGATAAGCTAACATTTGATCGTGTTTGATACAGCGCCTACAGATAAAGGTGATCCTTGAACAAAATCAAAAGAAAAAATTGCTTTTTCATTTATTTTCTCAACACAAATATCAACTGATGTAATATTTTTCTTGGCAAACAAGTACAGTTTTGTTCTCAGAAGGTACTGCTGCGCCTTTAGCAGAAATAACTTGTAGGTGTTTTTATCCATATTGTCCACTTGTCTCTGACATCAGCTTGATGACATTTTTTCTCTCTCTTCCATGCAAAATTCCTTTAGTTGTAAGACATTTCAGGGTTTTTTTGTATATACTGCTTGTTTCAAAAAATACAAAAATATTTTCTATTTTTTATCAGATAATTATCTTTGATGTTTTTTAAAATGAATCGTATAGCATCTTTGATGCAAAGATGCTGCCACTTAAGACACAGGATCAGATAAAAATATATCAAGAACTGAAACCGCTTCAGTTAAAGTAGTTACTGACTTTAAATTCAATAGTTCTTGTATTAGTCCTTGTGTTACTCGACCTCACAGCTGCCTTCAACACCACTGACCATTAAATGTTATTTAAAAGATGACTGGATTGCCAGGCTCTGTTTTAAAATAGTTCTCCTATCTCAAAGACTTTCTTTGTATCCACTGGCAATTTCATTTTTAAATCACGAGAGTTCACTCTCACTCCGGAGTTCCACATGGGTCAGCCCTTGATCGAAGTTTTAAACTATAATTCATACCATCATAGAGAATCATAGAGCATCCTGTCATTTTATGCAGCTCTTTCTCTCCAAATGTTCAATTAACAACTTATTAAACTGTAAAAATGTGAATAAAACTGAAATTTGTATTTTTTTTTTCCTCAAAAGACAGCGACAGGAAGTCCAAGCATACCTTTCATAATGTTACATAGTGAACATCTGAGCCCCTGTCCCAATTTCCCTGTCCTTATTTAAAGGAATTTCCACAATACATCATATGTCGTTATCTGCATAAACAAATGTGCACATGCAAATCCTAACACTATCAAATTAACCTCATCCCTGTGCAGCGAGTGGGTCATTTTGACCCAGTCACCAGGAGTCCTCTGACCCAGGACCAGCTGATCCCAAACCTGGCCATGAAGGAGGTGATCGATGCCTTTATCCAGGAGAACGGCTGGGTGGAGGACTACTGAAGGGACCTCCCGTCCTCATCCCCCTGATACTCAACACAAGGCCTGGACAACACAAGACTATAGAGAACAGATCACCCCTTGCCTGGATATGTACTTTACACAAATGGGAGAAGCCACACTTAATGGACTACCAAACGGGAGCCATGTTTCTCGATCCGCCTCTTCTCTCCACATTTTATCTTTGCTGTAAAACTTCTTGCTCCAAACTTCTGAGGCTCGCTGTTCATGGCCTGCTGCTCCCTTTAAAACCCCTCGGTCATTCTTCTATTTCTGAACTTTCCCCTCCTACCCCCTCTTCTTTTTCTCATGCTGTTTCCCCCTCTTTAAAGTTCTTTATTCAGAATAAGGGGCCATGGTCTCAGGTCTCTTCCTGCTCTCTTCCTACTCTCTCTTTTTCTATCTCTTAGTGCCACAATTCTTGGAAAGCATCAGCATTGCACTCCAGTGTTTCGCAGATGCCACCAATATAGAAAAGACACATCAAGGTGGCAGCATAAATTTAGACATCAACCTTTAATTTGTTGTTAATTAACTCCAGTTATTCATAGTATTTTTTTCATTAAACAGAGGGGCATTTGTGCACTTCTTAATGTATATTTGCTGAAGTGGTATTTAAAATGCCAAAAGCCTGTTTTCAATGAATTATGTGAAAGTTTTAAGAGATGATGATTGAAAAAAAAAAAAAAGGCAACTTTATTAGTTAAATAAGGAATCTATGTCAGTTTTAACCTAATCTGAGTAAGTCAAACTTCCAGAACAGGTGAGTGAGCTGACAAAGGGAACCAGGTCCCCTGTCGGCCTCCAGGTGGCGCCCCAAACATACAGTAACCACACGTCGTCATACTGTAAGACTATGAGTTTTGTCTCTTTGCATATCACACCCCATTACAGACAATTAAGATAAGTTGAATGTATATGTAATAACACTTTAGTTTTGACCTACAGTAATTCAGAAACGTTTTTTATCGGGACAATACGGTTGTCATAAAAAAAAAAAACAACAAAAAAAACGGCTTGAAGTGGATACAGAAAACGAATGAAAAGAGTGACTGCACACAAAGTTTTGACATCGCTGGATATTAATTACAAATGTTTGGAATCAGCTGTCGGGGTCGATACTAAAACCTGCTTTGAAGAATGATCTGCCCCTCCCGTGTGCTGTTCATAGATCGAGTATGTGCTCGGACGTTGTTTTTAAGCTCGTGCCGTTTGCCTGGAATGATGGTGGACTGGACACCCACATCAAGCATGAAGTGAACTTTGATTTTCTCTGCGTAGGCAAGAAAATGGATGTAGATTTTCCACACCCTGATTGTATTTACTCTTTCTTTCGTCCACAATCCCCACCCGCCCGCGCGTGAGAATAAGGAGGAAAAAAAATAAATAAAAAAAAGAGTTAACGTAAACCAATCACCAGTGTGAGACTAACTTTTAAGTTGTGAATTGCAAGCATTTGAGGTTCATCAGTGTATCACGTTAGAAATGCTGGATCGGATCATCCAATCTCCTCCATACCTCAACCCCCGGTTTTTGTGTGCTGGTTCTCTGGCATTCTTTGTAAAAACCCGTTTTCAGTTCACTGCGATTAGTTTACATGTTTCTGAGCTGAACGTGTGTCTGTGGTGAATTAGGCCTGTCGGTGGTTCATGTCAGGGTGCAGGCAGTGTATATAATTTGCTTGTGTATCTGAAATTTTATTTCTTGACAAAATAGGGTTCTTTTTTTCCCCTGAGAAATCCTAGAGCTTGAGAAACTGTATTAAATGTAGATATGTTGATAACATAAATGCTTGGTTCAGTTTTCATTTGTCCTCAGTAAACGGTGAACTTTGAGTTTGTTTATTGTGGTGTTTAAGACACTAGAGTTTCATTAAAGAGATACCAAGTATGAAGTAATCTCTGCTGCTCATTAGAATTATAATCATTGTTTTTAATGACATAAATAATAGTATAACCACATTACAAAATAAATAACAGCAATTCCACAATCCCTACAATGACAGTCAATGTCAGTGTCAATGTCTGCTGTCCCTGTATTGTCTCAGATGTACATTTGAATTGCTATATCATGTCAAAATGCAATATATGCATCTTTGAAAATGAACCAGGTTTATATATGTAAAGTGAAGTTTATACTTACTGCAGTTTTACTGTAGATTATTTTATGGTGCTCTGTCCATTTTATTCACAAATCTGTGTGACTACACTGCAAAATCAGCCCTGGTAGAAAATATGAAATATAACCATAAGCAAAGAAATCTGCCATTTGGGTGAACAAAGTTTGCTTGACTAGATTTCTCGAAACTAGAATAAGTCTGAAATTAAACTAAGAAAGAGAGGGAAAAAAATCAAGCAAGTTGAGTTTATTACAAGCAACAAAAACAGTTAAATTAAGTTAAATTGATTTGAAATAAGGTAAAACAATCCTGTTCCTCTACTGGGTTGTTATACAAACCACTGTTTTAGCTGGTCGCTGGTTAAATCCAGGAAAGTAAAAGGAAATAACTTTTCTAATGGAAAAACATGCTTGACAAGGTTAATTTTCTTTTTAGAAAGACAATAAGATTCATTTCCCAAGTTTTTTGTGTACTTTTAAAAATTTTTTTGCAGTGTGGCAGCTCAGAGCTTTGACCAGGATCATAACTATAGACCGTGCAGGCGGTGCTGTTGCACTTGGGCCTGAGTGTGTGTTAATGTAATTTCAAAGATGAACGTACAACATTAAATGTGGACACATTTGCTATATCCCCCTTTTTACTTCAATCTAAAATGATATGCTTTTTCTACACGAACTATAAAAACTGCAAATAAACCGTAAGGAAAAAAAAAGCTATACACTGTAATCAAATGAATCATTTTTTACCTTCTGGTATTTTTTCTCAACAATGACACATGTATTCAACTCCAGTGATATTTTCTACTGTCTGTTAAGTGACAGTTTATCCAGACAGTGCAGTTTGGTTCTGTCCTTTACAGCTCCAGCTCCACTGACGAGTTTGAATGTGCAGCAGCCCCTGAAACGTTGGTTGTACAACATCTCAGAAACGCCCTCTACGCTGCCATTAACAAGATCAAGGCGCTGAAGGGGGGGGGAATAAAGCTCTTGAGGAACAAATCGTCTTCATCGACTGACTATGGAGAGCCAGCTCCAGGATGAGCTCAAAGAAAAAAAAAACACAACCTCCTGAAAAGAGCCATTTCCAAACGTCGGGCTCGTACTCGTACTGTAGAGACTCTAGACCTGCTGGCAAGAAAGACCAAAGAGTTAAGACGGGAACAACCAGCAGTGGAAGAGTCACTGTGAAGCTCTGGAGGCAAGCTAAAGAGGAGATGGTGCAGAGTGGTAGAAGGCCTTGAGCCAGATGAGTGAGGAGATCAAACACCTTGGTTTGATGTGGCATAGTTGTTTTCTTTTCTCTACACGAGCTCACCTTCAGAACAGAGGAGCAGGAGAAGGTGGCAGGAAAGCTTGAAAAGGAGCAGGAGGAGAGCAAAAGAAAAGAGAATGAGCTAAAGGAGGAAGAACATGGAACATGGAGAGCCAGGTCTAGGAGGAGATAAAAAAAAAAAAAAGAGAACTCTGTGATAAGGGTCAGCTTCGAACTGGACGCTCGCTCTTGCGCTCATGTTGACACTCTGTAGCTGCTGGCTGTAAAAGGAGAAAGAGTTGGGAAGGACCAGCAGTGGAAGAGCTGACGTGAAGCTCTGGAGGTGAGCCTCAAAGAGCAGATGGCTCAAAACAAGACAGAGTGGCAGAAGATGGTGAGCCAGATCATCATCATCACCTCATCTGTAAAAAGGTACGCAACCTGGTTGTTTAAGAATAAAGGCTGAACATGTTTCTTTCAGGTTGCTTCAGTATTGGTGGTTGGATGTGAAAAAAAACCAAACTTTTTTCACGAGCTTGTCTTGAAAGCAGGAGGAGGACAAAGTCTTTTTGAGAGCCTGATTCCTGATATCGTGATACAGGTGGTGTTTATCTGTAGATGGTTCACTCGCTAAATGTCGATCGCTCGAAGATCTCAGCTAACTTCGCTCTAAATTTTCCACTCTTTTCTAATAGAATTTAATGGAAACGCAATTGTTTCTTCTCTGTCTTGAGTCCCTGAGCTTGACCAGTATCCATTCCTAAATGTTAAACATGAAAAACATGAAAAATATGTCATTTTTTCCCCAGCAATTATGAGACCAAGATGCTACTGTAAAGCAGGAACATCCCATATGAACAACCCTAATGTGTTTGTGTGTATGTTTCAAAACTAGATCTGACTAGGGTCCATGTGGGCCCTTCATAACTACCTTACGCCACTGTCTCTTGACACCTAAGACTTGGAAACCGAATACAGTTTTCACTGCACAATAAATGGATACCAGTTTACATAATCGGTTTGAATCATTGTCAGTAGAAGGTACTTCTTGTGGAAATTTCTCCACAATGAACCTTGTGTTATCTAGAGTAAGTAAGCCCATCATTTTCTTTTTGTCTAGTTTTTCACGTCAAACACAGTAAGCTGGTCCAGCACGTGTATAAACACGCGCATAGGTGAAATGGAGAAGTGTGTGTGTGTGTGTGTGTGCGCGCCTCAGTCACACGCAGATCACAGCATGACCCGTCCGTCACACACCGAGCCTATTGTCAGAGAAGAGCTGACTGAAGAGCTGACGTCGTGGCCGGTGCTAGGAGGGAAGAGGACTGAGCACGGGACAGCAAGTGACTTAGCAACACGGAGAGAAACGACGACAAAATGGTTAGAAGCGCTACTTCCACGTGGAATTGCGTCCAATGTGATTTAAATGTCCAGTAAGTAATAGGGTGTAGTTTTGGAATATTGTCTGATTATAATGGTTGTCTTGTGTGTGTGCTTGCAGACTGTCAACGCTGAGAGATCTACTGTGCTTCTCCTGCTCGGTGTCTTTGGCTTGTGCTTGACTCTCTCCTCGACCACCCAAGGTATGCTTTCAAGAAACACAGACAACTATTAAAGTCAGTTCATCTTTTATTAAGCTTCCCTATAAGTCAACTTTCAATCTTGTCACATCACACTTGTCAGGAATCCTGCTGGTAGGTCCACGCGTTAAATCTGATTTTTTTTTTTGGTGAGCACTTGAGTAACTTTTTCCTCAAACTCAAAGATCACCGTGAATTGGGCTTAACCTCAACCTTCAGAGATACGCATGATAAAGATGTGGTGCCTTGTTAACTCTTATCTCATTTTTCTGTGTCGCAGTGGGTCTGGGTGACAAAGTCCTGGTCTTCCCATACGAGACAGACTTCAGTTACGTGGCCCTGATCCCACAGAAGGAGATGGCGTTGAGGGCCTTTACCCTCTGCATGCGCGTTGCCACTGAGCTGCCAGAAGAACGTCAGATCATCCTGTTTGCCTACCGCACGGCTGACTACGACGAGCTCAACGTGTGGCGTGAGAAGGATGGCCGCATCTCCTTTTATATGAGCGGTGACGGTACTTTCTTTCACTTGCCACCTCTCACCACCTTCCGTACCAGCCTCTGCCTCACGTGGGAGTCTCGGACTGGCCTCGCTGCCTTCTGGGTGGAAGGTAAACGTAGCACGTACCAGGTCTACAAACCGGGGCACACAATCCGCCCGAAAGGTACCGTTCTCCTGGGCCAGGACCCGGACAAACACCTGGGGGGCTTAGAGGCCGTGCAGAGCTTTGTGGGGGAGGTGACCGACTTGAATATGTGGGACTTTGTGCTCTCCAGGAGCATGATCCAGGCCTGGCACTATGGACACAAGGTACCTAAAGGCAACATCTTTGACTGGGCCACTATCGACTATGAGCTGAGCGGGAACGTGATGGTGGTAGATGATGACTGACTCGGTGTGGAGTCCCATGCGAGGAGGGATGAGGCTTTAGAGATGTGTGTTGGACTGATACTGATATGTCTCCTTGTCTTTCTTAGATTCAGTGTTGTTTTCTGTTGAGACCTTTAACTTAAGACCCTTTTTTTATGATTAGCTGAAGGAAAACAAAAACAGCAGTGTTTTGGGACTCTTATGTAGTGCTGCCTTCCCCAAACTTCAGTCGGGACCTGTTTTTATTGGGTCTCCAATTGGCAGAGTAAGTTACTTTACATAACAATACTATTCCAAACTAAGCATTCTCTGTATCGGGGCATGTTTATTTGAACCAATTGTTAGTTTCATGTTAATCGGTGGCTAGTGTGTTGCTAACTAGCCGTCGGCGTTACGGTTAAGTTTAGATCCTGGGGAGACACCGAATTTCTCTTTTGGGTCGTGATCTGAAAAAACGTGGGAACCCCTGCTGTGGTGCCCGTTGGTTTACTTTAGTAAAAATCACCATTTATCACTTGCAGGGTTTCTCCTGCTATTCTGAGACTTAGGAACTTCATCTCAGCTAAAGAAAAAAAACAACTGCTGAGTTTTCTCTACCTTTCCGGAGAGAAAAAAAAAAAGCCATATTGGCTCTAATAGACAGTGTTTTTTGTCCTGGAAATAAACTATTTAAAAGTAGGTATAGCACCCAAACCCTCCACAAACCCGAGGAAAACCCTGACTCGTCCTAAGTTTTGCATATTAAATAATCATGCTGGTGTTCTTGGTGTCTCAAGAAGCAGGCTGCTGCTTCATGCACAAAGCCGACTTGCCACATGTATCCATAGGGTGGCACCCTGTACTAGTTCCCATCAAAGACAAAGTTAGGACAAAAAGCAGTATCGTACACACACTTAATAATACCATTTAAATAATCCTTATGAACTTAGCTTATTATTGAAGTATATTCAGTTTTGTTTGAAGGAGGAGAAGATTTTGCAGATAAAAAGGTCAAATCTTCAGCTTACATTAAGATAATACAGTAAATCAACTAAGAGATCTAATGTGACGCTATTGAATTTCAGTTTAATAAGTAAAAATTAGAAGAAAAAAAATCTAATCAAACAAGGGTCAATTAATAATTGTGACTAAGATGATGTTTTTTTTTGTCAGAACACACAACAGCATATTTACCTGATACACTGCGTCAGAAATGAATCCATATTATTTTACCGCACGTTTTGTCAAATAATATTGATTGCCTTTGAAAGAGATATTAAAACAAGATTTGTTATTTCCACAGGAGACTTAATAGTTTAACTGCACTCAGAAATAAATAGTAATTATCACTTATCATTTAAAGTCTATTGCCATAATGTTGCCTTTGGTTAACTCATGAATTTTCCATGTTACAGATGACGTAAGAACGCTTTTGGGTCTGAAATAAAATCTTGCCATGTGCATAACTAATAATGTTTGTAATTGAAGGGAATATTTCTTCTTTGAACTCTTGCAGCTTCCTTTCCATAATCATCCCCCTCTGACACATTTTGAAGAAATAATCATTTGTTTACATAATTCCAACAGGGGAATAATTTGATTTATTTTATACTTTATTACTTCTTTTTATTTAGGAATTAGCGGAATAATTAAAAATCATTTTTTTGACTGGAGGAGGAAGGAGGTGCTAAACTGTCTCAAAGACCTCGATTGCTGTTTTTTTTTCTAATCAGTAGTTGTTTATCTGTGAAAATACATATAATTTTGACTCATCAGACTGTTTTTTTTTGGATATATAATGTTGTTTTTATTAATTCTCTGATAATAAAATATCAGTTTTTAAACCACCCCTTCATTCTTCTGCACCTCTTCCTTTCAGGCCTTTGTCATTTGGCCAAATATTAAGCTATTTTTTTTCCTAATAATAATAATAAAAAAAGCATAATGACGTAGTGTTACATGTTACTTGCAGAAATCAAGTCATATGGAATTGCCACACTAATAAACACCCCTCAGAATAAGCTCAAGGTCAGATCTTCTCCATCCAAGTGTAACACAGTAACTCTGAGTTCCAGTGCGCCGTCTCTGCTCGTCTCCATGGCTCCGTGCGCTCGTTCTCCTCGCTTGCACCACCATCGTGACCTCCTTGCAGAAACAGGGAGAAGTTTCCAGCGCGCAGCCCAGGCTCCCTTGAGGGTGGGAAAGTGCTGCGTTCCGAGTGTATGTTTATTCTGACCAAATCACCCGTCGGCTTTCTCGCAGCAGCTAAATAAGGAGAAGGCAGGGCCAATGAGTTCTGACTGCGGGTCAGCAGCCAAATGTTCCACCTTCTTGGATGTTGCAATGCATCAATCGCAATGCCCACTCACTGTGTGGTAACACCTTTGTGGACCATCTGCCCAAGCCTGGCTTCTTAGCCCTCTAGTACACACACACACAC
>JAPQRN010000012.1:7413391-7426339 GCA_037367275.1 Coranthus polyacanthus
GACGGGTAGGGGTGGGGGTCATGCTGCGCTCTACGTCATGCTATACCTACAGCACATCTTGGGGCAGGGGTTGGAGGGGAATCACCCCACAATGGGAGTGTCAGCTATCCCATGAGACCTGTTCAGTGACAGACTGATGGACAAAACACACAGATGACAAACTTACAGGACGGACAATCAATTAAAACTTCCCGAGCACTTTTCTGTCTGGTGGCTAAGTCGCAACAAATAACAGTTATAATGTCTGCACAACAACAACCACATCACACAGCAAATGGTGCATCAAGTTTACTTCCTCAGAGACTTGGAATTTGAGGCAAAATGCAAAACATTTACAAAGCTTACAAGAAGAAAGATTCAGTTTTACTTAACTCGACACTCACCTTTGACCTTACTCCTCTTGATTGCTTGGAGGTGGCTGATTGTTCTTTTTTCATGAAATCTGGATTACTTTTTGATTTCATAATATCTAAAAACACAATGAGAAAATGCCACTGCATCATTAACTTAGCATAATTATTACAAAAAAAATAAATTAAAGTAAAGCACACGGAGCTAAGCTGCAACAGAGCAGTTGCAGGTCTTGGGTGGTGCTCAGTTGCCCAGTTTGAAAACTCAGAACTTTTGGTATAATTCAACTCATATGGAAGTAAAATGATGTATGATGTAATTCAAGTTTTTACTCACCGTATCCAGATGTAACCGTTCCATCGACAGTCCTCTCGCCTAAAGCTTCTGTGGCCATGAGTAATTTTTCCTTCAGTTTGCTGATGTCACAGTCGGCTTTTGCTTTCACGATACTTAGCTCTGTATAGATGTCCTTATATTTGTCTGTGGCATATTTTTTGTCCTGTCAACATGAGAAATCAACGATTCAGCTTCTCAATTTTGGCCATTTTATTGACAAAAGTGACAATCATCAGTCGTTCGCAAAGGCCACATTCACTCTTTACCCTTAAAGCAGACTGCAGTTCATCTTTCAGAGAGTGGATTTCCTGTTTCAGATACTGAATCTCTGACTCCTTAATTCGAAGCAAAACCTAGCAGACAGAGAAAACACTGAGTAAACAGCAAATCCCTACTGTGTGTGCGCATTTAATGTGTGTGAATTCAAACATACCTCCAGTTCATACACATCTTTGCCTTGAGTGACGGGTGACAATGCGGTTTCCCCACTGAAACAGGAACGCATCCGAGTGATCTCTGCGCTCAGTCTGTTATTTAGTTCCTGTTGGGCAAAATTAGGTTGTTTTTCAACTGTGTATAGAAATGTACTTGTATGTTTCAGTGCGTATGCATCTGTTCTCACCTGGTTGTGAGCGTTCAGTTCCTGGTTCTCTCTCTGACACTGCCTGAGGGCCTGCCTCTCGGCCTCTAGCGCCTGGGCCAGGTGAGCGTTTTCCAGACACTTCTGAGAGTACTGCTCTGACAGCACCTCCAGTTCCCTCTGGATGGACTGCAGCTCCTCCCTAAATGGTTAGATCATCATAACGTCAACCTAAATTTTCATCTCATAAAATGACAAATGCATTCCAGTTTTGCCAACTAGCGAATGCGACGTCATGTAGTAAGGATTTTTCTAAAAGCCATTAAAGCTATAGCCTTTTGGCATCATTGGGCAACAATTATTCCATTTTAGTTATATTGTAATTCGAGTGGTCTCAGTGGAAACTAGACATTTGCACCTTGTCTTGCCTCTGTAAGAAAATCTAAGGTTCTGGTAACTCATGTATTTTCACAGAGGTAGGGGCCTCAAATATGTGATTGACAACTTTAATTATGGATCAATGTTAAGATTCCATCAGATGCTACTCTACTGCTCTACTTTGAGGCACAGAAGCAACATAGCAGCTCTCCTAACCGTAATATCATCTATCTTTGTATTTAGCTTTTAGATTTGGACAGAGAGGGGAGAACTGCAGAAGGAAGGTTTGTGTTTTCAAATGTTGGTGTTTTTTCCCCTGTGGGTTTAAAAGACTGTTTACTATATTATTAGCTTTCTTTGATGGGGAATCCAGTAGGATGTTTACTCTAGTACCTGTTGTCCAGTAGTAGAAAAAACTATTAGAAGCATAAATAAAAGCTAACTGCTACTTTAAAATCCTCTTGAACGGCAATGAAAAACAATGTCTTTTTTTCTTGTCTAAAGACATACTCGTATTGTAGGCGAAGCTCATCAATGTCAGAGTTCAGGCCACTCAGTTGGGAGCGCTGGGTCTTCTCCAGCTCCTCCTTGTGTGCATTCTTCATAGCTTCAATAGCTACAGTGAATACAGATGAGACATGTTTAATACTATTGGTAATGCATTCAAAGTAGAGTAGTTAAGTTTGGGATTTCAGCCGGTTTCATTACCAGCAATTGTGGCAGCAGTCTCCTCAGCCAGTAACCTCTCTCGCTCTTCCATAAGTTTGGAAATCTCCCTCTGATGCTGCCTCTGGAGGTCTTCTATCACCTTCTGGTGAGTTTCTTCCATTGCAGCAAAGCCACGTTCACACGTGGCCTAGGGAAAGAAAGAAACCATCTGACATCACACACCATTGACATTGTGACTGTAAATTCGGTGCAATATCTATGACTAGATCATCAGGCTACACGGTGTGTCATGCAAAATCAGTAATAGAAGCCATGCAAGCTTTTTATGATCTAAAGCTTAGCTATGTTAGTAAGAAAAGCAAGTTAAAGCAGTGAAAAATCTATTGCAGAAAGGTCCATTTTGTTACTGACATATCATTCACTGTATTCATTATGAGGGAAATGGTGTTTACTGATGCTTATATTCAAGTACAGAGAATGTGAGATATTACAAATTTATATTATACATTTTTTTATTTAATTGTTGAAGTATGAGATGTCATGAGCCAATCCACACAATGAGGATTTTTTTTTCACGTTTTCGTTTTTTGGCTAAATATATACATTTTCATTATTAAAAACTTGCCTGTGTGTATAAATTACACCATTTCCCAATTCCAAGTCCTTGTGAATATTAATAGAGTGAAAAATGGAAGCAACAAAGTAATTTGCTTGTGTAATCTGTGTCAACTATATTCTCTCTCCTAAAATACTAATTCACTAAGATAAAATGAAAGAGCAAAAACCTTAAGACTTTCAAAGTCTCTCTGGTATTTCTCTCTTAGGCTGGCCACATCTCCTTCCAGGTGCTTGTTCTCCAGTTCGTCCCTCATGGTGTTCATCTGAGTCTCCAGCTCCTGGATCCTGTCCTTCAGAACCACCATGGAGTCCACCTCTGACATGGTCTGTGCATCCATCCCCTTCCCCTGCTCCTCCTCTTCCATTGGTGTTGTCTTATCACAGGGAGGTAAGTCAGAAACCTCCAGGCCTTTTTTGTCCTGTTGTTGCTCTTGGACATAACGAAGACTGTCCATATACTGGGAATGTAACTTTTCAATCTCCTCTTTGTGGATGTGCTGGAGCTCACAGATCCTCAGTTCAAACTGTTCCTCCAGTTTCCTCACATGGCTGTCATGCCGCTCCTCCATGGTGTCCATGTCCAGCAGCAGAACCTCCAACTTTCGCTGGCTGTCAGCAGTGGTCTCCATGAGGGCCATCTCTGTAGATGCACGGCCCTGCTCTGCTTGGTTTAGCTCTTTTTTGTGCCTTTGCCTCAGTTCTTCGGTCTCCTTCTGGAAATGCTCCTCCAGGAGAGATAGTTGTTCCTGCTGCTTGGAAAGCTGGTTTACACGTTGGCTGATCTCACTCTTAAGTGTTTGGTTCTCCTTTTGGAGAGTGGTTACCGTTTGTGTGAAGTTCTGGCGCTCCTCCTGTAATGATGCTTCATATTTCTCGTGGATGGCACTGACATTGCGGGCATGCTGCTGGACAAGAACATCCATGTTCTGACCTGCCTGTCTACACCAGCCCAAGTCTTGTTCATGCATGGCCCGTAACCTACATGCCACATAAGCCACTTGAGCCTGGATGAGGGCTTCACGCATACAAAGAGAAGTACTAGTGAATGTATGTGATGTCTGGCGGCCCAAAAGTGCATGGATCATTTTAGCCAGTTCAGGATGGTTGCCACCACTTTCTATCTCTTGAGCATAGGTGTTTAGGATTGCTGCCTGTCTCTGAAGCTCGGTAGCCAGGTTGTCATGTGCATTTTGCAGCGACTGAATAGACTCGACACCACAAGAGGGCATTTCTCCAGCCAAGTGTCTGTCTATGATTTCCTCAGCCATGTCTTTAGCCTCTTCCATTTCAATCTGTTCCATATAGGGAGCAAGTTCAGGTGGGCGAATATCAGCTAACTTTTGTTTGCTAAAGCCAAAGTTCTTTTTGACTTCTTTGATTACATTTTTCAAATCAGGCCTTTTGGAAGCATCAATAATTGCTTTTAAAGCCATTTCCCTTTGACACAGGTTGTTATGGGCTTCAGATAACTCCCTTTGTAGTATTCTCAATTTCTCTTCATAGCAAAGTTTAAGGTTTTGAATAGAGTAGGCTAGTTCTGCTTTAATATACGTGTTAAATATAACCGTACCATCCACACCTACATCAGCTGAAACACTTTTGCACTCTTTTGACTTAGCGACATCTGAGTGTTCATACTGTACTTCAGCTTTCTCCACTTCTTTCCAGAAGGCACTCTCTAACATCAATTTCTTGGTCAAGACATCAGCATAAACTATAGCCAAGCAATCTTTATCACTCTTTTTAATGTTCTCTATGTCTTCCCATATCTCAGCAAGAGCTTGCAAGAGGTCAGACTTTGAGGTCTGTATTAATAAAGCCATCTTGTTCAACACTACCGCCTCAAAAGACAGGGTTTTGGCAAAGAGGTGCATGGCTTCTTTATCTAGTGACTCTGGGGTTTGATTTTGAGGGACCACTGGTGAGTGCTCTTCCAAGGTCTTTTGTCCTTGTTGGATGTACAGTGATGCATTGAACAAATCGCTCTCTATCTCTGACAGCGAATGTAGCTGTGAATCGGTGGTATCATGAGAGCCACTGAGAATAGCCCTCACTTTCTTTCGACTATTCTCCACACACACCATTGCCTTGGCATAATGTTTATTGGCAGAAATCATCTGATTCCCACTTTCACAGCTCATGTCTTTTTCTGCGTAAGGCTTATTTTCTCTTATCCTTACATCAATCTTGGACAAGTCTTCTGCTTTGGTTAATCGTTGCCCTTCAAGATTCTGTGTGAGGTTTCTTAGTTTATCCTCAGTGGCAAGTAGTTTAGACTCTAGGGCATGTATAATAGAGATAAACTTCTCTGGGTCACTTGTGTGAGTGAAAGTGATATCAGGGGAAATGTTTTCCTCGCTTAGATTGATATCTTCATTTATATCCTGGCTTACTTTTTGTGTTCCATCTCCTAATGTGTCAGGACCTTCTAAGTTGATGTATTTTTGGCACTGAATACTGGAAAAACGTATCCTTGGTCTTTTAGCTTGAGACTCCTTATCATCTGAGGAGTTCTGTGTCTTGGATGAATTGTCAAAAGAAGGTGATTGTTCAGTATTTGGTGATAGAGAGCCTGATGTGTTGACCCTTCCCTTCATGCACTGTTCTGGAATTTTCTGCCTTTCCATGCGTAGATCAGCATAGCCCAACTGCAGGGCATTGAGGTGTAGCTCTAGCTCTGCAATACGGTCTTCTGCAACCACAAGCTTTGCTTTCAGATCCTTTTCAGCATTACAGGGCTCAATCTTCTCTGAGAGGCTTTGACTCATATGACACAGAAGCTCCTCCTTAGCTTGCAACTTTTGTTCAGTTTCCTCCAAGCTGTTGCCAAGAGCAGTCATCTTAATGAATGCTTCTTTTAAGTCCTGCTCTTTGCGTTCCATTAGCCTCTCATACATTTCCTTAGTCTGGTGAATCTCTTCCTCTTTTTCTCTTAAAAATTGGCTCATTTTCTGGAACTCTTCGGTAGCCCTCTCATATGAGTGCTCTAGGGTGTAGTAATCAGCCTCCTCTGTCTCCAGGCGGTTTCGGAGCTTGTTCACCTCACGGTCTGCCTCTGCAATCTGGTTGAGAAGCTCCTGACAGCGGCAAGTGAGCCGGCTTTTCTCTTCCTCTAGCCTGCGCACACTTTCCCGCAGTGATTCAACCATGTCAGTCTTCTGGGCCAGCTCTTCTTGTAACTTCAGCATTTCCTCTCTGCATTCC
Organism: Coranthus polyacanthus; assembly: GCA_037367275.1. Taxonomy (NCBI): domain Eukaryota; kingdom Metazoa; phylum Chordata; class Actinopteri; order Kurtiformes; family Apogonidae; genus Coranthus; species Coranthus polyacanthus. The sequence continues at coordinate 7,419,528 of JAPQRN010000012.1, forward strand.
TGCCCTCCTGAGGTCTGCCTCCCCCTTAACAGGGCCTCCACTTGCTGCTCAGTCTCCAGCAGTCTGTCCTCCATCTCTTTTCGCACAATTTCAGCCTCAGCTAATCGTCGACACAAATTTTGTTTTTCTCTCTCATGACTCTCTTGCATACTATGCTGCTCTTTCTTCAAACGCTCCTCCTTCAGAGCTTGACCTTCTTCAGTAGCAATTAGTCGGGCAGTTACTTCTTGTAGCCTGTCCTGAAGTCTCTGTATCTCTCTCATGTGGTCTCGCTGTAAGGCCTGCTGGCGCTCCAGGTGCCTAAGGGCTTGGTTCCTCTCCAAAAGACTGGCCTCGACTTCACGGAGTCTATCTTCACTGTCTTTTAGTTGAGCTCTTAGGGTGGTCTCACTGCGTCCATATTCGTCTTCTTGTTCCTTTGAACGCTCTTGCTCTAGTTTGAGCTCATTGCGCATACGTGCCACAGATTGTTCACTAGCTAAAATTTCTGCCATTGCTGATGCCAGTTTAGCCTGAAGAGCCTGAATATCAGTCTCATGGCGGTCTACTGCATCCTGGGCTTCGGTGTAGCTTCTCTTTAGCGTCCGAATCTGCTGCTGGGCAAGGTCTTGCTTGCGCTTCTGGGATTCCAATTCACCCTGCAAATCTTGGTTAAGTTTGTGTAAGCGTTGCCAGGGCACTCTGTGCGGTGAAGAGGAAGGGGGTGTTGCACTCTTGAAAAAGATTGATGAGATAGTTTCATTAATGACAACACCTTACTCCTCCTACCATATACGGAAAACCACATCTCAGGAGTTACCAGGAAAATATGTTTTCTTGTTTGTTGACATCAATTTTTGTTTTGTTAAGCTTTTTTTAAAATCCAAGCTTCCACTGTGCTTTTTCAGAGGTAACTTGAAGATTGAAGTTTAAATGGATACTCACCTCCTCCCCAAAACAAGGAGTAACAAAAACAAAATTCAGTGGGTAACTAATACTATGATTTTAAAAATAAAAATCAGACCAACTAAATATCTTCAGCAAAGTAAATGTGGTGTAATATAACAGAAAAAAATGTGATGATTTAATTTAATAACTTATAAGTGCACACAGTAAAAAAAAAAGAAGAAGCAATTAGACATGTACGCCATTCTAAAACACCAAAAAGCATGCGGAAATCAAGCTTGCAAAGGACACACAAAGGAAGCATAGATGGACAGAGAGAAAAAGCACAGTGCAAAGCTTCTTGATAAATTTTCTTACCTCAAGCATCAGTTCAAAACAATTATTTTCCCAGGAGATGTGAAACTCCGTAAAAACAGTTAGTAAAAAAATCATGCTAAGAACACCACAACCATGCGTATCAGTTTGAGAAAATAAGCACCCACACCTGTTAGTAAAATTTCTTACAGTAGCCACACATAAATCTGATCTCTCATGAGCAACAAGGCTGTATACGAAACGTAATTTAATGTGCTACAGCTCATAGAATGGCACCAAAATGGCAAATCCTAAATATCATAATAATTATTTTGTACGGCTCAAACATTTTAAGTAAAAATTCTCGTCAAAGTGCTTGTAATGTAGTTATGTGTAATGGATGAGTGTAATACCTGCAGCACATAGCCCTCTCTAGCACTCTGTTCTCGTCCTAGTGCATCTTCCAGTTGCTCTTTTAAAAGGTTGTTCTGCTTCTGAAGTCGGTCCAGCTCCTTCTGCTTCTGTCCCAACTGAACAAAGAAAGAAGGAATAATAATGATTGAAATGCATAACGTGCTCTCATACCGTAAATGTAATTAAGATGATCACACTAAAGAAACACACCTCTTTGTCCAGGAGTGCAGCGAGCTCGTGTGCGGGCAATCTCTCTGAGTTACTAGAGTTTCCTGAAGTTGTGGTGATCGGCACTTGTTTCTCTTCTCTTAAAGGCGTTGTCTCCACCTGATGCCATCGCTGCTCAATTTCTACCTGGACATCAGAGGTTTTATTGTCCCTTTTGTCTTCAGCAGCAGTGTGCATGGCTGTCGGGTGGTCTACTTCCATCTTTCCTTGCTCTTGGCATTCAGTTATGGATGACTGCACTGGTGGGACAGTGTTTAGTGTGGATGAAACGCTAACGGTAAACGTATTTGGCATGTGGGTTGTAGTGGTTGTGTTATGTGGAGAAACACCCTTCCTAATACACTCTTTTTCTACTTCTTCTGTCGCAGAAGCTGGCTGAGCACCTGATACAGAAGACGTTTGGAGGGAGGAGGTAGAGACAGGAGAAGATGCTAATGAGGAAGGGGAAGAAGAGGGAGAACAATATGAGGAAGTTGTGGAGAATGATGAGCTGAGGTCAACTGTGTCCGCTCTCTCCTTCAGAGGCTTTTCTGTCTGTTCCATTTTAAATTCAGACCAGTCAAAAGTCTTGGAACGGCCCTCTCGTCGGCGCTCACGAACCCGACTTTTACGTGGCTCAGAAGGCAGGGCGGATGAATTGTTGCCACTTGGCTGTCTGTGGGAATCGGTCTTGGGTGCATCAGGACTGGGGTTTGGCTCAGGGACGGCCTGTGTACATGGCTCCAGCATCACTTGGGCTTTTATATTTTCCTCAGGAAGGGACCTGGATGAGATACAAACAAAAATATAACAAATAAATAAAAAGATACACAGAACATGATCATGAATTTTTACTTTCTATTAGTTCAAGCTACTATACTCTTACATAAAGCTTTACTAGACAACACAGATATGCATACCACTTGTGGCACTGCAGCATCATTTAACGGTGCATTTAAAAGCATGGTTAAAACATGTGAAGCATTAATATCAAGACATGTCAGGTACAGTGTGCACAGGGCTGAAAGCAGCTTTGGTATTTACAGGCATGATCAATGGTAGGCCTCCGGGCAGATGCCTGCTTTTACTTACTTTATTTATGCTATTTATATAGTGGCTTTATATGAGAATATGTTCTCAGTAAAGTGCACCCTAATTACCTCTTTGAGTGAAAGAGCATTTTTAAAAAAAGAGACCTGAGTGAATAATCTATTTTCATCACTTTGTGTGGAGGTGTCAGAAAGTGTGAGTAAGGGGAAAATGAGAAGGGACAGAGCTCAAGAACGACAGAGAGGTGTCTGTGAGGCGTCTGTGCAGAAATGCCAAAAATATCACACATTCTCCCCTTGGAGAGAGCGGCCCAGGAGGCACACCAGCAGAGTAAAGTGCGTGACTCAGTAAATACAGGTCAGAGCCTGTATATAGTATATGGCGCACTGATGAGCCATCTCACAGCTATGAAACAAAACAGATCTTCATTCCCCAGAGCTTCTCTATCCAATCAAGCCTTTTGTACTTAGGTTGTGGTTATTACTAATTTGAATTTCTTGAAATCAGCCTCTGCTTATGATACAGAAAATGCAGAATTACTTGCACTTTGCTGCTGTGATTGCAGTATGTGTCTCTACAGTGGCACAACTGACAGGGAGACATTACTCAACAATCACATGACACAGAGAAGGACGACAAACACGCTGGGGCTGACATTGCTGAGCAATTACATCACTGTTTGAGGAGGGGGAGATACGTATTCAACACACAAGCACTCCAACCTGGGCTTCAGAACGGATAGTTTCAGAGAGATGTTTTTCCTGGGAGCAGGTTGTAAATACCGGTTGAGAGAGGAAGAGAAAGAGGAAAGAGAGGGTGAGGAGGAGAGACGGATTAAAATAAAATAAGTGAGAAAAGCAGGTATTATATGTGCCACTGCTTATGTGTTGATCCTCTTTGGGTATTACCGAGTGACATCAGGGGCAATAGTGGGTCGCACATTCTTCATGATGGCCTGAATCCAGTTGCGACGGATTCCAGAGGTCATTGCTGACAGGGTGCATGCTCCCTCTTTACACTGAAAACAGGCAAGCATGACATGGATGAGGTAACATGTATCTTAAAATACCATTTTGACACACAAGAAAATGTGTGTGTCTGTGTGTATGTGTCTACAACATTTCCAAATGAATGCTAGGCTTTTCCTGGTTTAAAAGACAGACGTAGAAGAACACATCTCACTATTACAGGAGTACATTTTCAGGAGGAAAAGCCCTTTCATGATATTACAATCAGTCTAATTTAAACACAAAAAAATTAAAAACATGAAAGTGTTATGAGATGGCCAGACTCCACTCAAAGTGCTGTTTCACCAACAGGAGAATATGTGACTGAAACCCATTAAAAAAAAAGTAAAATAGCTTCACTTCTCTTTTGCTGCTCCTCATTGAAATAACACTTAACTCAAAATTAGAACTGTGCTTACACTGAACTGCTGTAGAAAATTTTAACACAATTTTAACACCTACACTAGTACCACAAGCAATAGAGGATGTGTATGCTAAATGTACAATACATGAAACTTAGCTGCACAATCACTTGTACAGTACATGTTGTTCTACTAGGTATAATGTTAGATTTCACATTGCTATCAACCACTAGACCATTCTTCACGTTTTGAGGCAGTACAAAGGGTCAGACTATTGTTTTAAATGGGTGTGTTCCACGTTCAGTACAAATTTGTACTTGGCTTTTTCAATTTCAACTTCATTTTTGATAATTCATGATTACATACAGTTTTGACTTTTTAAACTCCCTTTTAATGTTAGAAACACACAGCTTTAAAAACAGTTGACTCCAGTGTTACACAAATAAAAGAGAGCTACCTTTATATCACACTAGATTGTGATAGATAACCTTTCAGAAATATTACATTATTCTCAGTATTAATAAAAGTCCTCATGAACAGAGAGATCCTACACTGTTCACTGTTATTCTATTTCACTAAAATTGCATACACAGTGACCTCTAGTGACAGTTGATTTCTGAGAGCAAAATGATGTTTTACAAGGTACATGAGTAATTTCCAGATAGCGAGATTCAAACATCTTCTATTATCCTTTAAACTGCAGCTTAGCAAATGTGAGAACAACAGCTCCTCCCTGTCTGAGTAGTGGAGCTAAGAGTAGATATAAATACTGGAGTTATTAATTTCTCGTCACCAAACCCATGTTGTTCTCAGCCAAAGACACAACGATCCCCTCCACTACTCTATTTCTGACTTCCTCCAGAAAAGCCAGGGATGCCGCTTTAAGCAAACGTAAACAAAACAAATGACCTTGTAGCTACTGTTCTCCTCATAGAGGCTGGATTTGTATGGCACGTTTAAATCTATATGTGGCATGAAACAAACCCCTACTGACATCAAATGAGTGATGATGACATTGCAAGCATCTATATACGTCCAGTAAGTATTTTGCCAGCAACAAGTGCTAAAAATGTTTAATGGTCCAATGATTACATGAAGAAAGCATTAACTCATTAGGTTCACAGGATGATCCATGGGACTTTGTATCTGTTAAGCCATTATAGTCAAGTGTAAAGCTGTTGTGATGCATCAGTGTTTTAAAAACATGTTATTGAACAACTGTGGACAAGGACAGGTCTTTTGAATGCAAGAGGTTAGGTAAACATATTGTTCAGGATGAGGGGCACATGAGCTCAGAGACAAGCAGGGTGCAGCAGATTTAGACCACTATGAGGTCAGCCCTTCACAGAGATGACAAGTCAAGTGACATCCTTCATGACAGACAAAGAATCATTTCGAAAAGAGAAATGGCAAAACCTGATACCTAAAGTTGCACCACATGGTGTTATGGCTATTTGTAGACTGGCAGGAGACAAGTAGAGTCAAACTGTGCAGACAATGAGTTTCATCTTCACGGGTGATTAATGTCACAGGACGATCGATGACATGAAGAATCAACACTTACCAGGATTTGGAAGCCGTAATTCCTCTGGACTGGAAACTCTTTGACATCATAACATGTGGAAAGGTCGATCTCACCATCCAGTTCTGAGGCCTGTATCAAAAAAAAGCAGAAACAGAAACATCATTACTAGATGCCTTTCACTTCACTCTATCAAAACAACATCAAGTTTCTGATATAGATTTACCTCCTCGGCTATAGAGTCTTTGTAGTACCTCAGAGTCTGGTCTGTAAGGACAAACCAATGCTTCTTCCACTAAAGGGTGAAAATACATTATTATTTTGATTTCACCAGTTCTTTGTGTTTTAAACATTAGGTCAGTGGGGGAGAAAAATACGTAATCATACTAGTGATAACAAATTACCATCCCATCTTCATACAGCTTCGTCATCCATCCTTTCTTGAAGTTCAGCAGATCTGGCTGCGGTGGAGACAAATCAGAGAGATGCACTATTATGCGCTACATCTCTATTAAGTTATGACAAATGAATGATAGGAAATTCCACTATCAATTATAAGTCATTTGAAACACTCTTAGAAGACTTCCTAAAGTGGGCATGCATCACAAATGTAATCTGAATATGTAACTGACATAACACATCAACTCAAGAACTGTAATACATGGCTCCAGCTGAAGAGACGGACTGGCGGGAGCTGGACTTTCCCTGTGAAACACAAACTGCTGCACATTGAAACCAAGCCTAAGTCTGTTTATAGACTCTAAAGTAAATCATTTGTCCATAAGCCTACTTCTGCTCACTGAACAATACCTTGTTTTTGTTGAGCTTCATCCGGTGTGGTGTCACCGCTTGGCAGAGAGTCATTCTGATGGCTAACTACCTTCACTTCATATGTTGACAATCGGTTTCTTTCCGTCTGTCCCAGGGACATACACACAACTGTGGCTGCTTCTGTGGCAGCTATTTATAATCATCAGTAGCAGTGGCGGTAGTGGTGTGTGTGTGTGTGGCTGAGTGGGTGGGGGTTCGGGCAGCTGCAGCTCAGCCAGAGACCAACCACACACTCACTGG
>JAPQRN010000012.1:7426439-7458806 GCA_037367275.1 Coranthus polyacanthus
GTGTGTGTGTGTGTGGCTGAGTGGGTGGGGGTTCGGGCAGCTGCAGCTCAGCCAGAGACCAACCACACACTCACTGGATTATTCCTATAGCGCTCACTGAGCTGATCTCGGATCACTAGCAGTTTGCTCTTATGATATAGTAAGTCTGTTGTGACACCACAGGAACATTAGGGTTGAATCATGTTAGCACTTGGAGCACTTCCAGAATTTTCAGATTTCATCACATGCAAATATGTGTGAAAGTGGTTGGGTATGGAGTTTCAGTAGAGTTGATTTTAAAAGCTCTGCAACATGAAAATCTGAAATTACTGTGGTTTTATTTTGAGTTCTAAGTCAAAGTTATGATTGATTACATCACATCGTAATGTTTAAGCATTTTATGGGAGCTTTTTATGATTTGGTTGCAGCCCTTTACATTTTAAGGAGACTGTCAAAACTTACAGTCATTGAGGACTCAGTGACCCTGCGGTCCAGTGACTTGGCTCTTCTTAAATTGGCAAAAGTGGAGCTGGAGACATCAGGGACTGAACGGTCCTTTCCTGCATCCAGTGACAACTCCTATAAAAAAATATATTTAAAAAAATGTCCTTTTATAATACACATCAGATCAAGATTCATTCTGCTATACAGTACAGTTATTTTTCATTGAGTGGTGAGAAGAACGTACATGTTTATTAGTGAGACAGCGTCTCTCACTGCGGCCTTGTCTCTGGATTAGTGTGGTGTTAGAGGGCTCGTTGGAGCCGCTTGTGTCCATTCGCTCCACTTGTTGACCCTCCTCAAATCGGCCAATGATTTGTGAACGCCTAAGAAACACAAAAGGCCACGCCTTTCAAAGACTTTCACAATGCACACTAGATATTTTACTCAACACATTGTGCACAAAAATATAAGTTCTATCTAACACTGAATTAACATTGAACACATAACAGTAAAATAAGACAACTGTTGTAATCTTAAGTAATAACACAATAATGCAATGCAGAATCAGACCAAAGCATCATATGAAAGCAAATATGAGCCAAAATCACTGAATATGGGTGGGTTAGATTTGGAGTTCATAATACATGGCTGCCATTATTACACAACATTTACATAACACTATGTAAAGAGTCTGATTTGAGACATTATTTTAGACTCAAAGTTCCTTTCATACACAACAATATGCAACTTAAGGTTTAGTAATATCCCCAAAGGAACAATCCCCAGACCCATCAAAGAATAAAAGAGCAGTGTTATATGATGGAGAGATTAAAATTTAAAAGAAAAAAGAAAATGACCAAGATGGTGGATTAGACAAAGGCAGAAGTAGCAGCAATGGCAACACAGTCTGCGTTACCTTAAGGCACTGCACTTATGTGTGTGTATGTCAATGTATGCAGAACAAATAAGAAACTGTATGTGCAACCAAAACAATAAGTGTTAGAATATCCACAGTTTATACAGCAAATTAAGTATTTATACTAAAAACAGTGTATGTGTGCGCTCCCAGGCAGTGCAGAGATGAAATGATAGAAAGCAGGAATCAGCGGTGACCAGCAAGGAACAGCATTGGGACAGGGGTGGAAGGGTTGGTTGAGCATGAGCTCTGAGAAGCTCCTTTCAGAAGCCCCTGGAAAAGATCAAAACGACAAAACCAACTAGCAAAATAGCAAGAGCAAAAAGTAGAGACCAATAGAAAAGAAAGTAACACATGCAATTAACTCCCCAGAATCATTAATGGAAAACCACTGGTAAACTAGAGCAGGGGACAGCAGCAAAAGATGCTGAAAAGATATGATTGCAGCCACAGGGTGGTGCTAAAGGCTTTGCAGAATATATAACAGCTATTTTGATATTCAAATATTCTGCCAAGGGCTAACAACCAGTGGTTCATTAATGATTATTAATTATGTTTAGCTGCCATTAACTCACTAAGCATTGAATTTAGCGTATCAAGATTTATTTTAAAAAAAGCAGGTGCGAGAAAGTTGTTTTTCAGTGCGCTTTGCATGACTCGTGTCTATATCCCTCACCTGCGCTCCTCCCCAAACAGCCGAGCCACCTCCTCTCTGCCAGGACTCCGTGTCCGTGTCCTCAGGTCTTGACGTTTTTTCTCAGAGCGGAAAGCTTCGCGGTACGTCAGCCTGCGAGCTCGTGGCACATCTGACAGTGCTGCATATTCCCTGCCAGGTCGGCCGACTCTGCCTCCTCCACCACTGCGGCTTTCCCAGGTGGGTGCAGTGCTGCTGGGTTCAGAGTCCAGGGAGCTCTGAGAGGAACTGATGGTGGAGTAGCTTGGGGAAACAAGGGCACCTGGAGAAGGAAGAGGATCTTGGGAGGGTTGATAAGGGGAAGTCAGGGGTTCTGACTCAGAGTTGTACCTTGGACTGAGAGCTCCTAAAGAGGAGGAGGATGCTGAAGATGACAGCGGCAGATGCTGGGGCGGCTGAAGTGGCTGGGAATGCTGCACAGGCTGAGGAGCGGGCTCTGACTTGGTCTTCTCCAGGGAAAAGTAACCGCTTTCCACGCGTACCTTGCGTCCAGTGCTCACAGTACTGCCATCTGAAACAAATACAACAGTATCACTAATGTGAAACACATGGGAAAACAACTGATGCCTATGTACAGGATGTATAAAGGTTCAGTGTATGATTTTTTTAGTGGCATTTAGTGGTGAAGTTGTAGATTGCAACCAACTGAATACCACTTGCCTCGCTCTACCCTGCTCGCTTAAATGCAAAAGCCCTTGTTGCACCATAACTGATATTTTAGCTTCACTTTTTCATAGCAGCAAGAAACAGCATCAGGTCATCTGTGTTTATATTTAGTCATAGTCTTTTGATTTGGACAGAGAGCTGCAGAGGGAAGAAGGTGTGTATTTTCAAATTCTAGTGCTTTTTCCTCTGATTTCCGTCTCCAGCAGCTTTAAGGAGATGGTAACTATGGCCCACGCTCAAACATAGAAGGTGACAGCAATGAAATTCAGAAAATAGAAAAAAGGAGAAAATGATGTCAGTTCTGAGCTCCTGCAGAAACATAGTGGACTCCGTGGAGGCAGGTAACGAAAACAACTCTTATTTTAAGGTGATCATGAAGAAAATTATGATTATTATATTTCATTTGTGCAATTAGATCCTCAATAAATCCCCCCAAATCTTACACACTGAACCTTTAAGTTTTTATTTGCATGGCCTCTTCTTAATCCTCACCATCTTGACTGGTGATCCTGGAGTCTGGTTGGCTCTGGCTCAGCTGGCTGAGGCAGGAGGCACTGCGGCTGCAGGGGATGGTGGCCCTGCTCCAGCGGCTCTCCTCCTGCCACAGAGTAGCACGGCTCAGTGGAACCCGCTCAGCACTGGCAATACTGCTGGGAAGGCATGGGATGCTGCCTCCGCTGCTGCTGCTGGTCACTGTCACCTTCGCAGGCCCAGGCTCCTGGGTAGTAGGTGTTTGGGTTGGATGAAATGGATGGCAAGAGGAAAGGACAAGGGAGGTAAGATCACAAAGAGACTACAAAGAGGAATGCAAAAAGGAAAAGAGATTAAAAGAAGAATTGAATTCCAACAGTGAATGGGAAAGCCCATAAATAAACGGCTGCATATGTTGGGAATCAGGACTTCTTGATGCATGCATGCGCCACAGCACGATTCTCTACTGTAGTGGTTTGCAATTATCTGCCAATCACAATACCACTGTATTCCACATAAACACACTTATTAGCTGAAATTGGTGACATTAGCTTTTTGCACAATACAGATGTTCCTTATGACTTTTGTTTGGAGAAAGAAAGAAATGCGCTCATGTTCACTGTCACATAATCTAACACAAATGGACTTCATTTCATCTTTACTTCTTTCACTTGGTTTTTTCACTCTTTTTAGGTAGATTTGAGATCAAAAGTATATTGTTTTCATCATAAATAAAATGCTACATTTGGAGATGAGTTAAAGAGGATGTGTGAAAGGTGAAAGAAAGACAAAAGGGTTCAATCATTGCAAACACACCTGTATTATTGGAGATCACAGAAGGTAAAAACACAATGGTGCACAAAAATGTTATAGGAATTATAGTAAAAAAAAACAAAATCATATAGATAATCATATCATAATCATATCACTGATTGTTGTTAAATTGTGATGTTTCCAGTGCATCATTTTGGAAATCCATTGCTAACCAGCAGAACCCACAAGATCATTCAAGTGCATAAGAAAAGAAAGAAGAATTTCCAGAGACAAGCAACCCCTCAAACGTCAACTTTTCAGCCAGCTACTTTAATTAACACAAACATGCATGTTGTCGTATAAATGATTCTGTCTTCATCAGAAAGAGAAGCAAATAGTGTGTCCTTTTTATTCACCCTTCACCTGGATCGATTGTGATTATGGTAAATATGACTTATTAGGGCAGGGATTTCAAAGCCACTAAGGGTGAAGCAGAATAAAAAGTTTGGCTGAGCTGAACTCACTGGGTGTCCATTCATGTCTTCAGTGGAAAAACACTGGCTTGGAGTTACTCCACCCTGCCAATCACAAAAAGCCTTTGATGTTAATACGTGCTGATAGTGCTATACTCAAAACAGATGATCCAATGAATATGTCTCATAATTACACATTTTGGTTTATGTATAGTTTCAACTATGGTGTTTTGTTTCTCTATTTATGTTCAAATACTTGAAATATATAAATTACTTTTAAAATTTCAAATTAAAATGATTTTTTTCAGTTACAATATGAGACAAACAAAAGTAAAAGTGGGAGGAGAGTTGAATGCATGGTACTGACACATTCAGGCATGGAACACAGGGGTAGCTATAGTATTTATGTGTTAATTGAACTGATATTCTATTATCACCAAAAAAATTATAATAACTAAAAACTGAAAATGATAATATGTTGATAGAAAAAGGTACTTAGTAAATATTTATCTTCAGTCCGTGTGTTTTTCAATAGTAAATGCAGTTTACTACTTCATTACCACATTCAAGAGGGTTGTTTGCCAGTGAGATAAAAAAAAAAAAAAAAATCAAGCACATAATCCCTTACAGTCAGGGAGGAAAGGCAAATAACTCACCTGAATCATATTTTAATGTGAATAAATAATATTCAACAGTGGGAAACAGGAAAATGTTGTTTACTGAAGCGAGAAAGAAAGCGAGACGTAAATGACCAACGGTACGGGGACACAGCTGTGGACACCAGGTCATCCCTGTGTCACCACTATCCCTCCGCAAATGAGCCTGTTTGTGTGAACTTTGATCTCATTCAAGGCGCTGTCATTAGAGGAACGAGACAATGAACTTCTGAGAGAATTCAAAAAGCCCAGCAACCATCATAAAGGAAGTCCTGTCCAGGAAGAGGAAGCATGCTGGGTGGTCAGTACAATATTATAAAGTAGTTTGTCTTGTCACTGAAACCCTTGTTATTGTGAATAACCTTGACATGGTTTTATTGCATCTCTACCTACAGGGAGAAGTGGAGTTATTGCACACATTTTCACATATTTGCTTTATTCTTTATAGACAATTAATTGTGCTCCAAAGTGGGAATTGTCTTTCAGGTCACATCTACAGACTAGTCAACTAGTGAACAGTACTTTTAATGATGGTGGGAATTCACTGACTAAGCCTTAAAGTCTGCACCTATGACTGGCACTGTCCTATTAGTTTTGAAGCATTTTAAGCATGTTGTGACATTCGTTATTATTAACATTATTTATTATTTAATAACGAATGTCACAACATTTCAGTTTCTAGATTTAGGAGTGAGCATTTGGACTGGGTCAGAGTCCTGGTCTCCTTACTGCTCAACTCCTCTGTCCAAACACACTTAATGCCACTCTACCGTATCTAATTGTAGTAAATCCCAATGAATCTACTCTAACAGCACCTACACTGTATAAAAGAAAAAGGTAGTACTCGGGGCAAAGGCCTGGCAGGTCGAACAGCAGCTGCTGGATGTGACAATGAAACAGAGTGCACCAGCATTTTGATAAGCATTTTGATCATGGTCACATTGCTGAAAAAAACACTACTGAATGTTATTCTAGCAGACAGCTGCCATCATTTGCTCATTATGTTTGCTCAGGAATATTTTGATTGCTAACCAGTGTTTGGTACCTCTTCAGCAGGTGCTCTGTGATACTGCATCTGAAGTAAATACTTAGTAAATTGGTGCAAGGAAAATGGAGCTAAATTTCGATGACCTATTAAGGCAATATTCAGGTAGCAATATAATATTTGTAATTCATAGCTACTATAAATATAGCTATTGTATATCAATAACTACTGAAATTGAGTAAGGCAAGTAGGTGGAATAGATATCCTCTGACTCAAGAATGCAAATATGGATAGAATAAACTGGTGAGTTTGTTGCTGGCAGAGAGACAATGCATAACTCTCTGTATGTCAGTGGGGAAAACAGCTGCTGTAGAACGAGTGGAATGAAAAGCCTCCATACTGAATACCTTCATGGCATATGTTGTCCTTAAATATCTTAAATAATGTATATGTTTATATTCTTTGTTAGAGTGTTGACATTAGTGTCATGTGTGGATTGTTTTAAAAGATGATCTGTCAAGCTGTCCGAGTAAAGGGTCAGATCAGCCTAAAAGTGTGAGTATATGTCATCGTCTTTTATCTGTCATTATGAATTAGTACATTTATAAACCAGATGATGTCAACAAAGTACAGATACTGACTAAAATGTGCATCAGAATTGTTGCTGTATCTCATTTAGTCATCTCAACCGATCTTAAAATGATGCTCATCTATATTCACTCTAAGGTTAAGGTCTCATCTTATTCAGGTTTCCTGCTTTATGTCTTTGTATAGAGCTGTACAGCTGTTTCAGTTTGCCATTTTCATGCAGCGTTCAAGAGTCCACACGAAACAGAAAAAAAGAAACCGTAACAAGCCATCAAACTCGCGGGGCCCTGTTCTGAATTTGGTTGCTTACGACTCTTATATGGATCCGTGTGAGAGAATTAACAGCTTAATCATAAAGTGTGTGAAAAGATGTGAAAAGCATTACCTGCTGAGTGGGAGGATCAACCTTGCGTTTCTTCTTCTGGTTTTGCTTGTTGGTCCTGGGGTAGACAGTCAGAGCCTCCTGCCATCTATAAACAGTCAAACAGTCAAAGTGTTGATCCTACAATAGTAAATGCAGACCATACAACCCCTGCAACCACTTTGGATCCATTTACTGCATCATTCAGACTAAAGTGTTGGTGCGTTCCAAATCGCATACTTTTTCTTTGTACTTTTAGTACATGCTGCAGCTGCCCTTAGGCCTGGAAAGCACTGGGTACCTCACCTATGTGTGGTGGTCGCATTACCACTTGATTTTTATTGTGCGACCATGTTAACAGGTTTGAGCTGCCATACAGGCTGTGTGAGAGGTGCGTGTGAAGCGCAACTCAAGCCTTGCTGCAGCAGCACATCATCTACAAAATGACGCGTTGTTTTCATGCACGAAGTAAGCGGCTGCGGACTGCAAACAATGTGTTTAGTTGAGTAACAATAAATAAAACATAGGTAATAGCAATAGAAGAACACTAACACTCCGTTACCTTAAAAAAATAAGTGAGTCAGTGTCTGTGGTACAAAAAGTCAAACATTATCAAATATTTTTTCTGCTCCACCTACTTTGTAAAGAGTAAAAGGCCTTGGTGTCAAACTATGAACTGACATTACAAACACATGACATAGGTATAACTGAATACACACAACACTGGTTTTGTACTGTGCATACAACATAAGACAAAAGTTATAACGACATTGAAAATGCTGCATTACAGCTGTTAGTGTTTACACAGGCAGATATTTAACCAGGGGTTCATGAGGAGGGTGTGCAATACAAAGAGAAGTGTGAGGAGCTTAACACACCAGGGGAAAAACATACAAGTTTAACATAACATGCGTTTTAAAAAGTCATAAAAATCCATGGCAGCCAAGCCCCTGTCAGATAACGACAACCACGCCAGGGAAATAATGATGGTGAGATGGCCGAAAACCAACACATGGGAGCCAGATGATAGGAGGTGTACAGTGATAGAGCAGGTAGCATACTGTAGCAGAGAGTGGGTGTTGTGAGTCACAGTTCTCTAAGAATAGCCATAATATGTATGCTACAGCCAGGGAGGGGGTGCAGCATTGAATGTGCAGCAGTGGAGGACAGACACGGGGCAAGATTTAATTATGTAGTTTACAGCTTCAATATTGGGATCTGTGTAGAAGCAGAAGGGAGTTGGTGAACACTGAGAGGGTAGAGCAGTAAGGAGAGGGAACAGTTCAAGAATGTGCACTGTCACTGCAGTGTGGATTACAACTCTATGAAAAGCAGTGCCCAAAAGAGACAGCAGGGGGCAGAGCAGTTTTGGCAGCCACAACAGTTGAGCACAATCCTTCTCTCTCGACCAATTCTCTGTCATCCCTTGTCATTCAGCCCAAAAGACAATCTATACCGCCCACCTGCATTACAGTATTAAGACATAATGGCTTGTTTTTAATGAGTTCACACATTTCTTACCCGTTGATGATTTCTTTACACTCAGCCCGGATGAAATGCTCTTTGTCGGGGGTCAGGATGCACAGCGAGTTCTTCTGACCTGTCCTGGACTCTCCATCAATGACGTCGGAGCACTGGTTCATATTGATTGTACCCTGGGGCAGAGTGCTGGGCTGGAGGACACAACAGAGTTTCAGAAAAGAAGTGTTAAGCAGAGAACTGAACAGACGTGCCCACTTAGCGCTCCACATGGTCCGTCTGTCTTCTCATACAGCCCACCCAGCTTCAGTTTTCATGCCAAGCTTCGCACACCCCACACTGATATAACAGTCTGTGCACAGCGCTACTGTTCTTGTTAAGGCTTGCTGTGATATTTTTGATTCTTGTCAAATGTAATCCAGCATTTAAGAGACTGTAATTACATAATTACATCATGTATGCTCTTTAGAGAAAGTATCGCTCTTGCAAGGATTTGAGTAATTTTGGAGGTGGAAATTGAGAACTTGTTCACAACTTACCATGACTTGATTCTATTTAATAGCTGTCACCCAACACTCTTGCAGTATAATTGTTACACTTATGGTAGCTGAAGTGGGCTTTATTATAAATGTGTGAAAAAGGGTAGCATCTGGAAATGATTTAGGTGCAGACCAATGGTAAAGAAGATTTTAAATGAAACTAAATAACACTCTTACTTAATTGAACGAAAATCCTCTACACCAATGTGAATATAGCCTGACATTTTTGCAGCGGTCTACGCAGCCATTTACAATATCAAGCCACAGTGAAGAGCCTGAAAGGACCTGTGAAAAGGACTGTCTGTTCCATTTATAAACAGTGCAAGTTCATGGGTTCACTGAGCAGGTTTGAGTTTAATCTGTCTGATGCCTAGCTGTGAGGTGTAAACCCAACTATGCACACACTGACATGGATGCCATCTGTAAGCTATGAATAACACGTCCAAAGGATTTTCAGAATAATACTATATTGTGTACAATGACTTGTGGTTTCACATGCAGGTTTATGTAAGCACACACAAAGGCTTTTTATGGAGGCACGGCTCATTTCCAATGAATAGATACTTGCAAACTTGACTTGGAACAGAAGTGCATTGCAGTAAAACAGTTTCTAAGGCAGATTATTAGAAAGACGGGAATTCAAGAAAACTGACCTTTGCTTGTCTGCCCTCCATATGACTTACTCAACATGGAGAGAAACTTTGATAGTATCATGTTGACTGAGGGATTTATATTTACTCACTAAAGGACTGTATAACTAAGCACAGTGGGCATGGGCAACTGTTTGGACAGCTTTTAGGTTCTACCTTCACTGCACTACGCATGAAGGCAGAATTATAGACAACAAAATACCACAGTGGTTTCAAGCTCTAAGTACCAGTTAGCCACAGATGATAAATTATAGCCCTCATCAAATCGGAATATATTAGGAGATAGAGCTGGTAACAAAATTAAAAGGTATCACGTTAGTGACCAAATAAATCTGACACAACTACCAAATTTGTGCAACATAACCATAGCCTGTCAGTAACAGAGCAATTTAGCCTGTGGATGGTCTCTAATGTGGACAGAGAAGTCAATAGTTAACAGTTTGTGGTAATCCCTCCCTGAAGGCGGTTGAGAAGCCATGTTGACTCTGTCACTGTTAAATCTCACTTCATTCTCAGCTTTTACCACTGTCTGTATTGTGAAAGATAGCAATGGCACAGCAAATTGGTACAGAAGAGAGGGCTTAATAAAATGAGAGTAAGAGTACAAACAACAGACATGTACATCTAAGCAGCATGAAATGACAGGTAGATTGACCTCTACCTGTAAAACGAGAGAGCCACAGAGGGAGTGACTCAGTTGGTCTTTATGTTTTGAATCAGCTTCTTATGTCTGCGCTTTAAAATGGTCCATTAACAAAGGGCTCTTAAGACCAAGGTGAGAGGCCAGGGCAACAGCCGGGCTTGACAGAAAGACGGACAAACAGACCTTCGGACAGCTGGGCGAGGACCTAGGCCTGCTTCAGACTGGACAGAGAAACTGGCGTCAGCTTGACCTGAGAGCCCTGTCACTCTCAGACATAGAGACAAGGAAGGAGGTTTGAAGACAGAGAAGCAAGGATGACAGACTAAAGATTAAGTCTCAAGCTGGTGGTCAAGGGGAACAGCAGTGCAGCAGAAAAAAAACGTGGTTTTGTGGACTAGAACTTTGGCCTGCTCGGCCATCTGTCTGTGTAAACAAATCTAGAGTACACCACACATGTGGGCTTGTCCTTGAGCTGGAGTCAGAAGAGGATAAACAGTAAAATATTTCTGATTCTGGGAACAGTTGTACAAGCAGATTAAGGCCCCGGCTTTATAATCACAGCATCAGATTCTCATGGACATAGAAAATAAATCAGAGTCTGACAACGGTTCTGATTAAAAACCTATTTTCATAAAGCTGATTCATGAAGCTCAGAGAGATTTGAGCACTCGGTAGGTGGTGTGGAAGTACAGTATATGTTTTATGCAAAGGCTGGGTAGCAAACAGCACGGGACTCCTCTTACATATGTGCACCCTCCCAACCCCAACACTATGCCAGCTAAACACCGATACACGGCCTTACTTTGGGCCAGCCACCGTGGGTCTAGCCCCCAGACCCAGGCCCCTCGAACCCACACCTCTCTGTCACCTAGCCTAGACCCAGTCCCCTCTCTCTGGGCCACCACTCTCCACAATGAGGCCTTTGTGAAGCTGCGCCAGTACACACAATGTGGGATTGTCAGCTGCCACAGTCCACAGAGCCACTCCTCCCCTTAACCCTCAACAAGGAAATGACCAAGAGACAAGAGGCCCAAACAAGTGTCCTTTTGTGATCTGTGCATGGAAATTATGAAGGCAGCATAAACTTATTCTTGTCTCTGAAGTTGTGCAGACAATAGTGTGACTACTGTCTCGATGGGAGTCATTGAGCGGAGTCTCGAGGGACGAGAGGGATAAATCAGAAAGAGATTCGGTTTCTCTAGTCCAGCAGGATGACTGGGAGAGAACAGGTATTTACTTTCAGCACCAAGTGATTTGGGTATACATTGATGTTAAGAGTTTAAAAGAAGTAGACCCTTGACAGGAACAAAGGAAAAACGTAAGTTCAATGATGCATCAGCAGCATCTCAATTATAACAACCTACCTTCCAAGTTTCAAATCAACCTGACTCAAAACAGCTGAGAGAACTGACTTTATATGTAAAGTAATGGGGACGGACGGGTGGACACATCTTCTAATAGAAATGTGTGGACGCATCTACAAACCTATTTAAGACTAAAACTAGCAGGAAAAAATTGTTTTGTTAACTGAAATAAGTTTTACAGATTAAATAAAAACTACAATCAACCTTTTTCAGCTTCTATAAATTAAAAAACTTAGGTCATAATACATGAAACTAACACTAAAAGTAAATAAACATTTAATGAAAACTAGTCAATTCCTCAAAAATAAAACTCCATATGCAAAGTTGTAAAGCTGAGTAAAACTCAACTGTCGATTACAAGACACAGGAATAGTTATGTAAAAGCAAACAAATAACTTATCCCTGATGTAGTAAATGTTATTAGTTTTTGAACACTACTCCCAATTTACCCATTCAGTGAGGCCAACACAGTAACTGATAAAAATCATTTACAACATTACGGCCAGCATGCAATTTATACCATTTAAATTCAGTCAGTATGTCTTCTGCATAGTTTAGGCTTCTACCTTCTCCCTCATTATACAGTATTTATGTATCTTGTGATCTCTATCCAGATGTTGTGTAGCATTATAACTGCGCTCATT
This sequence comes from Coranthus polyacanthus, assembly GCA_037367275.1. Classification (NCBI taxonomy): domain Eukaryota; kingdom Metazoa; phylum Chordata; class Actinopteri; order Kurtiformes; family Apogonidae; genus Coranthus; species Coranthus polyacanthus. The sequence continues at coordinate 7,438,745 of JAPQRN010000012.1, forward strand.
AGGCACAAAACCTCTGTTTAGAAAATAGTAATTAGTAAGCCCCATGCAAGTATGCCTCTGCGCCCTTGGCTTCCTTCATTCTTGGCCATTCCACATCTTAGCAAAACATCCCTTTCTCCCTTATGACACAGCAGCAGAAATATTTGCTTCTTTTGGCAGTCGGCTGATGGTCTACTTTCATTTTTGGTTGTGAAGCAAAATTCTCTTCCTTTGCCATCAACATTCGGAGTTTGACAGACTTATTTGTAGTCATGGAAAGCAGAAGTGCACTTAAACAGACTCACATAAGAATACAATGAGGGAATGACATGCCTTTTAAATATTTGATTGGGTCAATATGTGTTTTATTACATTCACCTGATTTTTCATGCATTTCATAAGAGAATGAAGATGCGTGTAATATTACTCACTGACCAAGTTATTTCTTATAAAACCAATCACAGCATTATAAACATCTGTTATTTGGTATTAGGTGCCTGTTTGTCTGTCAAACTCATGTGGTGACAAATTTATATGCTACAGCATCTCTCGTTAAGTTACACTACTCTTCTGCGAGACATGTATCAACAAGATCCTCTAGCATGGTTTCCAACTTATTCACTGTGCATCCAAAGCCAGTTGACTTTGATCACTAAAGACATGGAAGCCAAGAGTAAAGCTGATGAACTGGCACCGCTTCATCCTGACTCACGAACATGGCCCGGAATCAGGTCTCTTCAGGGTCCAACATCATCTGCTCATTGCCGATAACAGCAATTATGCAATAAATCTTTCCATAGCAACTTAGGACAACAGAAGTAAACACGCATTTTTGATACGAGTACGCATGCCAACGACCAGCTGCGGGGAAATGTCCTCAGGTGCCAGACGGATGGAGTCACCTCTATTGTTGCTACAGAGGAATATCAAACACACTGTCTCGCTCCCTCCTTCCTAAATCCACAGTGATCATGCATACAAACGCAGATGTACATAGCAATCATGGTTAGACCTAGACCCGATAGATTGGTCACGGACAAGATTACAATCATCACTGCCCCGGAGTCTTCATGGTCCTGTAATTCCACCCCAATACTGAGACAACTTTAAGCTAGTACAATCACACATGATATTTACCTTTGCCTCAGCTATAATACCAAGCCTAACCCCTGCCTGTAATTCAGAGAGACATATAGCTCTATAAAAATCAGACTAAGCCATATGGTGGATATCTGACATCTCTGGTGAAGGGCCAAGTAAAGTCTTCCAGACATTCTCAAATACACCTCACTCCAGTGGTATGCATTCAAGACACTCAAATTAATGCTACACTATAGGTATGAGCTCTGAACCTGGTTATACAGCAACAGTATTACAATGAAAGCAAAAGGCAAAAGAGCATTTCATCAACACAAAGCATTCTGGTAAAACGTAGGAATAAAAAAAAATACCAAAATGCCACACATTTTACACATATTTGTACCAGGTATTTCAGAGAGGACTGTGGGTGGTAGAAATACTGCTCTCCTTATGAAGAATGGTGAGAGGATGTGGGTGGTTTAATGCTGTGTTAGAAGGCCAGCAGTCGACAAAGCTGAGGATACAGAGGAGGAGGAGGAAGAGGAGGGAGAGTCGGTGGAGGAAGAGTATTTTCTGAGACAGGTTTAGCTTCAAATGCTGCCTTGGATTGCACTGTCACTGAGATGCAAATACTGTATGAACCAGATCTTTAGGTATTTAAACAAATCAAATTGTAGATTATTTTCTTAATCCACTACTTACTGCTGTAATTAAAGCTTAGACAACTGGTTTATGCAATGTCTACAATAATAATGATGAATGCCTTATCAAACTAGAAGGGCTCAATCAATCCTGCAAAGTTCAAAAAAGAGTGAAAAGAAAAATTGAGGTTCTTCCCCTTCTTAACTGATCTGCTCTTCAATTTAATGGGTTACTCCTTGGCTGTAGCCTAGAATAATTCTTAAATGAGTCAAATGAATACTGTCATGAACAGAGTATTTGCGGTCTGAAATAAGCATAAGGAAATAAGTTAGAGGATCTATTCAGAACACAAGGGTCATAAGATAAATATATGATCTTCCCATACACATTACAGCTTATAGACAGAACATATTACTGTCACTCAACTGCAGAAAAAAATACTCTCATACTGGGACAGGGCCACCTGTTACACAGAGAGCGGTTCATGTGGTGTTCAAGGGTTCTTCAAAAGGTAGAAATGTTGGCTTTCCTACATGGACAAAAGCCAGTGCTTAACTTCAAGAACCACAGGTGGCAGCTGGTCACGGTATCGAACCCCATGAGACCCACCCTATAGGAGATAACTGGTTGTCTCAGCCTGATCTATGCTGAGTGGAAAGCAGTTTGAATGGGAGCGGTGCCAGACTGATCTGCCAGAGCAAATGTTTCATGTGTCTTGTTCCCAGGCTACCTTGACCCATGCCCTACCCTTCCAGAAAGTTTCATGAAAATTGGTGTCGTAGTTTTTTGCGTAATCCTGCTGAAACACAGACATCACATAACCTTCTTGACGTAGGTATTAAACAAATCAAACAGACGTGGGTGAAAACAACCTCTTTGGAGGAGGTAACGAAAGAAAAGACAGACTGTGAGAAATCAGTCAGTCTGTCTGCTGACAAAGTAGATGGGTAAGTTGCAGAAACAGGTGCTACAATCGAGTTGTGTCATGTCATGTTGGCTTGTCAGACTGTCTGTGCAGCGGTATTGTACAAGTGTGTGTGGTTTGCATACACGTAACCTTTTATTTTGTATTCAGCTCCCTTCAAGACTTTGACAAAGTTTTAATTTACAATACCACTATTAACCTGATGTATCTTAATGTTGTCTCTTAAGTAATGCCACTCACTCCCAGACTAGGCCAGTAAATCCTACAGCTGCAGGAGTGGGGCACAGGTTTTTGTCTTCATTGCAAGAAAAAAAAACATTTGTCCCACAATCACAAGGTGGCTCACAGCAGCAGTGTCTGAATTACTGCAGCATCCCACAAGGTGCTCTGACACAGCACTTTGAAAAGTAGGCCAAGGTGAATATGCACTCATTATATGCTGTGGCTATTATAAAATGAGAGTCCCATAGAAAACTATTTCTATCTAAAATATGTATAATCATCGTACAAGAGGTCCATAAATATCACTCTCTCCAGCAACCTAATTACCAACAATTGAGTTTCTGCAACTCAGTCTACACTATGTGGAGAAATTATATAAGACCAGCAGTCAGGCTTCAAATAACTCTTTGATAATGACTGTAAATCTGCCAAAGCCGTGCTAAGTCAATGCAAATTAGCCCATCGGGCATAAGGGAAGGAAAAATGGGGGAGGGATAGGAAAATGTTCCTTTGGGATTTTAGCTTAATACTAAGTTTTAGGTCTCGCTGTTTTTCCACAGGGCTAAAGCGCAGCTTTCCACAGGTCCAGGTCCAGGTCTGCTGGTTAACAGCTAACCTGCTGCTGTTCCAAACAGCGATGACTGCAGACTCTATAGAAAATTCTTATGGAACACACTTCATTTCAGGAAAAAATAATTTCCAGATTTCATCTCTTTCTATTGTAGGATTGGTTGTTAATCAACATTTTCCAAAGCTGCTCCATTACAATACAAGAGATTTAAAAGCAAACACTAGAAGATAATTAACTTCACACTTGTTGTTTTTTTAGGAAGTATTTTGTCATTTAACAAAATAATCCAAACATCTTAAACTCATCTATTTAATGAACTCTAAACAAAACCCAATGAAGACCCTATCACTATCACAGGATCATATCAAACAATAATTAAACTACACAAAGACTGACCACTATGAAAACTATGAAAAAGAAGTCACTATACCCTTCTCTCCACACACACAATAACACTTACACACACATATATAATTCAGACAAGGTATACATCTTGCTCTTGTCTGTCGACTTACATAGGAACTTATTTTCCGCTTTTTCTTATTCTGTAGTTAATATGCCTGTAATTTATTTGGAGGGAAGTTTGTTGGATTCTGTTAAAAAGGTGAGAAAAGGCAGAGAAGAGAGCTTCAAGCTGATCAGGTGCAGAGCTGGGAGGTGGGCCAGTGCGCAGCTGCTGAAAACAGGAATTTTAGGCCAGGTCCTGAAGAAGCTGGAGCAGGTTATTGTAATAAGTAATAATTAGCTACAACCCAAAACCTGGAGGTTATATGGATTTTACACATAAGCCCTTTCCAGAAATGAGGCCCAGAAATGTCAGTGAAGCTTCTACTGGGTGGTATTTTCACCTGCATGTGGAAACGTACAGTATATCTCTTCCTTGCTATTGCATTCAAATTAAATGTCACCAGAGCCATCTCCAAGGCTGCACTTTCTTTCTTTCTAATAATATCTTGGCAGCAGATCCATGACCCTAACAGGTGGTTGGATTGGCAAGTCACCACGCTGAGGTAAAAGGTGGAAGGTCATCCAATACACCTGCACCTGTTGCACTTCTGAAAGACATGCAACTGCAGCTGCGGCTTCTCCAGACCATCACAGAGCAGCAGCCTATAATGCTCAGAGTCTTGGCCCAGGCTGCAACTGGACTTCATCCAACTGAGACGTCTTACTGCTGTGATGTAACTAATTCAAGTCTTCAATCGGCCAAAAACTAGAAACAGCACAGGGGTACGGCTGAAGAGCAGGAATCTAGTGTAGTAGTAATGTGAGTTTAAATAAAGAATTGTAAATCAAAATTCAGATTAGAACTGCAGCGGTTAATCCATTAGTTGTCAATTATTAAATTAATCAGCAACTTGAATTTGAATGTTTTCTGGTTTCTACGAGAGTAAACTGAATATCTTCTGCGTTGCGGACCAAATAAGACATTTGAGGACATCATCTTGGGCTTTGGAAAATACTGACACTTTTCACCATTTTCTGACATTTCATGGGCCAAACAACAAATCAATTAATCAAGAAAATAGTCAACAGATTAATATGCAATGAAAATCATAAAAGCATTTTCTCTGTATTTTAACAAAGTAGTAAAATAGCTGCATTTTTACTTTTTAAACTGAGAAATGCCTGTCAAGCGTCCTTTCACTGCCTACATTAGACGTGTAGACACCTACCCACCCACCCCACTGTTTTATTAGTGGCTGTCTCAGAGCTGCCTAACCCTTCACCCTGATGCTTTAAATGAAACCTTTTGTCAGTGTCCTGGTCTAGTGTTTAGAACAAACTGAACAAGCAGTCAGTCAGGCAGTGTTTGGCTTTATAGACAAGGGAGAGTTTGGGGGGGAGAGAAGTTACACAATACTGCTGGCTGCTCTCACCAACACAAATGATTTATTGGCCAGAGAGAACGGGAATGAAAGACAGAGATACGACCGATTGGCAGAACAGGAGAAAGTGAGGAGGTAAAAGGATGTGAATGTGAATCAGACTGAGTAATGGGAAAAGAAAAAGTGAGGACCATGCAAAGTGAGAGTGGACACTGGTTTAGCCAAAGCCTCCTGGAGCCAGCCTTTCTCTGGATAATGAATGGTTGGAAATCGTTAAAAAGAACAAGAAAATGAGAGAAGACACAAAAAGGAGGATGGTGGTAAAAAGACACCCAGAAAAAAGGAGCCTTTTAAGGACTTCTGGCGCAGAAGTGGACAGCCATCAAGCATTTGGCTCAACTCACATGGCAATCATATTCACCAGGAGAAATTTAAGTTCACCATCAAGTAGAATCCTGCACCACCAGAAAAGCAATACCTTATGAGAAACATTATCCCTTTACTCTGAGCAATATAGTACTGTTTTACTCAAGGCGCTGATAGACCTAGTGCCCTGTGTTAAATGATCCTGTCCACAGTCTCATGCAGCAGTGAACAGTAATATCATAATAAACCAGAAGGTTGAACTGAAGGACTGTCTCCACTTACAGCCTTCTTTAATGAAAGCTCAAAACTTGCAACAGTTTTGACAAGTTAAACAATTTAAATTTTTTACTTACTTAAATAAACAGCTTTTTTACTCACCCAATCAAAGAAGGGCAACTCAGTCTGTTTTGTATGTGTTTGTGTGTGTATAGGCAGCAACAATGCTGTTTTATTGAGTGTAATTTGAATATAATAAGTGCAATTTGAAAGACATTATTTTTAGACTCATTAAGCTTTTTGGCCGTGGATTCCACACGTAATAAACTGGGAACGGGGAACTGTGGTAGGGGTCAGCGGGTAAGAAACAATGAAGATACATGTCTGCCTTTCATATCTAATCTCTGAGTTAAAAACAAAAACAAAACACCAATTACATTTAGTTTCAAATCAACTTAGTGTCAAATCAGACACATATGGCCAACTGCCAATGCGTTTCATATGCTCATGAAAGGAACAATTTTAATTACATTGTTACTGAGAAATAAAATAAAAGTGGCAAGAACGGTGCCATGTAGAACAGCAGGTTACAAGCAGGTCAAACTTAGCATAAGTGTAGATCTAATTTTAGTGAGGGAGTTTAACTTTTAGAGTACAGACTTGGTCCTGAGTTAAATGTGGTTACAATGCCCCTTAAAAGGATTGAAAACACAAGTATAAAGTGGACAAAAAGAGAAGAGTTTTCTTGGTTGAACAAATGCTGGAATAGACTGGGACAGAAAAAAGTCCACGCACAGGTGAGATCCCCCGTCTGGTTCCATTTTTTTCCCCGATACCTTAGGTAAGCAAACGTACATTTATGATTACCATCAATTTTCATACCACGGTATGCCTTGCATATACTAGTGCAACCCTATATCTGACTGAAGAAATAGCTATTCAAACAAGTGGAAGAGATAAGATTGTTATCTTCACCATATCCGGGATGATGTGTTGACAACAGCCAAGACAGAAACTAAAGAGTCCTGGAAAATCAGGCCAAAAGGCCAACAGAGAGTCAGACTCATGAAGTCAAAAAAAACTTCTCTTGCATATCTATGAAACTGTTCATTGCATTCAGCTGAATCATACTCTCCTGGTAATGTTAAACTAATGTCTACTCAGAAAGCACAGTGCTCAGTTGGAGAGTGGACATGCATGTTGAGTTATTCACAAAAGAGCTGAGCTCTTGGTTAACCATCAGTGAGAGTGGGTGGATAAGAAAACCTCTGCCTAAGCAGGATGTGTGATCACTCCACAGTCTGCCAAACTCCTTCTTGCCTGATTTATGTGAAAGCAATAATCAAATGTTTGTTGTGTGCCGTGTCACTTGCAGCATTACGTAGTGTTTGGTCAGTGTAGACCAGACCGAGCCAAGTTTACATTCCAGCATATCAGTTCCTATTTGAACCAGGAGGAAGGAAGGGCAGGGGTTAAAGAAGACTCACGCACCATATCTCTGCAAAACCAAAACATGCCTCATCCAAGACCAACATCCAGCAAACAGATATTCGCCCAAACCCTAAAACACCTTTGCATCCACTGTTCCATCTCTCCATTCTGGACTGCAGCAAAGTTTTGAGTACTCCAGTCTTTACTTCCCTTCGCCAGTCTGTTTCCCATGATTAGCTGTGTGTGGAAGACTGCAGCTTTCCTATAAGTATACCTAATTTGAAGGGGTGGGGTGCTCAGCCTTCATTTACTCTGTGCACAGCATGCCTCAAGGCAACAACACAGTTAAGAGGCCCTGCCCACTCCTCCATCCCATACAAACTCTCCTCATTTTCAACACAACACAAGACAAAAGCCCCTCAAAATTGGTTAAAAATAGACCGCAATTTCATGTTTCACAAGGGACAAAAGAAGTACAATGCGGGTTTATGCATGTTTCGGCACGTCACAAGGTCTTACAAGTCTGAGGGTGAACAAGCTGAGGTTGTATATTCTCATGACAGAGATTCAGGCAGCAGAATAGTTTGCCTGAAGTTAGAAGAATGCACCAATGTGTGGGAAATGGAAGAAAGTTTCTCAAAACTCTCTCAGCATTTGGATAGTACTAAGGGCAGGGGTCCACTACTTGCATTCCAATAAACACAGGAGTTAAAATGAAATGAGAATGATTTCAACAGTTGAAATGTCATGAGAACATTGTGTTCTTGTTGGAAAAACATGGATATGGCAGTAATTTAGGCAGTCAAGAGCAGTCAACACAAGATAAATTGCCTGTTGTAAGAGACTGCAGCTAAAAGGAGTATGTATACTCCACCATCAACAATAAGCAAGACACATGAGAGCACGGCATATCCCCCCCAGCCCCAACAAAATCGAACTTGTTATTGATGTTAGCTTAGTTTCATTGAGTTTGCCTTTTGACAGCAAAGGAGTCAAGTAGTGCCTCAGGTAGTTTACTGGGAAACTGTCTAATGGTTGTCTAGTTCTGCTCTGGCAATGAAATGCTGGCAAATGGCATGACGGACAACATGGATGGACGACAGACAAAATGAGCAAAAGGCACCACTCCAAAGCATAACTGATAAACTGTGAAAAATGTTGAATAGTTTTCCAGTTATGCTTCAGAAACAAAATGATGACAGACACACAAACAGACTATATCGCTATATCACTATACAGGATAAAAATGAGTCTGTAAGCTGAGAGAGCAGAACAGAGATTGCAAAAAAAAAAAAAAAGAAAAAAAAAGTCAACCACATCATATGATGAGAATGTGTGTATGAGTGTCCACTTGTGTAAGTAAGAAAAGGTTACAATTAGGTCAAAGCACGGTCAGTGGAAGGTAGGTGTTGAGTGGGATATTTGGGACAGCACAGCGAAGCAGTTATTAGAGTGTGGGTGTTGATCATTTTAACTTGCACTGATGTCACCAAAGTGGCTTTGTGGAGGTGGAGAGTTCTTTACTCCCACAAACATAACCTCACAACTAGGTGATAATGGATTTCTATGTGTGTGTGTATGTGTTTCTCACAACAGCTTAAATAACTAGCTTAATCATACTGTTTTGTTAGTGCAACCATGCTAAGTTAACAAAAGACTGATAAACCTGAAGTCAGTTTAAAACACTTTTTTTTTTAACCGTACAACACCTGTTCCTGACATGGCCTCTGAAGTCAAGCGGACTCAGCCCCAGGTGCATTCACTCACTCACACACACACACAATCACTCCCTTGTACACACAAAAACATGTGCAGCTCAGCACAAACTATAATTCTGTCCTAGACAATTGTTTTGATGCTGTGTCTGATGTTTTTCTCTACAGCTACTGTAGAATGGCTAGTGCGCCGTATGATTGAGCTAAAGACAACCTCAGCCCACACATAAGTGCTTTGCTTCCAGTTTGTTCTGTCCTGTATCCCTACAGTCAGGACACAGACAGGCCGAGTTTTCTACAAAACAGAGAGTAACTCTGTCCCATGTTTCAAATGCCATGGTCAACTGTTGTTGGACAAAGGGACAAAACATGTTGCCTTGGCAACGCTCCCCTGAAATAACTGTGCTGGGTTACTCTGGGAAAATCTAGCTTGTACATTCACAAAAAGAACTGACAGAAAACTTTGTAAGTAAGCGTGTCTTTTTCTTCATATTTTAAAGTGTATAAATTATACGAAAGTGGAATTCAGTGAACTAGCTACGTTTCAACCCATAACAAGTCCTTTCCTTGGAGTCATATGCCAAGAAAAATCTACTAAAGCTGCACTAACACATTAGGTTTGCATGGTAGCACATGTTCTATGTAGGCCAACATTTTCAGCTATTCACCCACTCTATCCTTCAAATCAGTGACAGAACACATTTCTCTTTATCTTGCTCTCACTGCAGCTACACCTTCAAAGCCGCCATGTCCTTTGCATAAAATGATGGTGGTGATGTTTCGTGTTGGGTGTTCACTGTAGGTGGGCAACCCCAAATCGATGCCTCAGAATTGTGATCTCTCCCAGGCCTTTGCTAACCCATTCCTTTCCCCCAAAACTGTGCCACATCCTGCAGGTTAGAACCGCAACCCATCTGGGTTTGGTTAGAGCCAAGACACAAGAGCCATAAAACTAGTCAGAGAGGAAAACAGAGGGGCACCTCCTCATCTAAAGCCCCAACCAGTGCTCTCAGATGGGGGCTCTGATGTGGTCTGGAGCAACATTACACTGGCAAAAGCTGGCAGTCTTCAAGTTTGACCTGATGTCATCACAATACAAAATTCATATTGATCTTAAATGCAGTCTCTCTTTTGCATGTAATGCTGATTACAGCCATGTGACACATTTTTCACTGAATATTTCAAACTGTGTGCAATACACATACCACTGCTTGACATACACACATAATTCAATTGAAGGCATTAATCTACCGTACATCAATATAAAAATATGGTTTCGGTTATATTTTTGACCTATAGCTGCACATCAAATAAATGCTGAAATAATGCCAAAGCTGAGACAGCTTTGAATTAAATGAGATTCATAAAATCATAAAATGCCACTCACGCCCCTACCTGATGTTATTCATTATACACCAAAGACAAATGTTAAATATATGCACAATTTACCAAGATTATGAAGCTGTTTATTCACAACAAAACAATTATTCAGATGTGCCTGGTGTGACAAGCGACGTTCTATATTTAGTGTCACTTGATATCTCTAGCAACAAACCCTTACTACTCTCCTTTTGATCATCCATTCAGAAACTAGATGAAAAGATGAAGAGTGACATACAGAGAGATCGATGAATGGAAGCAGGGCATCCGTGTCCGTCCTTTGTCTCACCCTATAAAAATATCATCTACGTTCTGGTGTCACGGTCATTTACCAGTGCTTGCAAATACAATTTTGCACAGTGCAGATTTCTTGTCATTTTTGGTGCATATAATAAATAACGAAGTGGCAAGAACAAACAGTCCCTGCTATTGGATTTCACGTACAAATTGTAACCTAACTGCATTTAGCATCTAGCAGGTTTCTACAGGAGTGAAGAAAAGAAAAAAATCCACAAAGCATCCATCCTAGCTTCTGTTACATACAGTATATGTAAAACCTCTGAGCAGGCCTCTTCCCTCCAGAGAATCTCCCATACAGTATGGAAGAATCAAATCAATAAGAGGAGTACTATTTCAACTGCTGCTGCTTTAGGTTTAATCAATTAATATTAAGTGTGCCAACATGCTGCAGTGCAAACACATCAGACATCATACAGTAATCAAACAACTGCTGATCTTCTTCATTAATAACACCTAATAATTAATTACCACTGGCATTAATACAGGCATAAATCGTCTGGGCACTGAGTGGTTTTTCCAGTTTTTCTCTCAGAACGGGAAGTTGCACTGGGGCTCTTGCTCAACAAGTGTGTTAGCCACTTAAACAAACACACAAAACTCAGCACATGACTTTCAGTATCAACACCCTGTGGTGTCACTTCATTCCTATTTACGCTGCTGGGCTTGTTGGCTTAGCGTTTCACTCTCAGAAATTACTGTATGAGGAAAGGCACTGGTGTTAATACCCATCATGGTCTGCGGGTCTAAGTCAGAAGAAAAGCTGTGATCATGCATTAACCAAGTTCCCACTCTGTCATATAGTCAGAATTCTAGTTACTGTAATTGATCAATCGATATCAACTTTTGAAATATATACAGTGTTTTACTTGGGGCAGAGAAAATTTGGCAGCCAATGAGAAAAAGGTTTCGCTCACCATTTCGTCCAGAGCATAGCGAAGCAAGCCATGCTCGTAAAGGATGAAGAACCTCCTTTGCCATTTCTGCATAGATCAAAAGAAGAAAACAGTTACTCACATGGTCATATGACTGATATCAGCATTAGTCATAGCATTATATTGCATCAGGATTTTATAATGGGTGAAGCCACATGAGGAAGATGTAGAAATAATTAGCAGAAATAAACGTAATTATTTTTACAAAACCTAGCCATTGTTGTTTAATAAATACTGTTATACATATGGACAAATATTCAGTTTCTAAAGCCAGTGATTTCTTACTACATCTGTAAATTTATCAGTGAATTACTCCAGTCCTTTTCATCTCATATACAGGGTATTAACACCTACTAAATACACTGTTGCACATACAAACAAACAGTAGATACACATGGGAAAGCAAGCCTTTGGGAAACAGTTGCTATGCAGAGGCAACCAACTTCTTGGCACAGTTTCAGCATAGACCACATCAAAAGGTTTTAAAGCAGGATGGACTACATTTTATATTCATGCTTCACTTCAGATATCAATCATCAACTTTTCTGATTATTTTTCAGGGAAGCTCAGAAATAGTGCATTGATCAGAAACCTGTTTGATGTCCCAGCTAAATGCAATGACTAAAACACAAGAGGAGCTCAATATTAATAGATACAGAAGAAGCTATAGTTGTCATGTTGAAGGTACAAGGTCAAATGTAACACAACAACCTGTCAGTGTATCTCTACCTCCTCCAAGGAGGTTGTGTTTTCATTACCACATTCTCACATTCCTTCTAGTTTGGTCATTTTATTGATTTCTGTGCAAAAGATACATTGACAGTTCCCACTGATCTCCTTTCTCATTGGCTGGATCAGCTCTCGGCTGCCTCACTCCATCCTAAATGCATCATTTTGTCTAAGTGTTAAATTTCCTTGGCTCCAGCTCTGACAGGGACCACTCCATAAAATATTGAGAGGTGCTTTGTAACCTAAAAGGCAGAGGAGGGTCTCAAAAAGGGGGTGCTGATAAGCTTCACAGACCATGTTAAAAGGTTACTACAGTCATATCACCAGATGCCATGGAAAGAAAAAAAAAAAGAAAAAAAGGTGACGTGTTGCTTCAAAGGAGCAACTAAAAACAAATAACAGCATCCCAACACTGTTATCAACACAACAGTGTGGTACTAAAGAGACGAGAGACAAAAATGCACAACCTGTCAAACCAAAACGGTCCTAAAACATGACTCATCCAGCACGTCAGCTTTTTCTCTATTACTTGTTTGTTGGTCAGTGAAAACCTGACCAATCTGCATGCCTCAGCACTAGGTACAGACCACCAATTATACAACCACAGTGAAAAGGTGTTTGTAAGAATAGACAGGACACATGAGTGATGATGTCAAAGTGACAACAGACTGCTGACAGTAGTTAAGTTGAAGGATCCAGAGTTGCTTTTCCCAAATCCATATGGAAACCATCAGTGCGGCTGTGTGAACTGGGATTTTTCCTACACCTCCCCCACGTTCTCATACTCCTCTTTGAGATGCAACACCACAATACAATCAGGAAACTGATAAGAGAAGTGGTGCAACAGAGCAAGTGCCCCATAATACGATGCTTAGGGAGGAGAATTCATTAAATAAAGTCGATGTTAGGCTTATTATTACCTCGCTAAAGAGGCTTCTTCTGACTGGGGGCCAAGCCTACTACTGAATGCTGATAAATCCACAAAAAGTAGCTAGAGATTCACAACTACTGTAGTGGTCCTTGTGCTTGCACATCGAAAAGGCAACAAAATGTAAACGTAGAATGTGCAAGCCAATTTAGTACTTTAACCTGCCTTTGCTTTGCCTGATAGTGCACTAAATTACAGCCTACCAAGCTTTTGCTTTAGCCTCAGCTAAACCCATTTGCTGTACTTCATAACAGGAGCTGAGTCTAAACACTCTAACAAATGGTCCCGCATTAAAAACAAACCCAAAGAGGTGAAGAAAAGTTAAACACTTAATAATCCACTTACCCGAGATCTGTGCAAGGGATTGTCAAAATTTGTTCCCTCTGGTGCCAGTAGCAACCACCCCCCATATATAGGCTTGGCCTGGTGAGGAAATAACACAATTACAATGTTGAAAGTGAACATTAGCAGGGACATTAACATATTGATTTACAGTTCAACTATGAATTTATTAATTCACTGGAGATACTGTAATGACTGCAAGCAGGTCCCTAGTATCACATACAAAACAAAAAAAAGACAAATATCAAACCATATCACACTGACACACACAACTCCAGAAAGGTGTCTATTAGTCAGATTCACTGCTGCCACGGCTTGGCTGAGGGCTACATTCTCCAGCTGGCTTTATTCCAGAACACCATGCTGCCATGGAAAAAAAAAGGAAAGGCTAACACACATGATTTTCCCTCTGATCCTCTAAGTGGGTGGACTGGTGGGTGGAGGGGGCAGCGAGAGGCAGAAGCCAGCAAGAAAAACAGTGGATGAGAAACTTAAGGGAGAGAGAAGTAGCACAGCGCCGTGGAGCTTTTTGTGGCTACAGATTTGCAATTCAAACTTATACTGAGAATTGCAAGTTGGCCTGGCAGTCTTTCTTAAATACTTCTGGTACGTACTTGAAATGTAGCCACGCTCGCAGTCAGCAATCATTTGTCGAGCCTGCATACTCCTTGTTATGAGTACAGAAGCACGTATTTTACTAAATAATGCCTAGACTCAACTCTTACCTACAAGTAAACAGCTTAAACAATTAAGTACCTTACGTAATTCAATTGCAGTCCCAAGTCTATGAAACAGTAGCTTACAAATCAAGTGGAAAAGCTCTGACATTTACAGCCACCCAGCTCCTTCATGCCCTTCTATCAGTGGTTTTGATTACAGTCATAACTTGACTCTATGTGAAGTCATGTATAATCCACCATAAAATCCTGTTCCACTTTTGATTACAGAAGGTACAGGACATTTCTCAGCTGAGGGATTTTGTAAACAAAATGACATGACAGTCATTTTTCAATGACAATTTACCAGTTCTACCACAACTTTAGACTGTTACAAGTTTGAGCAGATAAAGCATTAACTACTGAATGTAACAGAACCCAAAAGATGTGACTGCAGGAAACAGCAGTTAGGGTTCAAGAGGACTGATACTAGGACACTATCTGCATCCGTGCCTGTGGAAAATCAGTTTCAAGTCAAACATTAAAACTGAACAGTTAAGGAAAATTTTCCATCTCCCCTCACATGACCTGACAGCAGTGTGAATGGCAAGGCCTCCTGAGAGAGAAATAGATGAGATGAATCTAGGTCATTTTTTACCCTCCAATGGCTCAGCAGTTAAACCGAGTCACTTAAGTATTCCTGTGTGTTTATTTCACAATCACACCTACCTTCCTGTTCCCTCCCATCATAAATGACTGCGTTTTATATGATAACATTGAGCTTCAAGAGGTGAGTCTGTGAGGGTGAGGCAAAAGGTCTGGTAGGAAATATGCATGGAATGAGATTCACAGACCTTCAGTATCTTCTCATATTAGGACAACACTTAACATGAATGACCTGTCCCGGATCTACAGTCTACGGCAGCAAACGCTCGCTGAGTGCAGTTATCAAAGGATAAGCTCGAGAGGCAAAAGGGGCAGATAAAAAAAAACCTTCAAGAGTATTTCCACCCCAATGTCACAGGTCATGATGGATAACATTAGAGGAAAATGTGTACAATGTCCACCTCCAGTTATGTTGAAGATACTGCCCAGTGGAGAGGCATTAATGCCATTCACAAACATGACATCAACCTGGATCGGTGACTCTTAACCTGTAACACTGAACAGCAACAAGAATATCCACTGTATCCACCATCTGAGTTCACTGTGACCTAATGCAATTATTCACTACCTGCCAGGATAAACAATACAGCCAGCAGGGAGTATTAACAGGAGTATTTCCATTTGCTGTAAATATGTTACTGAAACACTGTGTAGAAAGTCTCCTAACCACAGTGCATTTGGAAATATGGAAAACAACAGCCTGGCCAAGAAAACTGAATACAATAAAATGCCAAAAAGTGATTTCTAGCAGCAACCCCCTGTTGTGACCCTTCGTCAGCTTTTATCTATTTATTTATTTACCAAAATAGCAGAAATCCAAATGATTCAACAAAAACAGCTGATAGCGGACTACTGTGTTGGATGCTTGGAGGCTGGGCGGAGGCCTATATATCTGCATGGAATAAGGTCAGGCCCTTGGGCAGGAAACTATGTCCAATTAACCCAACCTTTACATCATGGTCCACTGAGCACACAGTTTTGTTTTTTTTTAAATGTGCACATCAAACTTGGATATACAACCTTTTCCCTTTCAACAGACTATACAGATATTGAAATAGAAATATTGCACAATACAAGAAATGTAATATTTCTTTAAAAAAGCATGAATTTATTCACCTGATTTAAGTCCTCGTCGTTCAGCAAGTGTGATTCTCTGGGCTTAAAGCAGTTCTGACATTTACTTTTGTTGAAAATGTTGGCTTGAAATTTCCGACAAGGATTATCTTTGAAAGACATGGTTGATGAAAAAAAAAAAAAAAAGCGTCACTTGCTGAAAACAACGGTTCAAAGAAATCCTTGTTTTTTGTTTTTTTTAAAAAAAGAAAATCTATTTTTTTGCAGCCAAATTGGGGGAAGCCAACTGGCCCAAAGATAACAGCACAACTTTTAAGAGCAAACGTAAAGCACAATAAAGTGGCCCTAGCGCGGTGTTCACCTGTCCGAGGTTACCTGAGGGGGTCGTTAACCTCTCGTTAAGTTATATCTATGATACTCATCTTGCGCGAGGGGTTGCCTCCTGCAGCTAACGTTGTTTGCTAACTTTTGTTTTTGTAAACAGGCTTACTAAAAAAAAAAAAAAAAAAAAAAAGTTCAATAAGTCGTCGACAGCGGAGGCAGTTGGGTTTTTTTTTTTTTTTTCCTCCTTAATTGCTTTCTCCAAAGGGGTGTCGACGTTTCACAGGTGACATTCCGGGCCTGGAGCTCACTGCAAAGGTCCCGTCATCCTCCATCGGGCGGAACGGCAATACCGAGGGAGGGAGTCCACTCCGGCCCCTCACTCGTTGTCTTCTATCTAACAAGTGATACCGCATTCATTGCCGTTAAATCTATTTTACGCTTCTAACGTCGCTGTTCAAGGCCAGGCACCGCTGTCCAACTTTCGAAACGCCATCGACTCGGCTGTCATTCCGTCGGAGCCATACCGCTGAGTCCCGTTTCGTCGTAGCAGCCTTCCAGTTGGCACTGATACGCAGTCTGCGGCTGATGTTTTCGTGAAAATCCTGGCTGGGGCCGGACATCCAGTCGGTGGAGAGGTGGGGAGGTGTTCAGACGGGAGGGGGAGTGAAAGCGGTGAGGGACAGCAGTGTCGGCCAATCACAAGCGCTGCCCCGCCCACAGCCGAGGCCGTGTCTTTATCTGTCCAATAGAAAGCTTTCAACCGTCTCCAACGCTTTGGCTCAAGCTTGGTGGGCTTTAAAGAGCCCATGATAACAAAAACCTGGTGTAAAACTGTGATGTTAAAGATCATATCAGTGCTTTCAGACAAACATGCAAAGCCTCGAAGAAAGGCTTATGATGAACTGAAAATATTTATTTATTTACATTTTTTATTTTGACTTTATGAATTATTTCATACATTTATTGACTTCAGTTGTGTTTCTTATGTTATCTTTATAGGTATTTGTTGTCTTTAATATCTGTTGCTGATGCCTTGATAATTCTTAGTTCATTTTCAAAGGAAAAAAAAGTGATATTATTAATATTAGTCTGCCCAAGGGATATATCCTCTTGTCTGTTTTGCTTTCTAGTTCCCTAAGCAGACTTTTAATTCACTGATGTGTATGTGTTGGAGGCTATTTTAGGTGCAATAAATGCTGCTGTCAAATGTGGGATGATAGTTTTGGAATTTGTAAAATGTTTGCTGTTTTTCCTTTATATTAAGCGTTTTGTTTTTGTCTTTAAATATCTTGGGGGCATGTTGAAAATAGCAGTATTAGCCTACTTTAACATGCCTATAATAAATTACGGCAAGTGTAACTTTAAAATCTACAACTTTGGCCTATATATCTTCTTATGGGAGCTGTTAAAGCCTAGTATGGAGAAGTAAAGAGCCTCTATGAAGGAGACTATTACTACTATAACATTTAGAAAGGTGCAAATTAAGAAAAAGATCATTCAAATATAATACCCAAAGGTTTGAGAAAGGGCAGGTGTTACTTTTAAACAAGGAACGTGATCCTGGTGAAGTGTTATGATTTCAGGCTACAGAGCACCATCTGTTGGTCTTAAATTTCCAATGGCTGCGTCCAAGACCGGGTCACGTTATGAGATGGAAACAAACCATCTTGCACAAATATGTCAGAGTCAAAGCAGATGAATGGTAGAAAGCAGGTGGACTTGAGTTTGTGAATTCTGCAATTCTTCAACCGTACAAATGGCAGATGAGTGTGGAAACACTGATGGACGGGACGTCCCTGGCTTTGCATTCTTCCCCCAAGGCAGTTTATTTTAAGCCGGGCCTATAAGTGTCTCCTGATTTTGACAGGAGGAAAGGAAAGTCAGGGGAGAACTTTAGGCATTTTATAGTCAAGATGACATTCCTGACAGTGTGATCATTACAGACTGTGATGCAAAAGAAATGCATACTGTACACCGAGAGGAACCGGTGTCTCTGCAGAGCACAGAAAACAAGATGAAGAATGTCTGCTGTCGTTGACAAGTACTTTGAAATCCACATTAAAGAGAAGGGCTACGTTCTTTTTCACTTTTTCCAATTTTATGCTCCAATTCCATCCTGTCATCAAATTATAATACAGTACGTGTTTAAAACAGATGCCTTGGCACACAAAGAGCGTATTCATTCTGCCAGTGAAAAGTCATTTATTTACTCAACTTGTAAGGGTGCAACATTTTATTTAGGGTGCTTTTTGCGGGTCGGGACAGCAACGTCAAGGTAAAGTACACAGTGATTTGACCATTTTTACAACAACTGCGTAAACATGGTACAATATAACACAGATCGTCTTAAATATCCAAATAAAGAACTCAGCAAAGCACATTTCAGTGATGCTTTATACAATTCTTATACTTTTTTCTCTGTTCAGTTTTATTCTTAAACATGTTGTTTATGTAACCATGACGAAAAACAAAGGGAACATTGGCTACGTAACAAAAATATAATATCAAAATGCTATAACAACATACATATGTATAAAATGCATGCTTCCTTCGCATTTATTATCCAGTCATTTCATTCTTAACATCCTGTAACAGAAGCATTGGTGGCTACATTATGCACACAGTACTACACTCGGTATTGTGCACTCCTTCTTGTGTAGTTTTGGGAGTATTATGTAAAGTGGTTAACAATGTTCTACAAAAGCTTTTAATTAGGGCAAACTAACTTTAACTGCGCACCCTTTGTCCATACATTTTGTCACACTATATAAATATCACTCCCTGTTGCATTCACAATCAGTGGGCACTAGTTTTGTGCAGCTGAGTCGTCCAATATGAACGTAATGTCTGAGGAGACGGCCGATTTAAAAAGGATAAATCCTATCTATACTAAAGCCAAGACTGAGTTCTTATGTTCATATGTGCTTTGAGGTAAAATATGTTTCATCAGAACTGATCACAATAGCCTACACAAAATCATCAGGAAGCTGTGTGTCCACGTGAAGATAGTTTGTTCTGTTTTTAGGCCAAAGAGTTACATTTTTTTACCCTGTGAACAAAATAAACGTAAAGTTAATCAGGACTTCAGAAAATCAGGCGTGTACTGCATGTTAACGATAGATTTGTACGCCCACGAGGCAGCGTTTAGAAGAGACTGGCTTTCTTTTTCATGTCGTTGCGTTTCCAAAGTGGAAGTCTGTCAAATTCTTGGATCTCCATGCCAAAGAGCTCAAAGAATGAATCTGGTGACAGGTGGCGCTGCAATGAAGAGCAGAAGAGAGTCAAAAATAACATATATGCAATAGAGATTTATTCGTTCCTAGTTTCTATTCGGAGACAAAATGAATAATAATGCAAAAAAAAATGTTTTTTTCACACAAGATCTCGTACCTCAAGTCTTGTTCTGTCCACATCCTTGGGAAGTTTCACTCGGCCTCTGTTGGCAACTGTGAGCATTTCATATGGGTAGACCTTTAAAAGACAAATATGAATTAAAAATAGTTTTTAGGTTGTCTAGGACTATTAGCCAACCCTAAACTTCTTTTGAATGGTTACACTATGAGCTATTAGGATTAGTGATGACGTTATAAGATCATGCACCAAGAATAGAAACGTCTATTGTGAAACCGTTGCACTAATAGTAGTTGCAGTCTGTAGCACCAGTGTTTCAGCTTCAGGAACAACAACAACAACAACAATAACAACCAAAACAACAACACTGTCAAGATCTTCCTTTCCTTCCTCTCTAACAAAAA
>JAPQRN010000012.1:7466608-7480277 GCA_037367275.1 Coranthus polyacanthus
TATCTTGAATACATAAATCAGCCATTTGAAGAGATAAATCACAACTTATTTTTTAATGCACGTGTTACCGAAAACGTACATTTTAAATACTTCATGAGAACAAATTAGTGCATTTAGGCGGCGTTGAGAGGCCATCTCGTTGTTGTTCTTTCCCCTCTTGTCAGTAAAACATACAGGCATTTAAATACTTTACAAATGACACAAAGTACAGGATTTTAGGTGGAGTCTCTCATTTCTTTCCTCTTCTGCTTCATGTTCAAAGAATTTTAAAATACTCAAAATGCTACTTCATCTAGGAATACACCTACTATTGGAGTAGCTGGTGTCATTAGGAGCAGCAGACACTGGTTGAATACATCGCTGACAGAGGCAGTCTTTTCCACTGAAAGTGACACAGTCCCCAGCAGGAAAGGGTTTTCTGTCCAACAGGCAAAAAGAGAGAAACTAGTTTCATATTACAGTTATATGGGAAAAGTTTCCCCACATCCAAAAGAATGTCTGCGTGGCTAAAAAAGTTACAAATTACTTGCAAATGGTGCACACGAAGCAGGCCGGGTGGTAGCTCTTCCCCAAGACTGTTACCACCTCTCCCTCCACAAAGTCCCCGCAGTTGTTGCAGAGTGTGCCATGAAGCCTCTGGAAGTCCAGCGGGCAAAGGTAGTCGCCGTTCTTCATGAAGAAGCCCGACTGAGCCAAGTCACAGCCGCACACTGCACGCAGTCAAGAAGTTGTCAACAACAGGAAAAGACAGTGAAAACCCCCCCCTTTTGACGCACTGTCACTATCCCGCTTTGTTTAGAATCATCTACTTTGAATTCGTTTTACAGCGTATTACAATGTATTAATCCACGAAGGACCTCATGAACAAAATGCTTTCACGTTCGTAGTTAAAAGTAGCTTTATAATCTATTGAAGGGATGAGATGAAGAAGTATCTGAACCGTCTGATTTGGTCATTCAGCCAGGGTGTGTGTGCGTTTATCAGCCCAGTCACACTTTGCTGACAGGGAAGCAGTGTTTTTCTCTGTCATTGTCAGACATCTGATACCACTGAAACCATTTCCGACGCTGTCGCCATGAACCTGTCACAGGCCAGCCACATCAGAATGCACTGAGATGCCAAGGACGGATTTATGCTGGTCTATTCTTGTCCCACTGTGTGTTATCCACAGTCAACACGGTCTTTGAAACACAATTTTTAACTATTTTAAGTCCAAACATTTAAATAATCCTAGACGGTTGTTGCATACAGACGACCTTAATGACAACCAAGAATGTCTTATGAATGTATTATTATTATTAGGCAGAATTTAATTTGATACCAAGTTTTACAATTTACTCGAACAAAATCACAGCCACTACTTCTCACTGTTTTTTTTTTAAATTTGGGTATTTCCAATTAAATGAAATAAAGCAAATTCTGATTACGTAAAGCATGCAGACCTCTTCTGTCCTCAGGTTTTTCCACTATTGTTAGTCTCTGAAAGTCCCTTTGTTTCCTCTGTGCTGTAAACACCATCACAATGCGATGAAAGGGTAACAAAATGAGAAGCTTGTCAGCCTCAATTAGTGAGCACAATCGCTTACGGAGGAAATATGTTTTTCACGAAACAGCGTAACTCCGGTGGATGAGTGTCTGACAACGCAGGAGATTCTCACAACAGTAGAAGTTTTGTAATAACGTGAATTTGATGGCACCGTAAAGCCTGACTAAATGAAAGTCTGCTCAAGTTTATTTAACCTGCTGAAAGCTTTTGTTTTATTTAAAGTGAGAATATACGTCCTGTCACAGTGTAAAAAAACTGAATTTAAAATTGAATCTCACCACAGTCTAAACTAACAGGACATGATCATAGTAGCAAACTAGATTTGGATAATAGGAAATAGTCATTTATGAAGCAAAAATACCAAACATTCTGTGAGGATTGTTACCTTTAGTTTTATACCATTGCAAGTTCATTCTCATATGCTTTTAGACTGTTCCTCAGATGAAAATAAGCCTTTTAAAGAGGCCTTTGTATTGCAAGTAGCTGAAATAAACTCACAAATGTACAATTCAGAGCACTCTTAAGCATGACTGACAACATATAATCTAATGTAACTTAAGTGTCATTACAGCACAGTCCATTAACGCATTTTAATTCGGTCCAGTTTACACACTCTTAACCTGATACGACTCACCCTTACAGGTGAAGCACTTGATGTGAAAGTGGCTGGTCTGGACTCGCAGCACCTCTCCTTTGCATGGCTCCCCACATCTGAGGCACTGAATGACCCGCTTCCCAGCTGGAGGACCCGGGTGGCAGCCGTCCTGAGCATGGACCACTACAGGAGCAAAGAAGGTGTCTGAAATGAGCATGTTGCAGTGTATGGAAATGCCATTCAATCCTCGATCATTTATCCTTTCGAATACATTCAAATCCTTCAAAGCGCTGCCACTCTTACTTACGTTTTGGGACACTTTCTGACATGCGCTGTATAAACTGCGATGCAGTCTTTAACATACAGTATGTCCACGGTCATGCTTTTATCACTGAAGAACGTCTGCTGATTCTAATGGTGAATGGTCTCTGTAGCAAAACATCTGCTCAATGTTTATTTCTACCAGCTCTTATCAATGCATTACCGGGTCAGGTGTTAAACGTACGTGCAGTTTAACTCTGGATCGGCTGCATTTTGTACTTTCTACATTTCATGGGGTTTGAAAAAAAACCAATCAGTGGTTTTTGTTTTTTGTTTTGTTCAGCCCAGTCCTCAAAGCATTAAACGTCTTTCTCAGTCAAGTCAAGTTTATCCTTTTTCTGCATGAGCAGGTCATTACAAAACAGCGGTCCCTCAGATTTGTCCTTTCAGTGGTTACATAACTAAATGCAATGTACACGAATGCTTTGGTTTGTCCCAAAGGCACATCGTCGCTATAATGTGTAGAGATCAGCTGAGGTGAAGAAGGGCACATATATTTTAAAACAGCTTTGACCCCGAACTTAGTCATACCGTACTGCAAAGCTCTGCCTCATTCCTTCTCTTTCTGTGTCTTTCGTGTTTATTTGGTAGGCAGAAGCAGCGGATGCCTGTGCAATCTAATCACAGCCCACTTGAAAGGTCCTGAATGTGATTAGCACAGGAGAGGGAGGAAAGAATGCGGCACGTCGAGTGGCTCTGCCTCCCAGCGCGTGGACAGTCAGCGCGCAAACAGATGAACACGCACACGAGCTTCATCTTGTCTTTTTTTTTTATACACAGTTCAATTCAGAGGAGTCGACACACACGCGCAAAAATGTGTTTTCTGAGATATTTCTGCCGTGTCGTCATGGGACTAAAGACATGCCATGCTTATCAAGAAGAAAAAAAACCAAAAGAGTTTATTCCGAACCCAAAGATTTCCTCACACTTACTGCGGAACGGGGGGAAAAGTTTATTTCCATTGACCAACTCAGCCACGTGAATTTCTAAGAAAATTGAGTCAAGCACCTTTGGTATGTGGCTCTAAGTCTGCCTCACAACAGGAGAGATTTGTTACTGTGGCAACAACCACGTACTAACAAAATAGATTAAGACGTCTCCATCTGAACATCAAGTTCACTGCAGCTGGTTTCGAACACTTAAGATAGTATGTACATCACGTAGAATTGTAAAACACATACAAGCCAGCCAGTGTTTTAAATCAAGTTGAATGGAGAAGAACAGGCTCAAGTACACATCAAGCCCACAGAGTAATGTATGGTAGCCCTGTAATATTATACTATATACAAGCCACAGTATAGAGTTGTCGCTTCTGGATGAATGGAAAAATTAGAGTCGTCAAATGGAAGGATTTTAAGACTCCCGAAGGTCCTCCAGTCTTTCTTGGTGTCTATCAGAATGTGAAGCTGATATTGTGTCAAGTATTAGCAAAAGGTCGATTTAGAAAGACCGCAAATGGAGAGAAACCTGAGACGCACAGCTGATCACACACCCCCAGTGTCCCCCGCTACGAAAACCTGCATCTGTGTCAATCTAGGTGAGGGAGTATCTATATTAGCTGTCCAGATTTTTCAGGCGTTCACGTACATTGAAAATTCAACTGTTATCCGAGCGCATTTTATTACAACAGCAATGAAATTATCTTCATGCGCTTCACATACTTCTAAGACTATAAATAAAACTGTGGATATCAGAACACCATGATATTTCATTTGAATTCAAATTAACGGCTGTTATATGAGCCTTCGCATTGTTTTAGCTTTCTGCATGATCCCATTGTTACTCGTGTACTGAGCTGTGCGTACAGAGTTTTGATAACTGACAAAGGAGAAGGAGATTCTTGGAGTTCGTGTCCTTGCATGTTTTAAGTACAAAAATACAAAAGAAATGTATCATTTTACTGCACGATGGTTACTGTATGATTCCTGCACTCCAACGATCCAGCACATCTCTAAATTGCAGAGCTTTTTCTCTCCTGGAGACTTATTTTTTGAAAAAGCAGTCAGGCTGAATAGAGGAGGTTCACATGCTGTGATTCAGAATGACTCAATAGCGTCGTTTAATAATGCTCAGTGACGGGTAAGGTGATGTAAAAGCTCGAATGAATCATGTGAATCAGCAGTCGGTCTTTACTTCATTGTCAGTGAAGCAGCAGTTCCTTGACCGCAGGAGAAGCAGGAGGAGGCTTTTTATTTCAATAGCCACTCATTTAGCGAAACGAATGACTTTTTTCGCTCGGTGATGCCCCTTAATTGTCATAAAAGTGAAAATAATCCCATCATGACTATAACAGAATAACCAAGGCAGAACAATGCTTAATTCAGAAGTCTAACTAAAATCACATGCTGGTCTTAGTCACAGTGATTCACTACGATTAGCTGAGACAGCTGGACTTGCACTTTTCCCCACTTGGCAACTGCAAATTTAGTTTAGTTTAGATTTGGGAAATGTTTGCAAATCTGAAGGCCTACTGAAATATAAAATGCAGCATGGCATAATTTGATAATACAAACGAACTCGAAGAAGCTCCACAAAACAACAGGTGAGGAAGTTTAAACAAAATATAGTAAAAAAAAAAAAAGAAGATTATCACACATCATATAGGAGCATTAACCACCCAAGAGTCAGCCAGACGCTTGTTTTTTATATTTAAAATAACCAAATGCCACCTCATATGAAAAATCAAACCATGACGTGAGAACTAACACAATAAAGCATAAGAAAAAAAGTCTGAAATACATGATAAGTAACGAGGATCAGACTGTGCCTCTTTGAATGAAGACTTTGAGCGGACAACAAAGTGCATATGTTTCTAACAAATTAACTCCAACCAACGCCAAAGTATGTCCACAAGCAGAAACACCTTCCTGTCTTCTGTCCTCCTGCGACACAGTCAGTCTCTCACACACACAGACATTAAAAGCGTCTAACCTTTCTCTTTCATGACAGTTGGTGTCTGCACATCTGCGGGAGAGCTCACTGCAGTGGATAAAAAAAGTGAGGAGAGGAACTAACTGGACTGCTGGTCCAAGGAAAAAGGGGTGGTCCAAAAAAACACAGAGGGCGTATGTGTGTGTGTGTGTGTGTGTGTGTGTGTGTGTGTGTGTGTGTGTGTGTTTTCAAAGAGGTCAGTAGGAGTGGCATTACGTGCTTTGTGGTTCTGAACCATGACCTCATCCACACTGAATGGGAGAGTGTTTCAGTGTAAATACTCCGCAGTGAACTTCAAATATGCTCTGAATGAAATTCATGCTGGAGTTTTTAGGTTAAAAGCGCCCCTTCCGCTGCCAGCCAAATGACAACGGCATGTAAGAAACCAAGTACCATGTACCAGACCAATTGGATGCTGTTTGCCAAATGCAGAATATGTAGGATGAGAATTCAGGCTCGGAGTTCACAGAGATTAAGCGCAATACTGACCACAGGTGTGACTAAAGGGGTCGGTTTACTATTGTACGCAGTTTTAAATATATTTGTGAAATGTGTGCTGAATTTACAATGCATTGACTGACGGGGGACAAATACAATTTTCAGTATTTTGAGTGTGAAGAGGCAGCAGTGGAATAAGTCATTCAAGATCCTGTTTTTTGCAGATTCATGTAAAATATCTGACCTATTCCTTTACTTTCCCTAATGATGGTTGGGGGGAGGGACCTCATCTAGAAGATACCACCCGTGACGACTACATACAGGAGTAAACTATTCCTTACCTGACATCTCTGCAGGTATGCTGGCCAGCTTTTCACACAGAATGTAGTCGTTGGGGTTGAGGAAAGGAAGCTGGTCCATCATGCACTGTTTAGGAATGAGGTAAAGAACCTCGGCAATTTGCCCGTCCTCGATGATCGACATGCGTCTGACGGAGTTCTTCCTCTTGACCCGGTCCAAAACCACCATTTCATTGCTGTGACTGGACCCGCAGATCCTGCCCAGGCTGTTGAGGTTGAGAAGGTTTGACACGCTCATGTTGTCCAGATTTTTCAGCCAAAGTTGAGAAACCACGAAGCGGTCCTCGAAGATGGGAGAGCCTTTTGTTGAACGTCAGGTATTAAGTTGGCGTCTAATTACTGACTCGGTGTGTATGCATGTATGTATGTCTGTGTGTGTGTTATCCATCAGCCAGTCAAAGACTTACTCCTACAGCACGCCCCTTAAGAAGATTAAGTGCGGTATATTTTTAGGGTTTATCTTCACAGTAAACACAGGATCTGGGCTCTAGGAAGTCTTTATCAGGTAACCCTCTTCCCTGCATTCCAGTGACTTTGACTGTGCCATCGTGACTCACAACCTTCTAGTGATCTTTGTGTGATTGTGGGGGACTTAAAACAAGATTATGAGCTGTATCCCTGCGTCCTATCATCCAGTTCTATACACAGTCAAAATGAGTCCTCTTTTATTTAAAGCTTGAGTAGATGCTGACCAAGCCTGGCATTTTCAGTTTAATCATTGGATTATGCCTGAGCACGAGGACGAACACTCACAATTCATTTTCAGAAACCTTAAATAAACCTCTGTTTTTTTTTTTTCCTCCTTTGTAATCTGTTGTTATGTAGCATTGCCCGACTTTTGACTTTTTAATTCTGAGCTTCAGAACACAGAACTATCCTCATTTAACTTGGCGTCCAGTCAGGGACAAAGGTTGGCAGATGAAGCAGGTTCTTCAGAGTAATAGTCATAACAAAGAATTTGAAGACTTGAGCATTACTTAAGGGCAGTCGAGTCTAAATCGAGCAACAAAAAAGGAAAGAATAAAGCTAGGAGAGCATCTATGCAGTCACGATGGCTTAATGTGTAACCGATGCGATATTTACAGACGTACACACATAAATACAGCAAAGTAAAACTGCAATTTATGCCTAAAATGAGGCTCAAATATAGGCTACATAGTTGTTGACAGTGTGATGGATGAGGTATGAAGCTGTTACCATGACCAAGTCAGTGGAGATGTGTCAGCATCTGGTTCCAGGGAAGTAAAAGAAATTCATGTTGGAAAAACACAGGAAAGCTCAAGTTAAAAATCAGCTGTAGTTGATCCGTTGCAAGCAGGTATGTGAGGAGCTCCACCTACTGGCCGTGGTGTGTATCACACACGTACGCTGTAAAAAACATGGATAATGTTTTTTGGTTTTTTTTGATGAGTGATTGTTGATTGAGTAGATTTAAGGTTGTAAATTATTAATTAAGCTGTATTTTAAGAAAGCTAATCCAATTAATAAATAAAATATCAAAAGTAGATTCCAACTTTGTCAAATACATACATATGTTTACTAAGTATTTCACAAAAATATTTTTTGAGTTTAGCTCTTCTAAAGCATTCTATTATTTCATTTTCGATTTTCTTAAATCATTTTGTTGACACAATGTAGTTATTTCCACTCTATTTAATAACACCTCTCACTGTTTACAAGATTGATATAAATGGAATAAATAGCTCATAATAAATGAATGTAATGCATTGGAACCATGTTATATATAGTATTATATATTATAGTTTGTACTAAAACTGGTTAAATTAATAAATAAATGATTTAAACATGAATAATTCAACTTAATATTTCTTAAAATGATCTTTAGCCCATTGTAGAATTAAATGTTGCCTTTATTTACGAAGGATTAATTCATCCTATTCTCACATATTACAGTGAAATAGGAAATAATACTTGAAGTGTTTGTCAAACGTGCATTTCACGCTGTAGTTCATCATATCTTATATACAATTTGTTATCATTTAAAAAACGTATTGTTTCACACTTCTAAAAGTTGCGTTTTAAAAGGATTTTCTAAACAAGTGTCTTGATATTTTAACAGAGCCATGATGAGAACTTACAAACCCATCCAACACAAACTCAAGCCTGCGTTTATGAACGGGATGTTCTCGGCTGTGATCTCAGAAAAGCACATTTCATTCAGTTCACAGGGTGAAACAAAGACCAGCTCAGTGTTCAATCACCACAACTAAATCATTGATCAAGTCGCTCCATTCGCATTAACAATGTTTTGTTGGCAGCACATATGTTCTACATATAATTTGAACAAAATCGCCATGACGAAATGTCAACTTGGAACCAAACTCTTCATGTACAAAAGATTAAACAGTAAAAAACACACAATTGCATTTTTGCTTCTCAAATCACGGTAAAATGTACCAAATTCCCTTTGTCGAGTACACATTCCCTCACCTCATGCATACAGATTGAGTTCTAAATGTTTTAACACTTAAAAATTAGTCAAATAAAACAACATTGCAACATGCATTTCATATGAAAGAAAAACCCAAGATGCTATTTGCACCCGGGTGTTGTTTAGGCCTATTATTCTATGATATTTGCAGTGCAGAGCGCAAGGCATTTTGGTGCAAAGGTTTTCAAACATGTGGTTAATGTTGTGAAAGGTTTTATTTTCTCCCAAACAACTTTCTTTTAACTCTAACCCTAAACCGAACAAAGTACTTTTGGTGCGCAAACGTAACCAAGCAGTGTTGGCGCCTAAATACATGTGGGCGTAAATAGAAGAATAGCTGCTGCACTCACTCTGTAAAAAAAAAAAAAAAAAAAAAACCCCAGAAAAATCTAGTAACAACGATAAGACCCGCACAGTTATTTTGGGCCGCGTAGTGAATAGATGATGTGACTGCTTCAGCTAAAGATATAATAAAAATATTTTAAAAATTTAAACAAAAAGTAAAAGGGTGGTAACATTTTTGGTCTAACTACATGTTTTCATTTTTTATTTGCCTGTTTTTTGAGACTGTTCATACTATTTAAAAACTGTTTTTGCGATTAAGATTTTCAGTCAGCTGTAAAAACAAAATATACAGTGCGGGAAACCACTGTTAATGGCAGGACAAAATATACAGAAAAATTCAGGAGTTGATGGAAGCGGATGGGACTGCTCCATCCTCCTCATCCTCATCGTGCTCGTCCTCTCCCTGGGTGAGCGGCGCTCGGTCCGAGTCTGTGTCTGCCTGCGCTGACCTTTTGGTCGTCTTGTTCAGGGTCCCGCCCTGGAGAAGGACAACATTTGTTGAGTTCATTTCATGCGCTTCTGCATTCACACACACACACACATTACACGATGCACCGTATATTTATGTTCAGAGGCGTCAAACCTGTCTGTGGTCGACGATGTTCAGCAGCACCGAGGTGATGATGCAGCTGACTGTGTTGGCCAACATGAAGATCATCATCCTTTGCCACCGCCACAGTGGGATCTTAGTTTCACTGCCAAACAAACGATATAAACAGCACAAGTAAGTAAAGACGTCAAAATGTGCAATACAGTATAAGAAAATTCTGTTTGTAAGTATTTCCTACCTCGACTTGGTGCCCAAAATCTGTCCAACAACCAGATTGGACACGCCGATGCCAATCATCTGTATGGAGGTAGCGAGGCCCATGGCTGTCCCTAGGGTTGCCTGAGGTACCACGAGGGGAATAGACGGCCACATGCTTGCCTGAAATAAAGCAGAGAGTTTAAATTCAGACGCACTGTGGAATACTAGTGCTGTCAAATTTAACGTGTTCATTTTATGATTCATTTACAAATAATTACCTGATCAAAAAACATTAAGGCAGTTATGTTTACAGGCAGCTGACCTATGACCCGTGTTGGTTTGTGCGTTTCTTTGCGTTTTAGAGCAAAACCGCAGTGAAACGATCTGAATTCTGTGCAGAATCTTTCCTTGTTTTTTTTTTTTTTTCTTCCCACGTTTGCTGGACTAACGTGGAAATTCAGTTTGCACTTGAACATTGAAACATGTATTGTTTTCACTATCATTTACAGTATGATAATGTGATACAATTAAAAGTCTCACTTCATAAAATATTCTATTATGCATATTGATAATAAATCGTGTGTTAGGAGACTCACAGCAGCAAATGAGTAGGTGACGCCCAGCCATATGGTGGACACCAGCGGAGGGACGAAGGTGAAGGCCAGGAGACCAAACACTGGCAGTGTGAGGACAGCACAGGCCAACGCAAAAACCCCCCGCAGACCCACGTAATCCTGGAACACACAAAGACACAGAAGAGATTGTCAGATTGTTCATTGGACAATTCTTGGCTTCAGGAATAGGTTAGAGGACGGACGCAGGTACTTACTATGAGAATGCCCACGCTGGCTGATAGGACTAGTGAGCTGTCATAAACCGCCCCGGCAATATAGGCCGCCTCCTTCTGACTGTAGTCACTGTACTTATCCTGAATGAACTTACTGGACAGGAAAATAGTGCCATATACAGTATATGTGTTAAAATCCTTGTTAAAGAGTGATTGTCCTTACCCCAGACTAATGGCTTTGAGAAAAAAAGCGAAATGATGCATGTGTAGTGTGTCGAAGGTCTTTACCTGGCATCTGCGATGAAGGGGAAAATGCCATTGTAGAAAAACATGATGGTGAGAACCAGCAGCCAGTAACGTAGCGACAGGAGCTTCACATCCTGAATCCTCTACACATCCAGACACAGAGACAACATCAGGACATGTTGTGCATACGGTCCTGACCAGTCCAGAGTCAACATTTAATGAACAATTAAACCCAGGGCACTTTCACACGTTTGTTCCGGACTTTTCAATTTGATCCGTACCAAATTTGCAGGTGTGAATCCTCACCCTGGACCGCGGTCTTTTGTTAGACCAAAAGACGGTGGTCTTGGTCAGCGTTAAACTGATCCATGGTTACATGGTTAATACACTTTTTGGATGGTTGGATGGATGGCAAGGCTTTTGTCGCCAATAAAGAAAAGACGAAAAATGAAATGAGAAGATAAAAATGAGCCGGATTAACAACATGTTGGCATCAGATGAACAACCGTCTACAAACCAATCAACGTTAATGTGTATTTTGACAGCAGGACGTAGGTATATCATGCAAAGTTGTTTAGTCTGCTCCCAAAATTGCAATGTGAAAAAAAAAAAAAAAAGGTTCAGACTTTTAGGTGCGAAAACACCCTAAGTGAACTTAGATCATACACCATTACGTACTATATCTGTAGCGTTCTTGTATGTTACAATGGTTAAGAATGCTTTCGTACCACTTTGCGGGACTCCGCTTGGATGGCGCCATCGAGACCAAGCTGCCTCATGCCAATCTTGTCCAGAGCGCTGACAATGATGGCAGACGTAAACCCAAGCACACACAGCAGTGCACCTAAAAAACACATCACATGCCATGTCATGTGACAAGCATCCTTCCTTCAACCTGCTTTATATAACATTTCATTTTATTCATAAACCATAAACTCTGAGGTTTCTCATCCCAAAAGATGGCCACTGTGTCCATTCGCATCTTCATTCTTCACCTACCTCCCCACAGTGTCCACTGCATGCCATATCTTTCTTCAAATCTCTGTGTGAAAAAGAAGTTCAGGACTGAGCCCAGGCGAGAGAAGGCCAGGGTCACACCGAAGGCCAACGCCAGCTCCTTCCCCTTGAACCAGAAGGCTGTGATGCGGTTCTGAACAACTAAAAAAAAGAAGGGAGAGTGTTACGAAAACCTCTCAGAGCTGCAAGGAGCATGCGTAAGATTTTTTCAAGGTGGTCTTACTGGTCAGTGATCCATTGCCCGATCCAAACAACAGCCGGCCTGTGAGCATGAGTGGCAGTAGATAAGGACTACCCTTGAAGTGGGAACCAAGCGCAAACAGTGCAGAGCCCAAAACGCACAGGAACGAGAAGAGAAACACACCAACTGCACAGAGGAAGAAAGAGAAATAGTGAAGTTTCATGCTGATTTGTTGAGATTTTTGTCTGCCGTTTGTTTAAATACAATGGTAGATACGATATCTGTGGACTTACACCGGTTTCCTAATTTATCAATCAGAAACCCTGCCATTATCACCACAACCGCATTCCTGTTGGAAGGAGAGAGACACAACCCCTGTAGCTCCTTTCTGATAAACCATGATTACAAATTCCTGCAGTGTCACAGTCACTGTGTACTTACGTCCAAGCATAGATAGCATAAAGAAGATTGTACTCCTGAGGGCTCATCCCCAGACCCTCCACACAGTCCACTGTCCCATTGATCACTGTCGCATTGGGACACGTCAGGTTCTGTCAGATAAGAAGAAACTAATGAAGAAAGTCTAAAAAGTCAAGACAAAATCCAACTTTCCGGCGAATGTCTCTCAAAGACGGCCCTCTCTGCTAATCTAATACTTACGCCTTGGAACTGATCCTGCAAAACACTGGGGATGTCGAAGCAGAAGTAGGAGCCAAATGTCAGCAGGCAGTTGAAGAACAGGACCACGAAGCGATAGTACGCTGTCAAAATAAAAACAAGTAAGTCAAAGTAAAAGAATGAGATCATGTGCAGGGTTTTCCCCTAGGTTTCTGGAGGGCTTAGGTGCTGCGTGGGGCGTCATTTAGTGGTGGGGTCTAGTGGTCTTCCCTCAACAAAAAAAAAAAAAAAAAAAAAAATAAAGAAAAGAAATTAATGGCCAAAAAACTAGGCATCATTATCTCATATTTTTGGGCCGACATCTTCGACATTAGATAAAAGAATAGTGCCCAGTGATGAAGTAAACACTACAGGGGTTTTTTTCCCTAGGTTTGTGGGTGGGCTGAGGTGATGTGAGAATTTTTTTTTTTTTTAACCAATATTATTACAATATTTAGAAAATAACTTGATGAAATGTGAAACAAATGTGCTCAGTGATGAAGTCAACACACGAGTAATTTTCAGAAATAAAACTGTCTATTGTAGCTCACAGGGTCTGGGACTCTTTGAATTTAAGGCTACTATGCCATGATACATGACCACAACGACGGACATTCCTGTGATTGGACTGTACCGTGATTTTAACCAGACAAATTCACAACTTTCAGGTGCAATTTGTAATCAGGAATTGCCCAATTATTTAACGGTGGTAAAAAAACAAATCGAAAAAGCAAACCAAGCTGAAAACTACAGGGTTTGGGAAACTTCCCGTCACATGAGTTGTTTTTTTTTAACGACCCTTTAGCATTAAACGCTGAGTTAGTCTTTTAGTGACCCAGTTTTTCAGGGAAGTATACGAAAGGCAACGAGACAGCGGTTTGGAAAAGTAGGCTGTAATTCAGACGTATCTGGACTGAAGTAACGCTAGCTTTGGAAGAGGAATGAACGTTTAGACTTGCCTTTCTCCGCCGGCTGCGCCATAGTGTTCGAAAAGGGCCGTGGCTGTAACAGAAGACCTTAAAATCACATCATTTAGTGTTGTTTAC
>JAPQRN010000012.1:7489081-7512649 GCA_037367275.1 Coranthus polyacanthus
TATGACATACGCTTTTAAAGTTTTTGGAGGAAATCAACAGACCATTATGCTTTTTAAGAATAATATCTGCGTTGAGCTGCTTACAACAGTAATCAAGACGTTCAACTGCCCTTGTTTCGCTGCCTTAAAAATGCATTGGCGGAAGCAAAATGCATTGTTCTACTTCTATACTACGTAAAATGACCCTCTTTTATTAAGTATTCACATATTAGTTGACACTTAAAACAACAGAGCCTGTATTTTCCAACACTTTGTACATTTAATTGATGGCATGTCTCGGATACAGCCAACAACAGCTGCTGAGTGCTGTACAAGCAGGTGCAGGAGATAACCACCAATAATTTAGATTAGTTAGTCTGGAGCTGGTCTCACTTTAATTGGCACTTACCCTACATACTGTACAAGCATCATCTGCACAACCCAGTCAGGACAAACAACAGCCTACCACTGTCAACCAATGGACTAGGACTTTGAGAGCAGCACGAATGATTTTAATGTTTCAGATAATGTTATGTTCATGTTATGAAAATCCTCCAGTCGTAAAATAAACTCAGTTTCCATGCCTGGAGTATAGCTTCTTTTGTAGCAGAATGGCATCTTCAGTGTTCCCGTTTGTTACCTCTGATAACATGTTCACTACTGCATTACAACCGTTCACTAAACAGGTCAGAGCAGTGAGACTGCCCATGGTTCCACATCCACAGTTATCAGCTGAGTTCCTTAAAAGTCCACATAGTGGTGTGTTATGGGACAGCTCCTCTGCATCCACTGCATTGGTCATGTGTCTAACTTAAAAGAATGGCACCAACAATGCAACAAAACACATTTTAAAAGCAGCTGTAAGCCTTACCTCACAGTAGTCTTCTTATACACTGTCTTGCAGTGGCTCATTTGAAAAGCAGTGTGCGTTTATATCCGACCGTGTGACAGGTGCAGTTTTCAACTCTGCCCCACTTCTCCACAGGCCAGACGTAAACATTACCTCTCCACGCCCTCGTCTTGCGTCTATTGGATAAGACCCGTGTGAAGGAGGAGTTTAATATATACTTATTTACCTTTACCTACGTTAGGGGGGATGATGATAAGTAAAAGGTGGCCTTATGTGTGCAAATATTGTGTGAGAATCAGGCGTGTTCTGCTGACTGGATGAAACGAGCACGGAGATATCCAAAGGTGAAATTATTTGCAAAAATCTACCATTCCTTCCGTTTCATTAAAAAAACAAACACACTGTATTACCTCAAATTATCAAGTCGAAGCGGGGTTCACCACTCGAAAATGTTAATTCTGGATCGTAATTTTGGGATGATCACAAACAAGATAAAATTACACAGGCAAAGTTATTCTGTATCTACACAAAAAGGCTAAACACGGAACTATGTATGTTAGTAAAAAGAGCAAAAAAAAACAGAGCAAGGCTCACAAGAGGGAATACGCGTTTTCTTCTCAATTAGCCGTCAATTATAAATATCTTTAATGCGATTAAATGCACCGCGGTGGTAGCGTCAACCGATTGGTGGAGTTGGAAGAAGGGCGGGACATAAACGCAACGTGTTTTACGTGATTGGCTAGATGGAGCATGATGACATGCGGAAGTTTTCGACTCCGGTCAGCTTCAGAACTGCGTGCATCGTATGGATGAAGTCCCCGACCGAAGTCATGGAGCAAAATAGTGGTAGGAACCAGTCAGTTCTCTACGCTATTTGTAGCGCTTTTATCCTCATACTTAACATAGTCTCTTTTTTTTTTCTTCAACGATGGCAGGTTAAATGAACCTTCCGTTAAAGTAAATGTGTCATTTAGCTGCCTTGCTAACAGCAGCAAACTGGACATCAGGTTACGTAGCTAACAGATAACGTTATCAAACTCTACAAAAAAAAACGTCTGTCGTCGTTTATCGGCGAGCGAAAGCATGTTTGTTTGAACTGAATTGATCTCCCGTTGTTACTAACGTCGAAAATGTTGTGAAATTAACTTTATTTTACTTAAGTTGAACTGTTGAACTCCGATGATGAAACCTAACTGCAACATGTCCTCTCTGACCCCGGTCGATATTACTCTCGTTCCAGTTTTGCCACAATGAAAACTGTAAATTGAGATAGCTTTTCGTGTAACTATCCTTTGCGCCCTCATCCAACCATCTGTTTTTTGTCTCCTTTCTTATGAGAAGATAGCCTAAGCCAGGTCGGGCGCGTTGTACTGGTCCTGTCGGGAAAAGGAGGCGTGGGCAAGAGCACCATCACCACTGAATTAGCACTGGCTCTCAGGCATGCTGGCAAGAAGGTGAGCAGAAGGCACCGTGAGAGCATACAGAACATAGGCCTTTTACTTGCACGTCCTAGTCAAGCACAGATGATCCACGTGTTGCTCACCAAATTGCAGTTGCTGTTATCGTTTGTTTTACTAACTTAGAAGACAAACCATTCAAATGTCAAGTCACGTATTACTGTCAAACGTCCACATAACGCTGTTCTTTTTTTTCCTATCTAATGCTACACCTGTTCATTTTATATGCGTGCATCTGTATCCCAACACTCAGTCCAGAAGGTTGTGTTCCATCAGGTTGGCATCCTGGACGTTGACCTGTGTGGACCCAGCATTCCCCGCATGCTGAGTGTCGGTCGGCCTGATGTGCACCAGTGTGACTCCGGCTGGGTACCGGTCTACACTGATGCCCAGAAGAGCCTTGCCCTGATGTCCATTGGCTTCCTCTTGGACGACCCTGATGAAGCAGTGGTGTGGAGGGGGCCAAAGAAAACAGGTGTGCTATGCTCCAGTCATCATCTTCTACTGATATTTGACAGTACTTAATAGAAATAAG
The DNA here is from genome assembly GCA_037367275.1 of Coranthus polyacanthus. Lineage (NCBI taxonomy): Eukaryota > Metazoa > Chordata > Actinopteri > Kurtiformes > Apogonidae > Coranthus > Coranthus polyacanthus. The sequence goes on from JAPQRN010000012.1 coordinate 7,491,903, forward strand.
ACCAATTCTAATTGTCTGGGCTACTACACTCAATGTTATTTCAAACTGTATTAAATATAGAAAATAGGGGTGGGACAAAGTATCAACATGGGAATACTTCCTCTTGTGATCCATTATATATACACTGGCACTAAATATGGATTGACTTATAAGTTAAGATACTTTATTGCACATTGTTTCATCACAGTGAGGTGACTTGCACAGTACTGTATTTGCCTTTCAGGGGGTGTGAGGACCACGTGGTTTGCTCTTTAACTCATTGTCTTATGCCCGATGTCTTCTCGTGCAGCTTTGATTGGCCAGTTTGTGTCAGACGTAGCATGGGGAGCGCTTGATGTGCTGCTGGTGGACACACCCCCGGGGACGTCCGATGAGCATTTAGCCGTGCTTGAGAACCTCAAGAAACACAGGGTGGATGGAGCCGTTTTGGTCACCACACCTCAGGTAACGTGCAGGACGGATCAGAACAATTGTAAAGAATATAGACGACGAGAGAGGAAAACACAGTAAGACGTGGTTTACACTGACATTCGTGAACTGAGCTTCAGATGTTTACTCTTCAGCTGTTCGCGTACTCTTGTGTTCACTACAGGCAGTATCTACAGGGGATGTAAGGAGAGAGATCACCTTCTGTAAGAAGACCGGTGTACGGATCCTGGGCATTATCGAAAACATGAGCGGCTTTGTTTGCCCACACTGCTCAGTGAGTTATCCTTCACACAGAATGCACTTTCATTTGGACAATTCAGATGTAAAATATCCATGTGCATTCAAGTATAGTAAAGGTCACGTACTCATAAGGATCTATTTATATGTATTTATTTATTTATTAGCCAGACTATATCCATTAATACGGTTTCTTTTCAGGAGTGCAGTAATATATTCTCAAAGGGAGGCGGTGAAGAGTTGGCCACACTCACTGGATCAGTCTTCCTAGGTAAGATCAGTGGTTTATATTACTTGTAATGTTAGCTTCCAGCCACAAGGTGTCACAGCACACCGTCAATGTGTATCACTCTTCCAGTCATCATTCAGAAGGCATTTTACATCACTGCCATGCTGCTAAAATGGTCGATGCAGATATCAGTGCAGCATCGGGTTTCAAATGACAAAAAGCGCACTGATCAATAATTCTTTGTCAGATTAATAGATTATTTAACGGTTTCCCTCAGCGGCGTTCCGCACCGTGTTTGGATCAATCTCTCGAGTAATGATGCGGGCTAATTCACGCTGCCCCGTGGCAGTGAGAAGCCAGCGATCTGACAGTGCTGCGTTAGTGGTCACAGAAAGCGTTTTTGAGAGCGCTGCTTTCAGGGTTACTGACACAGTCACTGGCGATTAGTTTCGTGAATGTAAAATGCCAGCGTTCTCAGGAATTAATTTATGTAGTAACATTTTGTCTCCCTTTCAGGTTCTGTGCCCTTGGATCCTCTACTCAGCACCAGTATAGAGGAGGGCAGAGACTTCATGCAGTCATTTCCTGAGAGTGCCACCTTCAGTGCTATCAGCAGTATTTCTGAGACTCTGCTCAACAGCCTCCAAATAGCTTGACCCGCAGAGTATGACATTTTATATTGCAGCAATATTAGTCATTGAGCAGCCTCAGAGATTTGTTACATTTTGTCCTGTACATGAAGGAAAAAAGTTTGTACTTATTTTCTTGATTTACACTTCATATGTATATCTACTTCTTGCCAGTACCGTGCAAGCTTTGTGTTGTTTCAACACTACTGTTCCAAGTATTAACCAGTGTGAAGATGATCAGTTCTCACCTCCTTGTGTCTGTTTTACAGTGCATGTTGAGATAATCTTGTAATAAATACTGACTCTACATTCTGTGGATATATGCAGTACTGAAAACACTATACATTGTGTGTTGGGAAGCCAGTCGAATCTAAGTTGGAATCTTCTTTAATTCGATTGTGAAAACATTCACGTCGACACATCAGGATAACTTCAATACCAGTGGTAATACAGGATTGTAGATTGGTGCTTCAGTAAATGCGTCAGCAGCAGTTCCATTTTCAGAAAACATACTCCAGATCAAATCGGAACAGTCCTTTTGATAAACTAGGCCAGTCCCGATCTCTAATCTCACAGGATTTCTGCAATATGCTACAAACTATACCATCAAGTCTTGTGTGATTTAAACTTGATTTTTGTGAAGGACCTATGCGTACAGGCTTTTGATCTGGATTAAATCATCTGAAACTAGCCCGCTCTTCAGCTTCATATCCAACAGCAACAAAACACTGAAATCCATGCAGGATTTTAATGGCTGGAATGTGGAAGAGATGAATTACAGCCACATATGAGGGGGGAAGAGGGGGGTGAATAAGATGGAGAGGAGATGAAATTTGGAAATTACACTTGTGAGACCCAACACTGGGCACACACACCTTTAATGCAAACAGCAGTACTACAGGAAAAACACTGAAGTTTGAGAATGTTTGCGTTATGATTAGAATACAGCTACACACAAAACTCCCACTCCACCAGCAACATACTAAAGGCAATCTTAATTATTTAACCAAGGGTTACATCCAGAGGAATTCCAACCACTTATCACAATTTACCCACAGTGCATAAAATCTATCTATATAGATATTTATATGTCTGTATATATGTATAATATATCCTGGGGAATTAAAGTTCAATGAACAATTTCTTATAAATAAAATCAGTGGAAAAAAAATCTTAAGTCCATACACATTTCTCTTTACAAACAGATCCTCAAGATTAAATGCAGAAACTGTGTCAACTCCCGAATTTTTGTGGGAGGAATAAAAGCTGTGCGGCCTTTGGTCAGCTCTCTAAAACCAGAGGCCAAGCTGCCTCAGCTGGCCTCGAGGCCTGACATAAGTGGAGGGAAAAAAAGAAATCATCATACATTTGTTTTGAAACACACACACACACAAGACAGACAAATCACTACATTGCGCATTTACAAGTTGACTATCAAATTGGGACGACTGTACACATTTGTTGAGATAAGACCATATTCATGGAGCCATTTTAATTCATTTTTTTCCCCCACCTTCACTCGTTTCATCTTGTGTGGCAGACATTTTTACAATTTTTTCCCCGTTTTACACTTTTACTCCAGCAGCAACATAAAAGGACAGATCTTGTAGTGGAGATGTTTGGGTGTTTATTTCGTGGACAGAATTAGGGCAACAATTAGCCCGTAAAGACCCAAGACCTCAGCGAAAATCAAGATGAGGATCATGCCCACGAAAAGCCTTGGTTGTTGAGCTGTGCCCCTTACGCCCGCATCACCCACTATGCCGATTGCGAATCCTGCTGCCAGCCCACTCAGGCCCACACTCAGCCCAGCTCCCAGGTGGAGGAAACTCCTAAAACACAACAAGATGCAAGCGTTAGCACACAGGAAGTTAATCATTACCTGATAATAAAGTCATCTGGGTTAAAAGTTCGATCAAGCAAGCATGTTTACCAAAAATGTTCCTACAGTAATGTTTTTGCATTCCCCCAACATCAGTGGTAGTGAGGTGAAAGTGATTCCTAAACATAAGCATCTGTCACCCACAGCTTTTCATCCAACTTGTTCGCTGTGGCAGCTGTTGATTTTAAAGATTTTATCATCATGTTCCTAAAATGTCTCAATCAACGGCACACTGCGCACACAGCTCATTCCTGACATTTGCTTAATCCAGCAAAAGTAAATTATGGTCAGTGTTATAAACCTTTATTATACATTCTGTGCAAATGGGACTCTGTTTTTCCAGAAAATATTACAAGTGTCACATGGCTACAGTAGGAGAGATACAAGGTGTGGCTATAAATAATGAGACCAATGCCGTCAGAAAACATGTCAACTAAAATCGATGCATAACCGCAAACTCGAGACACAAGTAGATTGAAATTTTCAAGGGTTGTTTATTCTTGCGCACTGATTAATGTGTAACACTTGGAGCTTTGACTTGCATAAGTCCAGCCTCCTGATTCAATAGGCACACCTTGTACTCCTTTTTTACAATCAGACAGACAGATGTACTTCTTTCAGGCTGACCTAATTTGTCATAGCAGTAAAGAGGTGGGACAGAAAATTAGAAATGGTCACACCCATCATCTGTGCAATTATTTTTTTGTTTGTTAAACCTGAACAGTGACAGGACTAAGACGCCGCACTTCAGCAATGGTTTCATCGTGCTTTGTTGCCTCAGAACTAGCACTGGCCCATAAATTGTATCTTCATCGCAATATGAAGATGTGTGATAAACGCAGTGCAGAAGACTGCCAGACATGCTTTGAATTTTAAAAAAAAAAAAAGTTTCATTTACACGCACCATGCTTTCACACCAAATCTTTTAACTATCAGATGGAGTCCAGCAAACATGAGCCATGCATTCAGATGAAGCCAGGGTGTCGACGGTATCAGACACTTAGATTTAATGCTTTTTAAGACCTTTTTTTCCCCTGGATAATTTAAAATGTGTGACTGAGGTTTGGACATGTTTTTTGTATTCAAACACTGCAGGTAAATTAACTAATATATGTGGTCCCGTGCAGAAGTAGGTTTGATATAGGAATACGATTATTAGAATGAGTTAGGTTAATATGGTGAAAAGAAAAATGGTAAAAACATAATATTAGGTTAAGATGGATAAATTAAATTACATAAAATGTTTGTGTAATTGAAGACCTTCACAAATTTACAACTGATTGACTTTAAGGCTTTTTAAAAAAGGACCTGCAGACACCCCGTCACCTACCCTCAGATTAAATTATGTCAGTTTGGTGCTGACTGTGAGTGTACTTTGTTTCCTTATTACAATTTATATTGTCATTGCAACACTGAATAATGTTAGCACGTTGCACATTTTCCTCATATCATGCAGGCCTACTCAGTGCACAGCGCTCGTCTTTGGTGTGCTGCTGATAAATACATTTAAAGGAAAAGTAGACAACATAAATGTCGGCAAAGATGAACTGTTCAGCTGAACTCACTTGAAGAGGGTGAGCCTCTCTGAGATGCTGTTGGCAATCAGCACTGCTACTACCAGGCCGTAGATGGCTATGATACCCGCCATGACCACAGGAATGATTGACTTCATGATAAGCTCTGGCCTCATCACAGACATGGCGGCGATTCCTGTACCGCTCTTAGCTGTGCCATAGGCTGCTCCCAAGGCTGGTAGAGGAAGACAGAGAAACATAAGTTAAGTGAATTGAAAAAGAATACATGCTAGAGTACACACACTACAATGGAAAGCATCACAGGGCACAGCTGACCAAGAAGCAGAAGTGCAGCAGTTTCTCTTCCCCTTAAAAATCCGACATTGGCTACATTTGAGGAATTCACCTTGTACTCAAATCGAAATCTAGAAACAGAAACTGCAAAACCAAAAAATAACGTTGTCAGTTTGAACCTCATCTCTTTAAACTGCTTCAGCTCTTGTAATGTCAGGAAACAGAAATCATTCTCTGAATTAAAAAAACAAAGAAAAAAAAAACAAACAGGAAACAGGAAATTGCTGACATCACAAATAGGGCACCACATTGCCACACTGACAGCACCAGTGCAGAATAGGCACCGGGGGGACTAGCAGTACACACACAGCTGATGCATACTATGGAGTCCACACTGGTCTCTGGCAAGCATCACAGTAATGAGACAGGAAAGGAAGAGAGCAAAATGCTTCATCAGCGTTCGCTCGGTTGGCCTGTGACGCTGAGAAGGCCCAGTGCCTCCTACGTCATACATACGTCTTTACTGCAGGGAGTGAAAAAGCAATAATCAATCAACTGCAACTATTTATTAAGAAAAGGCTGGTGTGACATTTCCCCCCCACAGCAGAGGTGCGCACAAAAGGTAAAGACATTTATTTCCCCACCTTGACTGAAAATAAATTAACATGGGCATGGGCACTGTGTATGTGTGACAACTTTCACTCAAACCCTTATTCAAGCCTTGAAATTCATTGTGGTTTCCCGCTTTCGTATTGCAGTGATGTCAAGATACTGAGAAATACGCAGAGTTAAAAAGCAAATTAGGTTCAATACTCAGTGAAAACAATTGCACACTAATGTGGAGTGGTTTGAGATCAATGTTTTGAAGTGTCGTGGGGTAAGGAGTATGTCGATCTTGAGAGTTTGTTTTAGAGAATTCCATGTATTTGGTGCACATGGCAGCAGCAGTACTTAAGCAGTTACACATAATAAGCAGTTAAGACATAATTACCAGTAAATCATATGGAATAAAGTTAAAAATTAACTACGCCTATACTTTTCACTGTAGACACTGATAATTAAATATGACAAGTCTCTTGGGATACCGACTTGGGAGACAGCTTTATGCGTACAGCCGGAGGTGTCCCGTTTTTGTTACTTCATAGGACAATATGTTAACATAGCCTGGAGATAGCGCTGTTAACTCCAAGACTAGCTCTGAGGCTTTCTGGCAAATGGCCTTACACACAGGCAGGAAAAAGGGGCAAGCCAATCTCAATCTCTCAAAAGCGCACATGGCAGCCAGCCAGCCACGTCCCTGACTACTTGATATTGATTTATTACCAGACTGATGCCATCAATATAAGGTTAAATCACTCCTGTTCATCTAAAGAGATACGTCTGGGTATAACTGGGCACTGCTTTTGTATGCTCTGACAGAAACACAAGAAAGATCGTGCTTTTTATTCTGACTTGGTAGAAATGCAAAACTGTACTATGGCACAAGCTTTAGGTTACAATACCTCAAACAAACTGACTAGTACACATTCCTCTACCTCACATCATATGCAAGAGCGGCACACACAGAACCTACATCAGCAGTTAAATAATATAAAAGCCGAATAAGACAATGAACCAAAATGACATTTTCCTCCCACTTTCCTTTCAACAGCTATTTATCCCAGTTAATCGGCCATCCATTCATAGATAGTAATATTATCCTTCGACTCCGTTCATTCTCAGTAAGCCTGACAGCTAAGAGTTGTTAGAGAAACATGAGTCTTCAAACGCTGCTTTCTGTCCAGATGATTAATGGTTTGATATGTGGCGGGGCAGTTTCTGCAGTGGTGTGGAGGCACAACCTCTGGTTTTAATCCTAATCCGTCAGCTTAGGTAAAGAGCTTTTACCCCTTTTCTTTTTTCTCCCTGAACAATATTTGATGTATGGGATGCCCTTGTGACGTCTTGTGATGTCAAAGTGGGATATGCCTCCAGCTAGGGATGATCTTGCATGCAAAATGCCCTCGCAATACGACTGCGCACACACACGCAAAACAGACTGGACTTGGAAAAAATGAGGAAGCACTGGATTTTAAAGGAACAAATGACAATGTCAGGAAGGTCACAGTTGTAAAAACCGTTTCCCATCTTGCAAAACCGTGTTGTGCCGTAAATTGTGTAAAGGCATGTGGCTGCGTACAGAAATCATGAGGCTTGCACTCCAATTTTTCAATCTATTGTTGTCTACAATTTAAATTGAATGAGGGCATGAGAGTGACAAAGACAGTGTGCATCTACAGTCAGGCAACTGAAAGAACTATCGTGTAATGTCTCAGCAGTCTCTTTGTGCTAAATTGTGCCTTAAGCAATCCTATCCCGCACATACATTCATAGGTAGATTTATTTGCAACTGTTCTGGTATAAAAAAAAAATTTGGTTGATTGGTGGTACTTTTTCCACCACCAATGGATAATAGCACCTTATGTCTGACCCCATCTCTGAACCAGGGATCAATGAAGGCTGTCCTCATTGCAGGACACCCATCAGCAAACTAGTAAAACAATTCACTGTCACCTGACAGCAGAGGATCATGGTAATTTACAGCATGTTCCATAAAATGGCTAAATTACTGTAAATTGGACACCTTTAGGCATTTTGTTTGCCGAGCAGAATAAGAGAAAGCATTTTAGATGTACATTTTGGCACAAACTGCTGATGTTCATTTACCATTATTTTGTATGTCTTACACAACAAGTGACCATAAAAATAAAACTGAAAATATATTGTAGCCAGAGTACTCGAGCACAAATACAATAAAATGAGTAACCTCAACAGCCAAGACCACAAGCTGCAATTTCCTGTCATTAACACTACACCATGCCAAAAGATCTGTAAAGCTGAAGTCTGAGACCTCAAGTGTCCCTGACAAGCCCACCACTACCACATCCCTGCTTTGTGTCAGCATGATCCCCTCCCTTCTTGCTAATTCCCCAGCTGTCACTCCTTCAGCACCCAAGACCTGCACTGCAAGCCTCAAGGGCCGCTGCCGCCACCACCACCACGCCACCCTGTGTACCGCTGCACATTACACCTAGGCTATGCCAAGAGCAGGATTGGTTTTGGCATCTAGCTGCTTCTGATTTCTGGGGGAAGCCAGACAAAATTAATGTGTCATGCTGTATTTTTTTATGTAATTCAATGTGATGTTTTACAGTGCTGCCGAAAAATAAATAAATAAAACCTAGAAAATGACTTCAGAGAAATATTTTCCATAACCTTAAATGGGCATGTCAATGTATGGAGACATTGTAGGACAACTTCAAAAAATGGGGCAGAATTCAAGATCAATCTGTGTGCAAAAAACAAACATAACAAATAGAGTAAGAGCTTACATTATAGCCATTGGTGAGGTTTAAGTTAAAAGTTATGTAACACCCATCAGCACGTGACCTGGGTTTGGAAAAGGGCATCAAGGTACAGTAGGTTAAGTGGTCTAGAATGTGGTCTGTGGTCTGTGTGTAGATTGTCAAATTTCCAAACCACACTGCGCCTGTCTCAAAAGTCAGCCTAGTCACATATCGGGCTTTGATGTATACAGCACTCCACTGGTATATTATGCAGTTCCTTACCTAAATTAAGGGAAGACATATGACAGGAGTAAATGTTCAGAAAATAAGCCCACATAGTAAATTAGGAAATGGGAATCAAGCAATTTCAAAGTTCTCCTTCTATGTCACTTCATCCATTAAAAAAAAACGAACAGAACCTATGTTGTAAGAATATACAATCTTACTGTTAACATGTTAATATTGGTCATCATATAGACGTTTAAATCTGTGCCCATTTGGCAATTCCAAGTCAGAAGTCACATCATGTGATAATCATGTGACCTTGTGTCATTCCTTTGAGCAATAAGGAAGTTAACCAGCTGACCGCATTGTCCAATGCTCATTTAAGTTTTTAAGAAAACCCATTTTCAGATCAAAATAACTATCAATATTGATTAAATTGATTGTTGCAATGTCGCAGATTGTTGGATGGCAGCAAACATGTCATGTAAAAACGAGGAACTGCTTGTATTAAATGTAACTGGTTATCTGCCTTGATTGAAAATATTTTTTAACATAGAAGTCGTCAACTACTGTTTTGAATTTAATTTCCATAATCCCTTTATGCAAACAACATTACACATAAAGTTTAAAAAGCGTAAATAACGTTACCTCATGGTAGAAAAAGCAAGTTAGCAAGTAGCTAAATGTAAGATATTTGACACTGGTTTAAAAGGGGTGGCAGTTATCGTTGATACCAAACTACTACTTTGATTACACACTGACCTGACTGATTCGTTATCACAATTGACCTTTTCTGCTTTTTATTCAGATTCACCAACCCCAGCTTCAAAACCTAACTATGCTAACGTTAACGCTAACTAATGTAGTCGTCATCAGCTAGCTGTCTAGGTTAGTATTGAAAGGTTGTCACCACAGCAGGAACCCTACCCACAATATTTTAGAACAGAACTATGAAGACATTGGCATATTAAGATTAAAACTAAGTCTCTGGCAGAATTATGCGACCAAAGTCTCGATAAATGAAAGCTGCAGATTAGCAGTGTCGACGTTAGCAAGGCTAGCGGATAGCTTTGGCGAGTAAGCTTAATGACACGCATGATGGCTGAAAAATCAACGCCGCCAGCTGAGAATGATATGAATGCAAAAAAGGGGTTATAAGCAAACACATTCAGCAATAATTTGTAAGTAATAAACAGCTCAAATGTGAAAAGTGGAGATCGTGTGATAATTACCGCTAAACACCATAGCCGCAGAGGCACCCATCACTGCGAAGAACGGAGAGTATTCGGGGTTTTCGGCCATCTTTCCTTACACTATATAAAAATAAACTAAATATACAAAATGAACTATTGATGTCGTCTCAAAAATCGCACTTCGCGAAACCTATCGAAGGCCACAGGCTTGAGATGAAAAACCGAGTACACCAGGAACCGTCTGACCACCTAACTAGCAGTGTAAACGGGATAGTCACGACTCTTCTGATAAATACCCGGCGCAGCAGCACAAAATGGCGAAGCGGAAAATATCACCTGACTGGCCGTACGGATAGAACCTATCATCGCCTGGGTGTGGGGGCGCACTAAAACAAAGTTCGTTAACGATACACTGTGCCAGCCAACACACGAATAAAACACGGAGCGTATATTTTAAACACTGATTGATTTATTGTGTCACGTGAGAGCTTTGGTATTTTGTGTCTCTTTTTTTTTTCATTTTTTGAAGGTCACCCCTGTCAGGCATCACTTTGGTGTGCTCCGCTGCAGGCTTTCCCTTTGATATCTACGTATTCACCCTTCAGAAGCAGAACTGGGAGGATGACATGATGGGGTTCAGGATGCTACTCCTCAGAGAAAAAAATATTTGTGTTATCCCATAGCTTGAGACAAATGATAGAAATAGAATATAATACGCAGTTCATGTCAAGAATGCCTCAAGCCATCATGCTGTCTTAAAGACATTTTGTTTTATCAATGGGAATGATCCCCCAGAACCCCAAAATCAATTACAAATACTATAAATAGGATTCATAATCCTGCATATGTTAAAAAAAAAAAACATTTGTACATTTTGCACCACAACTCTACCGTGCAGCAGAGGACAGGTTTTACAGTCAGCTGTGATATGCAGCAACGTGGTGCGTGAGAGTGAGAGAATTTGAGGCTGAGTGTGTATGGTTGAGCGTGTGGTGGGGGAGGGAACCGAGAATCCCCGTTCCGCTGTATAGCTCCCAGGGAGTGCAGGCTCAGAGATCCAGAAAGAGGAGGGGTCGAGGAAGCTAGGACATCGTAGGAGATGAAATGAGTCACAGAGAGCCTGTGCAGTCCCCTGCCTCCTCTTCCTCCTCCTCCGCTCTCTCTCCATCCATCCGTCCATCCGTCCACTCCCTCTGCATTGCCTGGTCTAGTCAGAAGAGGACCCCTCCCCTGTATCACTGTAAAGCCCCATTCATTCCTGATGCAATTTCTACTCTAGCGTCACAGGCCCTCTCAAACGACTTCCTCAGCCAATCCTCCATCTGCAAAATCCAGACGTGCACCATCAACGATAACAGATCATTTTGAGGCAGGGATGGTCTGTGATGTATATGCGCATCGATGCATTGTAATAAAAAGGTCACAGCTGAATAAGATCAGATCAACTTGATTTTTGCTCTCTCTGCTGACTAAAATCCTTTACGGATTGAGAAATTCCTCTTAGGACAGCAATTCATCAGATATTAGCAACCATTTTATTCAACGGCATGCAGTAATATGATACACTACTGTATGCGCCCACAAGTTGTTGAGTTCTGTTTGTTTTGGGTGTGTATACAAGGCTAAAATGATTACATGGATCAAGTGGATGCTCTTGTCCTTGTTAAAGGGAGAGGATAAGTCCAACGCATATTATGGCTTGTTTCTTTAAGGAAGAGAAACAGAGAACTGGGAGAAAATCTCACGAGGGCATGATTCAATATGAGCACCATTCAGGGTGCCATAAACCATAAAGCATTTGTAGCTAATCGTTTATACTGAGTGCAGTATGAAGTGACTTTGGAATATTGATTGACAACACTGTTGTCGATGTGTAGCGATTCATGACATCTTTTTACTTTCGGCTGGTTATCACATCAGGATATAGCAAGCTCTGCTCTAACATTAGTCCAGGATCTATAGAAGGAAGTCACTGAACTAAGTAACTCTCAGGTTTCGTATTGTCCCATGTGCGATTCTGTCAGCCGAAGATTGTAAGATTGGTAGATCTTCCATTTTCACTGGACTTTATCAATCAAGTTTACATTTTCAAAGACTAATGTCGCGAGAACAGACATGCTTTATTTCAGCGTGGATAACAAATCATGAAAACAAGGTGGGAAATTGTAATTATTCATCGAATAAGGGCACGTAAGAATGGACAAATATGTAAGCCAGACTTCTGACATGTATTCATTCACACTGGGTAGTCCTTAAAAGCAGAGAATCCTCTCTCTCTCAGTTTCATGCATAACAATCAGTCAGTGAAACAAACAATGTATGTCGGGACACGTCGTCTGCCTGTTAATCCCGTCCACAGACCCTTGTTATCCGAGAGGCAGGGGCCGGTCAAGGAAAGACCCATCTCAGTGTACGGTTAAACACTTAAGCATCTTACTCGTTGAGGCTGGAAAGCATGGTTTTCAGATGTGCCAGACCAACACCCAAAGGAGCAGCTATAAATAGATGTGCATGTGCGATTAGCAGAGTGCGACTCCTGAATGAACAGCACGGCTTTGGCAAGACGGAGTCAATGCTACTTACAGGAGGAATTACTCCACCGCTTTGCTGTCAAAGATATTACATTTCTCCCAGATGCATTAGGCGGCACCACACCCACTGGAAATGAATTGGCTATACATTTTGATAAAGCTTTGATGTAGCGACATTGAGTGACATATAATGTTTTTATACTTGCACGTCTATAAAGTGTAGCGTTTGTCACAGCGCAGTAGCTTGTTTCATTTGTACCGTGTATAGCAAATAGTATAAGGTGGTCCAGTTTCTATATTAGGTTTAATGCAAATCTTCAAATAGCTGAACTACGTCTGGCTATTTCAAGCAGCCCTTTACAGATGTTTTAATAAAGCTTTATGACTCATTTGTGCTAAATGTTTTCCAGTCATGCTGTCCATTGTCAGCTTCCACAAAGCAGAGACATGCAAACAGAAGCAGACAGTGTGAATCAGCACACTTGTAGTCTTTACTAGTCACACAGTGGTTGGTGGTCGAAATACTGTCATTTAGGGGACATAAATTTAGCAAAATACCTTGCAACAACAACACGGTTTTATGAACGGTTTATAATATAAATAACATAGCTTTTATAAGATAATATACAAGAGTTTTGCTTTTGGAAATGGGCTTTATAGTTTAACCAAACGAGGGGGAATTATGGGGTAAGATACACGGTCAGCTGACTTTGAAAAGGAATCTGACACATGTCTGTGACCGTCTGAAGAAATGTAACCTCTCTCTGTAGGAAAAGAGACAAGAGAATGGACGTGAAAGACAAAAGGCCAAGTCAGCGGCGAGATACTGAAATAAAGAGGGAGTCATTTGTTTTACTGAAAGCATATTGCTGTATTTCCACATGTACAATACATCTGTAGTTACTCAAATGGTATTTCACCAGAGCACATATTTAAAACATACACACACAATATTTAAAGTTGTATAACCCAGAGCACACAGTTTGGACTTTTTTTGGATACTGCATTTAGACCATGAAGGACGGAAGTAACAGGAAAATCATAATAAGAGTAACAAGGATGACGAAACTTGTCAACAAAAAAAAAAAAAAAAAAAAAAAAAAAAAAAAAAAACCTATCTTGAGTTTTTTTTTTCTTCTTTCAAACATTTGCACTATTATTCACATTGCCATAATACTCATACACTGTATTATACGTAGGAGGTTCCTGACTGCCACTCATTTAAAATAAACTTTAATTAACATATGGTGCAAAATGGCAACACTCAACATTTATCCATTCAGCACTTCAATTAATGTAGCCAGTCTGCCACATACAGTAGATCAGCAAATCAGCAGATTGGTGAGAAAAATGACTGAACCTACAATGGTACAGGAACTGGTCTTTTTTTTTTTCTTGTTTTTTTACATCTTAGTCTTATTATAACATTTAAAAACACTTCTCACCAAAGGAACACTTGACTTAACACATTTCACATTAAACTTCACTTTATCAGCATGGCCTGGTCGATAATTCTTTTGTAGAACTGTTGCTCTTGTCGTTCATTAAATTTGGCAGATCAAGCTAAAATACACAACCAAAGACTAATTTACATTCAGAAATTAAATTTGTTTTAGCTCAACATGAGCACAGAAAATCCCGGCTGATAAAAAAACAAAACAACAAAAAAAACAACAACAACAAAAAAAAAAAAACCTCTTAATGAACCATATATAGCAAATCTGAGTTGATCCTGAAAACGTCTTTCATTACAACAGGAGCGTTTACAGTTTTAGTATTACAACATAATACAAATCTGTCAATACAAAAATAAAGAGAAAACGAACAATGTTGATATTTGGATTAACTACAGTAATAAATAAAAATTAGAAAATCATGAATTTGAAGGACGGATTGGAGCTCTGTCTGCATATCTGTGTTGAAACTGAAGTGTATGCATATGCATTCGTCTTACAGACTTTACAAAGTTGAAGTTGTGTTTATGTATGTATGTGTACAGCATTAAGAGGCCATGGCATCCTGGAATCCCCATACTTCTAGCAGAGAGACTTGGAAGCTCTCTGCACACAGAGGTGGGTTGTCAAAGGTGGCGCACCTACCAGTGCGTCCATGGTTCAGCTCAGAGTCAATGTAGAGAGCATTACCTTCACCTCCACCTGATTAGAAACGAGAGCAAAGGTTGATTGGGTTACAAGTACAAACGTTGTATTTCTGCAAATTGTTTTCTCTTCAAACAGCCCATATATTGTTTGAATGTGATGAAAGGAAAATACTAAAACCACATATTTAGTGTGCGTTTGATTTTGATGACTACGTTAAATAGCTCTTTCCAACTTTACTGCAAGTAGCGGACTGCTTGGATACCGTCTACATCACGGATACATACTACATGCAACATACATATTACAAAAGAATGCGTCCCACTCACCGACTATGATGGAATCAAAGTTGCCTGCCATGAACATGGAGGTATTTTTTGAGTTAAGGTTGAAGTGACGGGCGGACAGAAAGGGGGACAGATCTCCAGCAGGTTTCTCTGGCTGCTGCAAGTTATTGCTGTCTGAGTTTTGGCCTTCAGAGGTGACCGTGTCCTCCTCAACCTGGGTCTTGTTGGAAGAGGCTAACTCAGGGTGGCGGATCACCACCCACTCATAGCGCTCCATCTCTGGTTTCATCTAGCCAGGGAAAGAAAGCGGTTAAAGCTACATACTTATACACCTGAGAATTGCACACACAAGTCTGGCTGACAGGAAGCAGTCTGTTGGGATAAAGCATGCTATTGGCTGACTCAGCCTTCTGCTTCCCTTCCACTATCTGTCCATTTCTGTTTTCAAAATCCTCCATAGATACATGAAACAACATCAACCTCCGAGCACGATGCACATCACAGAGTTGACATACTGTATGTCTTCTACTCTTTTTACATCCTGGGTTTAGCGCTGCTCAAGACAATTGTGATTGGTTTGAAGCGGCCTTTCCCAAACTTAGGGTTGGAAGCTGAAATGGGTTGCGGAGCTGTTTTTATTGTTAAGTAAGTAAAATAAGTAAGTAAAGTAAGTAAAAGTAAAACACGACAGTAATGATAGGTGAATTCATTTTCTGAATTAAAATAGAAGAGTGTTCTCTGGAAGAGTTTATAAATGTCACCAAAGACATTTGAAATGCAGAGGAGAGGTATAAGTCTTAAGAGACGTAACAATTTGAAAACAATGTAAAAGATGGAATAAGACAAAAATGACCTAAAAAAGACGCATTAAGATAAAAACACCATAAAAGACACAACAAAATGAAAATAAATAAAAGAACAGGTAAAAGACATAAGATGCAAGAATACGAAAACAGACACAAAAACAATGTAAAAGAAATGCAAAAAAAGCCAGAGTCCCCCCCCTATTCTATATAATGGGTTCAGATAACACAAAGAGTGGAGAGACATCTGGCTATACAAGACTACACACACACACCAGCAGACTGGACATATACCATCTCCATGATTAAAGTTTCAAACCTTTATCTTTATTTTGAATATAAAGGGGTAGAAATATTTTACGTATAGGCAATGAATATAAAGACATGAATTCTTCCCTCCTCCTATCTAGTCCTCTATTGCACATCCGATAGATTTTAGTCTTTGCCGACTGTGTCTTTTTCTTTTTTCTTCTAGTGTCAGGTGAGGGCCTGGTCAGTTACTTCTGGATCGTATTACAGGAGTTTCCGATCTGTGCGTGCTCAAGTGTTAGTGTGTGAGATGATGGTGTTTTCTTGTGTGCAGGCTCCCGCAGCCAGAGCTGTGCATCAAGACAAATGAATAATACATACAGGAGGCATTAGAGACACAGTCTAGATCAGGTGTTATGAAAACTAAAGCAATTACATGCTTAGGGGTATGATATGTGGATCTTTTTACAAAGAAAAACACGGCAAGGTCAAGGTGATGACCTGTGACCTGGACAAGCTTTTCAAATGGTAGCCATGGATGTCAGTTGAGGCCAAAGGAAAAGTGAAACCAGAGTGGATGGTGCCCTCTGGTGGCTAGAGTGTGATACTGTAAAAATGACACATTTTCCTGCAAGTGATCCAATCTTAGAAGTCACCTTAAAGTATTACAATCATAAAATAGTACACTTTTGCTAAAAATAAGCCAGTTAGTGAATAAAATTAAAATAAACTTACCCTAAAGACAAAGCACTCCCCTGTGCCAAAGAAGCTCAGTTTGTTGCCTCCTCTCTTCCGTTCCTCCCAGTCTGTGGACAGAAAGGCTCCACATACCTGAAGGCAAAGTAAATTGACATATGAAAGAGGAAAGTACTCACATAATACTGCATGATATCAGTAAGGTTTGTGCAAGGATTCGTCGGCAGCACCAATTCACAGAGCCCAGGTCAAAAATAAAACCAATGTCTAATTTGAAATGCACACTGATGCAGAGGATCTGTCTAGCTTTTGACAAAAACTACTGACTGAATAGAGATACCATAAGTACAATAGGTCAGTGATGAGGATCTTGTTTTACACTGCTGGCTAATTTTCAAGCCTGATTACAGCTGCAGTCAACACTATCTTTTTACTACTGTGACATTTCCCCTTTTTAAATGACACCGGAAAGCACCTGAAAAGTGTCACAGACAGAAACTAGTTTATGGGACTTTTGCTTTAACTACACAGACTGAAACATTGAAAACTGAGATTTAACAGATATAAAATGTATCAGTCTTAACAAAAATATATAATTATGTGACTAATCATTTATTTCTCTGACAAGAGTTTCTTAAAATTCAAGTTTATTCATGGTTTGAGGCAAGACAATAAAATGTGATAGACATATGTCATGCTGTCATTTGTGGAGCCCTACCAATTGAAAGTAGCTAGTTTTGTGTTTTGCGATGCAGGCATGTTTATGGAAATAATGAAACACTGATGCGTAATTGTGTGTGATGATTACATCGGCATCCGTGGTCCGGATGAGGAGCAGAGTAGGTTCATAGCCTTCACAGTGTGAATAGAACCTGGAACAAAATTAAAGAGTTTAATTCATGGTAAATGATCAAACATCCAAACTATTTTAAATGGCTTGTTAGCAACAGCAATATACTTTGGACTGCTAGATTTTATGTATGTGGGGTAAAGCTAGGTACTCTTTATACGTTTATAGATAAAGTTACAGCCTAATTTCCACCTAATATAAACAACAAAAACACCATGACTGACTTTATTACTTCATGCTTCCTATTTTACTCCTGGCATTAGTTTATAGTTTATAGCTTGTACCTGTTTAGGCTGCAACCATGGGTGGAAGTGGTGAAGAGGAGCTGTGGTTGGCACAAGGCAAAGCGCTCGGGGATCCAAGACCAGATGTCCCGCATTTCCTTGGCACTGACAATCTCTGAGGAGAAGGTGTCTGGGTTAAGTGCCAGCTGCACGTTTCGTCTTGAGGCATCCCAGCAAGATGGAGAGACAGTCAGACATGGAGAGGTAGAGCAGATCACACGGTTAGTGATGCATATACCTTTAATATGGAATACATAGCTGATGAAGTATGAACATGGAGTATGGATACCTGGAATCCTAACATATCTATCCTAAGAAGACAATTTGACGAAATAATAAACTGATCTGTAGAGCACTGAGAAGAGAAGAGAACCCACCTAGAACTGTAAAAATAACCAAATGTTGTAAACACAGGAGTGCAGATGACGCAGAAGATGGTGGATGGAAAAATGTGACACAAAACAAACAAAGACATCAAAAAAGGAAAGAAGAACAGAAAATGAAATGAGACAAGACAAGAACAAATTAAACCATTCCCCAGAGCATGCTAGAGTACAATAAGGGCTTAAAAAAGCAGCCAATGAAGCCTACAACAAACAATTATGCTACTGTGATCTATTATACTGCATATTTTGTGGTCTACACTTTTAAAAAGTCTAAACCGTTACTATACTGTTTTATCATGGCATGCCTCTCATTCTGTGCATACCACAGTTATTGAGTTTTTAGTCTAAGAAGTGTGTGTTACATTTAACCGTGTCCATGACCTAGATGCCTGAGTAAAGAAAGTGAATTGCTTTTTGAGTCATAGAAGTATTCTTACTACTGTGTCTCTATGCCACAATTGCACACAATTTACCATATATTGCTTGCAAAGTTATGTTGACTATACCGTTTCTGTTTGACAGTGATTCCTTTCTGCTGCAGGGACTTTTCATTTGTGAGCTGCAGCAGGGTGATCTCCTTACGGCTAAACAGACGGATGGAGAAAGCCTTCTCTAACAACTTGTCAGGTGTGACAGTAGAGGCGATGCCCTTGACAAAAGACTGAATGTCTGCTCTGATTTTCTCTGAATCCTGAGGTGACTGGTTTCCTTGGCCACCCTGGGCCCCTGCCTTATGCTTGCGATAGAACTTGAGCAAGGCTATAGCCACACGGTAGAGAATCTTATAGCCCTCCACTAGGTAGACATCCAGGACCCTGACCACGTGGCTGAAGGGGAGGTCACCCAACACCCAACGCTGCCAATCCGAGTAGACTTCCAGCACGTCGTGTGATGTGGCCACAATCAGCTTGTGGGCGGGTGCACAGTACTTGTTAGCGAGATCACCAAAAGTCATGCAGCCAGACTCATAGGCCAGGAAAGTCTGGTCCAGCAGTCGTTTTCCTGGCTCGTTGCAAGCCAGCATGCGACTGACAAGCTCAAAACACTGAGCTTCATCTGTGCTGAAGTGCAGGAGCAATGAAGTAACAGCTGGAAGTGATGGGCAGTGGGAGATATCTGGAAACTGTCCTGCCAGGCAGTTGATAATCTGATGGGCTGAGGCTACTGCCTCTGTCTTCAGGCAGTACCGTGGCACAGGGCTTCCATCCACAAACTCTGGCAGTGGGATGGCTGAGGAGGGCTTTTTAGTGGCTGCATTTCCCATAATGTCACGATATACTTCTGCATCTGGGGTAACTGTACGACAGGGAATGGCTTTGATGAGCTGCTGGTAGACCTGCGCCCGCAGTTTGTGATTTTTGGCCCAGTAACCCTGCCGTGCCATCTGTTTGAACTCTTTTAGGTCTTTACAGTCCACCTTGGTGGGCCCACTGCTCTTGGCCAGGTCGCCCATTTGGGTCCAGTCCACAAAGCTGCCATAGTCTTCTTCAGCCATGATGCTGGAAACTTAATGGACTGCCCAAGTTGGAAGAGACGGTGGATGCTCCAGTGTATTACTAACCTTCTGTCTTGGACACAGCAGATTATTTGCCTATTTTTCTTAACTGCCCATGATGGATACTGAAAAACACAGAAGAACATGAATCGATGAGTGTGGATCATTAAGAAATAATCATGGAAGAAGGATAATAACATTAAATGCAATCTGATACAGCTGAGCATAAAAACTTTAGTTTCACATACAAATTACATAAAGTTTTCTTACATCTCTAGGTCAACAAGTCATAGCCCTTGATAAATTCTTTCAAGCCTTTCTGTTAATATATAATTTGCTACAGCCTTGAGAAAGTAAAACCAAGGATAATACAAGGGGCTATGATAACTGATTTGTTTGTTTGTGTTTATCCATATCTGTTTTCATGGCCGGAGATTAGCAATAATTTAAGGAATTTACCATGGCAAATCTGTACTGTGCAACAACATTAGCTAATTTTACTAATCCGATTTTTGTCCCAATAAAGACTTTCACATGCAATAAAGCATACATTATGCATATCATACATCTGAAGTGAAATGTATTTGAATAATCCCGTATCTTGGATGGAATGCAGTGTAAGGCTAGCTGCGATGCCATATGACAGTCACTAAACAACTTCAGATGACCTTTGATGCACAAAAATATCTTGTTTTAATTGGAAATGAAAGGGAATGATCTGTATTAAAGTAATTTAACTGTTGGCTTCCCTGGTGATAAAGGAAAAATAAAACTGTGGACATTTTGAAAGTTCTAAAGCATATACATTATGTTTAGAATCTGACTATATGTATAGAAATGAGACCATCTGCAATGCATGACAAACAGTTAAGACTGCTACTGGTTGGCAATCATCAAATCATTTCATGCTGTTATTCATCAAGTCACATGGAGACACATGTCCAAAGATCACTTCCAATATACTGCAAATGACAGCCATAAAATCAGGTGATCTCACACTGCTCTCCAACAAGTCACATGGAGCATGCCAATACATTACAGTTTATGTAAAAGTAGGACATGTATGTCTCTCTACTATAGACAGTATGTACCCAAATGTTACAATTTAC
>JAPQRN010000012.1:7516717-7530395 GCA_037367275.1 Coranthus polyacanthus
GCACACATAGTTGGGTATTTTTCTATGCTGTGGCTTGTACTGATTGATGTAAATGTGTAGTATAGCGAGAATATTTTTTTCCATCCCTGCTTCTGCCTTCAAAGAACACCTTAGCATTTTGGCGCCCTCCTCAGGTACAAGGCGGATTGTCACGGTCAAACTAATTGGATCCCATCATGCCTTGATTTCAGTGTGGTGCCTAAGAGGCTATGGAGGGCTTTCCATATCATCATCTAAAAATAGAACTTTTCTGCCTTGTTGTTATGAGCACTGTTTTTGTAATTCTGCATAATTTTAAGTAAGTGATTTGACTATATAATCAAGATGATGGAGGCTCATTAAAACGTAAAGTATTTGAAATACCCATATAACTATAACAACTTGCCATGGTTGTATCTTATACATTTTATTCTGTATGATTGAGTTATCTGACAAATGCTGCTACAACTCTGACAGTATTTCTTGTTGATAAAGTTTCCTCTATTTTCTAATGTCTTTTGTTGTTATTGTCCTTACTATAGCTCCTCTAAGTCATTAGATGTGCACTGTGTTTTGTTTCTGTTGTGTTATTCATTGCCAAATGTTTGCACTATTTGAGCAATTTAAATTAGCTCTTTGGTATCAATTCACAAGTAAGGCTTAAGTCTAGCCGACGAGACTGAAAGAAACTGTGTCACCCAATAGCGTGGGTTCCATTGTATCCGTGAAAGGCCTGAGCAGCTCTCTGGGTATTGTTTTCTTTAAAGGGGAGTCGGGTTACCCTGACAACCGCATGATGCCTACCCATAGGCCCTAAGACAGAGAAAAGCCATGGTCAGAGAAGGAGGGAAAGAGAACGAAAAGAGACAAAAAAGGAGGCAAGGTTCTTCCCAGCCCCAAATTTATTTCCTTTTTTTAGTTTGTGTATTTTGAAAAACAGGCCTAATGGTTGCCAGTGGGTTGGAACGAAGACCCAAGGAGGTGAGGACGTGTGTGTGTGTGTGTTCCCTGTGTGTGTGTGTGTGTGTGTTCCCTGTGTGTGTGTGTGGTTGTTGATGTGCTAGTTTGTCTTATATACTGAACTGTTAAGACAGCTTGGTGACAGCAGTTTTGTAATGCATGGCTTCTTATTTACATCAGTCTAATGAACATGTTCAACACAAACACAGAAAGACCAAAACCTGAATAGACATTCACTGCCAATTGTGTGGGCGATAGAGTTACTTTTAAACAAAGACTACAAAGACGTGATGAACGTAATTCAATTTAAAATGCAACCCACCTTTTGCAAATTCCAGAGAAACAACAATAGATTTTAGCGTTAAAACCAAAATACAAGTCTACATTCTGACCACTACTTACTGACCTTTGCGATGTCCTTGTTTTGACAGTGAGATCCAACACCCTGTAAACAGAGGGCCATGCGTCTTGCATTACGGCCACGCAGGTAAGGCTCAGCTTCTTTAGATCAGAGTTACAGCAAGTAACTTTACAGCTGAAAGTACAAATAAAACATTTCAGTTCCTCAGTTGCATTTCGCAGCTGCGCTACTTTAATATACCTCCAACCAAATTCTTTACATGTTGTGGTGAGTGCTCTGACAACATTGATGAAATGGGGACAAACAGAGGAGAATGGAAGTAATTTGTCTAGATCTGAATCTGGAGCTTTATAGGCACCAGGAGAGCCTTGAAACTGTTTGTGCGTGTACTTGGCCTAGGCTACGCTGTGTTTCTTTGGATAAGGTTTGGTGGGTTTACTGGCCTGATGAAAGCAACAGAGCGGCAACTGCTCTCCCTGCCCCAGTTAAACTGAAGCTGGGAGCCCATGTGAGCAGTGGCACATCATGCTTCAGAGACCCGTTTTGACACACCAGGGTCCTTTCTTGAAGTCATGGAATAAGTCAGTTCTTCACAGTCTCTCAGTGTACTTGGTGAAAGGCAGAGTTGGACTGTAGGTTTTTTATTGCATCAGACCTGCTTTAAAAATCACATCAATAAAGTTAAAAGAAGATTTTACTGGTTGGGTATGATATAAATGATTAAAAAGTGGCGTTTTATGTCTAATATCCAGAACAAAAGCCAAGCAAATGAAACAAATGCAGATCTGTAGTTGTTTACTCTTTATTTACTCTTTTTTCTCAATGCAAAAACACTAAAACGATTCATGAAGCTCTATCTTTGAAACCATTAACCCTTGTAGCCCATTTAACATGCATTCCATTTGGCAGAGAACATACTAAATTGAATGCAGGGTCTCTGCTTTACACTCAATTTGTAATTGTATAACTTTGCAAAACTGTAAACATTAGTCTCTATGCACTTCGAGAAAAAAAACCTATAATTTTCCTCCATTATTTGTATTGATTAAATCTGTATGACAGAACTTTATTGCGAGCTGCATGCCTGCACACAGAAAGAGCCATAAGTGTTTTTTATTTATACCATCAGTGTGTAGTTGGTGCTTTGTGCGCTTATTCAAATGATGGTGTGTGTGTATAGTACTGATGCAAAAACACATTTTTTTAGCAGGAGCTTGACAAGTTTTACCAGAACTGTTTACTTTTGCTAGAGTGTATGTACAACAGTATGTTTTACTGGTTCAGTGTAAAGTTTTGTGGTTAGTGTGTAGAGTTTTGCAAAAATATAGCTTAAATGAAATATAGCTTATACAGTAGTATCAAAGATCAAAGCGCCAAAGCAATAAGAAAAAACGAATGCATTATATGCTGTAATATTTGAACAGCTTTCTCTGTGTGTTGTGCCCACTAGTGGCTGCTTGGTGCTCTGTCTGTGCCTGTCAGTGCTCATTCTGCTGCTCCAGAGCCTCTGGATACCTCTGGAGATGACGGAGGATGAACCTACTGGAAGGTCACCTGAGAACCAAGGTAGATCAAACACACTGACACATGTTTATTCTAGTGAACCCTCATTAAAAAGGTCAAACATTTTAGAACTCATATTCATCGTTATCATGGTATTGGCTAAAACTGAGTATGAGCAAAGTTCAAAGAAAGTACATTTTGGGACACAGACGTGATCTGATGACACTAAGTACCGATCAGGTAAATTTGACTTAAGCATTAAATGTTTCACATAAAATCTACTGTGTTTCCAGGGAATGAGCCCGGACATGACTGTCTTCCCAGAGTTAGATGAAGCTTTGTACACAAATCGTGGTAGGTCCTTCCACGTGTCTGACAGTTGTGGGTTTGTGGCCAACTTATACCCATGTTCAATTCAGTTGTCTGGCTAAACAGTTTTCCTAAATGAGGATATTTCACAGGGTAGTTGACAAGGTTGTTTGGGCTTTCTTCCTGGTTTGGGAGGAAGAAACAAATGTTGTCAACAGCCTCCTTCAGAATATGCTTTTCTGTAAAGTCAGCATTCTTTCTTCAGTACTCGATGAATAAATTAACGTATTCCGGTGCTGTGCTTCTCCCAGACTTCCTGATCTATGAACCACTCTTAAAAAAACATCAATAATATTTTGGAAACAAACTCCGCAAACCCCACCTGCTTTGACGTGGTTTACAAGGTCTACAGTTATTGTTCTGTGGTGCATTTGTGAATTTTGTCAGTATTTTTCAAATATAACAAGATGTCTGCATCACTTGGATAGTTTATTTTTTTCTTTTCCATTAGACTTCTGCTGACAAACGAGGATTTATGCATACTGTAACAAGAATAAAACCCAATGTGCACTTGGCAAACGCATGATACATTTGAGGGTTTTTTTTTTTGTTTTAACTTTTTTAAATCAGATTATATAGTCATTTGAATGGCACGGAAGTCACTCAAGCGCAGCTTTTTTAAAAAAGCAATCTCATGCAGTTGAACAAATCGGATAGATAGGCTTAAGAAAAGACCGAACAACGTTTTACGAAACGAAAAAGACCTGGACTATGTGATTACAGATGAATCAGTTTCTAAATGTAATCAAGGAAGATGACTTTTTATCTAAACATCCCCATCTATTCCCCCTCAAATTCGAGGAAATTTGTTTTAGAAGACAAAGCAATCCTCTTGTCCATCTCATCAACCGATCCACAATTGCCTTGTGCTCTTAGAGACCCACCACGAGTTGTGTACAAATCGCCACTCAACAACAATGGTTGCGTTGGGAAATACACCACACGTGGGAAGCTGCTGACCAGCTCATACTTAATCCAGTTTAAATGCATCATCAAACGCTCTGATTTAACCATTTAAAAGGCCACAGAGTCATTTTCTTCATCATAGGATATGACACACATGCACGCAACCATGAACTCGCATTAAAATTAATATCCTGAGCATACATACCTTTACAAGCATTTCTCACGACAACTGGCGCGAAGCTGTCAGAGGAATACTACCTCTTCTCTCTCTCCCTTCGGTCTTTCGTCACCTCTGTTCTGCGCCCTTCGGGACTTATAAACCGTGATATGCTGACAGTCAGCTGAGCAAACAGACATGGAGTGACTTCACTAATTTATGTACACTATCAAAAAGGTGATTCTTATTTTGACTTCTGAAGTCAGCCCCAAACACACCCTTCACTTTACAAAAAAGAAAACAGCGTGAAAGGTCCCAAATCCCCAAATGTCCCAAAGTGTTCCATGCACTTTTCTATCTACAGGTCTTCCTTGCGTCACAGACACTGTCAGTCAGCTTTAAACATTCTTTTCACAGTTGTGTGTGTCTGACAACCGCACAGACGTTTCTGACATATTTCAGCTTTGTTTGCATTTCACCATATTATATACACGTTTAACTACCTTCTAGAAAAGCATATTGACAAAGCGGGCTTTCAGTGATCACACTTTTTCTTTTTTAGCGCACAACATAAGTAATTGAAACTAGCCTCATTACACTGAGACATGACTTTACTGCAACTTAACCTAAGCCATGGATATGGTCTACAAAAGTCTGTTTATCAGGCTGTGCTTCTGAAGCTACAAAGTGGTGTAAAATGACTGCGCAGTTTCAGCTACACTCGTAGAAAAATTTGGTCGACAGATATTATGAGTCATTATTGTCTCTAGCTGTAATAAAACTGACCATCTGGAAAATTTGATTAGATGGCGTTATCCCCTGAGTAATATACGGAAAACACACACAGGCATAATCGCTGCTTCATTTGTAGCAGAACAAATTAAAAAAAACAAAACATTATTTGTACATTATACCCCGCTGTTTTATGATACATGGAACAAGATTTGTTTCTTTAAGACATGATTTACTTTAACTATATTAATGAACTACTCTAAATTGCTGTATAATCTTTAACATTATGATACTGCACATACGTGACCTGCAGTTTGGTGTTCACTTTCTGTCACAGGGCATGGCTTTCGTCGACTGGCTCTTCGGTTGGAGGCTCTGAGCACTCAGGTTCACAGGCTGAGCAGAGAGAAAGATTTCACCCAGCTGACCAGAGATGATCTCAGTGTGCTACTGAATAGGTATTCGTACATCAAACGTATAGTCAATAATATCACAATCTTAGTTCTTTTAAATACAGATATATTTCTCTGTGTATGCATGCAGGAGAAACCATGCTGATTGTACTTGTGCATACAGTACAGTGTCCAGTGTGTGGTTTTACACAGGTTTCTGCTTGTTTCCTAGTTTTAGGCAGGACCAGCAGGGCTTGGCCCGCTTGGTGGAGAGGGAGATGAAGAGAGTGTCCCAGAGGCTGGACCAGCTCAGTCGTCACCAAAACCAGCACAATCAGCCCGACACCTCTCAGCCACATAATGACCACAGACCACACACAGGTGAAGACCACAACTGTATCATGCTTCATTTTGTTCAAACTGATTTGTATTATTTGTTTTACTGTTGGAGGATTTTTACCGTCTTAGTAAATATTTGATTCGTATAGAACAAGGCGATACTTTACTGTATATGACGGTAAATATTACGAATGGCTTTTTCATTTCTTGAAAACTTTCATTCTCGAAAATCACGTGACGTAATTGAAGTAAACATCATGCTCATGATTACAAACATCGATGCTTTGTGTTTCCACTTGTTTCTGAAGTGTTTTCCCTCAATTTGCAGTTCGTGGGTGAACAAATATACACATAAAACCAGAATTTATTTTAGCTGATGCAGAGAAAAAATCTATATGAGTTTCATTTAGAAGTGAATTGTCTGAATGTGGCCCAACTATAATAAGATGTGTGCATGGCTGTTATATATGAAACTTGCCTACTTTAGCATTAATTTGCCTTACTTTTATATTACAAGAAACTCATTGTCCAAGCTAAAACTGAGATTTTACGGTTTGTTCCAGTTATAACATGCTAAAACATTGTGGCTACACCAAATAAATACACTCTCCCCACCATGCATGATGCCAGCTTCAATAATTGGGCAGTTGCAAGATTTTCTGTGGTTGCCTGCAGTGGTAGCGTGATACTTGAGGCCGAATGCACGGTTCATAGCCTCAATAGAGGTTAACCACACAGTGAAATTAACAAGCTGTGATAATGGAGGGTGTGAAGGGGGGGGTTAAAGGGCAGTGAGTGCAGGTGGTTATGGGGGATGAAGTCCTTGAATAGAAGTTTAACAAGTCCCACAGAGCCAAGGTTGATCAGCTGGGGAGGAAAAGGTTTACATCTACACAACGACCCTCTCGAGAGGTGTCAGGTGAGAGTCAGGTTACTCACCCTGGTTGGCACGCGAGGGGTCATATGTGTGCGTGTGTGTGTGTGTGAAGTGGGAATGAGTGGGTGCACGCTCACAATCCCCCAAAAAAAGGGGGATTCGTAAAGCTCGGGACACACAGACACCGCACTATGCATATGCTTGCCGACATGAACGCACATGCCACCCGCATGCACACAAACACACACTTCCCTATCACCAGCCGACCCTGTTCCTCTCACATTACCTCACACCCATAAAGTGCAGCTGGATTACCCAGGAGTCCTTTCACCAACTTGTCCACTCATACTCCTGTTTTGCAGAGGGAGCACTTTTCTCTCTTTTTTTTCCCCTCTCTCAAGCA
The DNA here is from genome assembly GCA_037367275.1 of Coranthus polyacanthus. NCBI lineage: Eukaryota > Metazoa > Chordata > Actinopteri > Kurtiformes > Apogonidae > Coranthus > Coranthus polyacanthus. Next base: position 7,523,696 of record JAPQRN010000012.1, read on the forward strand.
TATCACTGTTTTCAGGCCTTCACACCTCAGCTATGCCTCTAGGTTTTCTTATCTTTTTTTTCCCTCTCGCTTCCTTTTTACTAGGTTGTTTTACACAGTTAAGGACTGTATATTTTGGCAAGGGCTACCATTGTAAAAGAGAATGTTTGGTAGGAGGCAGGTGGGTCAGGTGTGTGTGAGTGTATACAGTATATATATGTGTGTGTTCATTCCAGTTGATTGACATTGGCGAGAGATGGTGGGGGGCTTACGGGAAAGGGCCTCTGAGAACACACTGCCTGTACTCTAATGCCTCTTACATGCATGGCAGCACTATGCATCGTGCTGATGGCTGGTATTCATTGTGCACCTTTCAGCTGAGAGGTTGTATATCAAAGTTATTATCCACTGTTCTTCATTACCCACACTGAGTTAACTCTACAATGTACTTTCTGTTACCAAAGCTGGGATTGTGGAATGAGGAATTCAAATTGGACACATAAAAAAAGCTATGTTTTTGACGGCCGATATCTTACCCCCAGCGCCCGCTGAGAAGTGTGAGGTGCCCGTGGATCCTGCGTATCCGGTGTGTGCTGAAAAAGTAGAGGTGAGAAAATGGAAATATATTCGGTGCAGGCCCTTGATTACCCTCTTAATGCTCGCCGTGATCACGTTTTGAGTTTACTTTTTATATATGAGCAAGTTTAGCAACATTCAAACATTTGACCAGTAGTGTATAGACTAGCCACTTTGGTAACTGATTTTCTGTACAAAATTGAAAGAGTGCACCTTTGTTTTTGGCTTTAACTTAACACCGCTCTCTCTCACACAGTTCCTTCGAGTCCACTGGCAGTCAGATCCCTGCTATTCCTTTTATGGGGTGGATGGTACCACTTGCTCTATATTGTCTTACCTTAGCCATATAGAGGACTTTTGTCCACCCCGACCCGGCAGGAACCACTCTGCACTGGCGTGGCATCAGAAACTTCACTCTGAAACAGAGAAAGTGCGTACACACCAGGTTTACGTCACTGTGCACCACTGTACCATGGATGTTGGACGAAAACTAATATATTATACTCATATTCAATATTTTACATATTGTGACAGGCTGAGATACGTACAACTCTGACTCCGCTCTATGAAGCGATCAGCAACAACAGCGGTCCAGCAATGAAATTCATCCGGTCCAGAGTGGAAAGGACATCTGAAAGGTGGATACAGGCAGGTCTGAAGATGAGGCAGAGCAGCAACAAGACAGTCTCCAACCAGATGAGGGTATAATCACCAGGTTAATTCTGTCAAACATACTTTAGTGGGGTTTTTTTTCTAGATTTTTGAGAATAACTGTTTTTATTACCTATATTACCTTCCATATATATTATATTTAACTTTTTGGCCTGATTGTTTTTATAAAATATGCATTTAATGCTTTAAAAACAGCACCACCTTATACCCTCTAGGTGCTGCTTTATCCCGGCACCCTGGCTGGGAGTATTGGCCATCGTTTTCAAGCTATGGTGGAGAGAGGGGGGCCTCTAGGAGAGCTGGTCCAGTGGGCTGACCTCGGTGCCAGTCTGACCATCCTGGGCCACAACGTGACCCTCAGCACCTCACAACATCACCTCCACAGGTTCCCATCACTGTCAAACTACAATAATATCTAACATTTGTTTCTAAAATAATATTTACATATACAAGATAAAATTCAGATTCTGTTAATTTGATGGAGCAGAATATAAATCCTTGGCAACACTTGCTATTCAAAAGCACTGAAACCTGACAACTTAGTTATAACAAGATGTGTGTAACATTTAGGGAGGATTTACGAAGATCGATTATAATAATATTAATTATGTTTTCATTAGTGTGTAATCACATAGTGATAAGAATTGCGTTTTTGTTACCTGTGAATGAACCGTTTGTATCTACAGTGGGTTGTCTTCCAGAGTCCACCATGTTGTGCTGCCATGTTTCTCTGGTAGCTCTGAATGGACTTCGTCTTCTTCTTTTTATCGTTATAAAGTGGGTTGTATCCAGTGTTAAGGTGCATTACAATCAATTACTATGTTTGAGGGTGAACCAGAGTTAATTTCTCCGTAACCAGAAAGTCCAGAACAGACAAAACACTGACTCTAACAAGGGCTCTTCATGTTTCTTTGTGGCCATCGTAGGAGATGTCTGTAAAGATCAATGGTACCTGATCCTGAGAACGTTGACAGGTATTTGTTTTGATTTGTCTAGCCTTATAGGTGCTGCTCCAGGCCGAGGTGGTTGTCCAATTCAGAGGCCCCTGACCTTTGACCTGATCTATACAGACTACCATGGCCTTGCTCATCTTCAAGGAGCCATGGGACTGGCTTTCCTGCATTATCAGTATTACCATTTTTAATTCATAATTATTATTCTCAATATACAATACAGCCTCTTCTTTTACATTTACAGAGATTATGAAATTCTATAACATTTACCTTTAACACTTAGGGCCTTTAAAATGTACAAGATCATCAAAACATGTGTTATACAAGTTTATATCAATGTAATATGTGTTTTTAAATCATTCTAGGTGCCGCTACAGAATCCTGGACTCATTTGGCACAGAACCGGCCTTTAATTTGGCGAATTATGCACACAGCCGTGGATACAAAACACTGTGGGGCAGCTGGGGTCTACAGCCTCGGCAGTACATGACGATGTTCCGTAAGTCTGCGTGTGCAGCAGTAATTATTCTCACGCACTATTCTACGAGTCCTTGCAGTGAGAGGATTAATAGCTGAGGTTAAATAAACTTCATGCCCAGACAGAGCTTTCATTCCAACACCTCTCCCTGTCGTCTATCCCGCCCTGCCGGGAGATGCAGGCAAGCTGGACGCACTGGGCTGAGAGCCATGCTTCCCATCCCTCAGTCTGGAATACCATTTATTTGTCCCACTGAGGAAAGGGAGGAGGCGAGAAGATGGCTGTTAGCTAATAATGGGGAGAAGACAAAAAGAGAGACACTAAGAAAAAAAGAGGTAGAAGCAAGAAAAGCTTGAAAAAAAGAGCAGGCAGGTGTTTATACTTCTGTTTTTTTAAAGGAAACTGACTGAAAGGTTACATCAGCAAAACAGGGAACAGATACACTGAAACCAAAACATAAAAGAGCTTCCATCCCACCCCCACAAGCTGCATGATTCAGATCATATCAGCCTGTTGCTGCACATCTCTGATAATCTGACAGGTGAACGTGTTAAACTGCAAACCTAGACAGGTGTTAGAAACAAATGTGGACAAATGGGGCTGTGACAGAGCCAATTCTGTGCTGCCGTAAGTTTGAATGTGTGAGATTTGGCAAAGTCTTTTAAACACACACAAATGTATATACTGTATTCAAATTGATGCTTACACGTGCACTTTTTGCCTGCACATTCCTGCATGTCTTAAGTAAATACTCATCCCTCACACCTTCCTCGGTGTGTCAGAGGACAGCTGGATGGTAGCTGCCTCTCCGTCAATCAGACCTGACCCCCTGCTACATTTAGAGTTATCATTTCCTTTCCTTTTGCTGATTTATAATGCACAGTATGTTTCCAGTCGTACACAAATCTAATCTTAACTGCAGTCTTGTTCACCTTTATAGCCATTAATGTCTGCCCAAAAGTAGTTTTTGATCCTACAGTCACATTTTTGCGCCCACAGAGACATGTGCATAGATGTTCACCATCTTTGATCACATATCTTCATCTCAAAACTGAAGATAAAGCCTACAGCTCTGACCTGTTCAGTAATTGTTTAGATTCTTCAGTTTAGAATGGAGGTGGAATTAGGATTTTTGAGTTTTATAGTGACACTCATTATATTCTTTACGTAGTATTTAACTGCTATGTGTGTGTGTCTTCTCATCTGACAGCTCATACTCCCGATAACTCTTTTCTGGGTTTTGTGAGCGAGGAGGCAGTGACATCGGAAGTGAAGGAGGAGGAGCTGGAGCCAGACATCTACAAGAAGGACAGGATAGCGGTTGTATATGGCAAACAAGAGTACATGTGGCAGGTAATGACCCATTACTAATCAGAGCTGATAATGTATATGCTTCTAAAACGTGTCAAAGCTACTCCAGGGTTTTACATAATAGAGAAGATTTCACAAAGACAGATTGGTGTTGGGTACATGATGCTCTGAAACCCATATCTGTGCACACGCTAGGGAAAATCGGAGTATTTGGAAGTCATCAGTGAGGAACTTGAGACCCATGCCACAGTCTACCAGCCTCCAGGACACCCTTCAAAATTGCCTAGCTTCGTCAGAAACCACGGCCTCCTGACTCAGGAACGCTTTGTACAACTTCTCCGCAGAGCCAAGGTCAGATAAGAGCGCGTCCGCCGATAAAGCTGTGAAGGCAGCGGGTCTGAATCTTTAAAGAGCATCTACTGCATCTAAAGCAGTTTCCGAATTATCCTCACAATTCTTTGTCTGCTTCTCAGGTGTTCGTAGGTCTTGGTTTCCCTTATGAGGGTCCAGCTCCCATCGAGGCAATAGCTATGGGCTGTGCCTTCCTCCAGCCTCGATTTAACCCCCCACACTCATCTAACAACAATGACTTCTACAAAGGGAAGCCTACCACCAGAAAGGTAGGCATCTCCAGAAGTAAAATACAACTGCAGTCTTATTGTTATTGTCTTAGTTATACATTCTAAGTCTTCTGATTAAAGACAGCAATAACTTTGGGTCACAGATCTCCTACCAGCACCCATATGCTGAAGAATTCATAGGTAAACCCCATGTGTGGACGGTGGATATAAACAACAGGACTGATGTAAAGGAGACAGTCAGAGCCATCCTACAAACAGAGGTAGAAGAAGGGTTATGGATAAAATGCTCATGCTGTTCGTAGGCACCGCGTTATCCCTAAATTTCAGTTACAGTGGCCATAAATGAAGTTGTATTTTATGTTTTTGCAGGTGATGCCTTTCACTCCCCGTGAGTTTACATGTGAGGGAATGCTGGAGAAGGTTCATAGTTATATCACTCACCAGGTACAGATATGCAAGACAAAAAGGTGGTATTGTAATTCTTGTTGCTGCCTCACCATGTCCTGTCCATTTTTGAAGCAGTTGTAAAGTTTCATAAATATCAGTTGCCACATCATGAGGGCCATTAAAATAAAGTTTCTAGATGTAGTACACAACATTTATCAACCATCCACAAGCCATTATAAGCATTTATCAGCTGTTATACAATATTTAATTTACAAATGAATGAATTACTTCAGTTACGTGAACTAATGTAAAAAAATGTCATTACTTTTAATTAGTAAACATTATCAGTGATCATTTTATTGTTTGTTAACAGTAAAATAGTCAACAATTTTACAGTCATTAACAAAGGTTATTATAAAGTGTTACCGGAACCGGTTCTTGATTTCCGTCCCTACTTGTTACCTGAACATATTAGTGATATGGAGTGAAAAACCTTATTAACCAGTCAAGTCAAACTGAAAAATACTGCAGCTTTATCAATATAATAGGCTGATAGTAAATAGCATTATTTATTAGCGTGTGAAGAGATCCACCTCTGATGTGAGTAATCATTTAATTTCTCATTTAAAAGACAAATATGTTCGTAATAGGTATGTAACACATGTTGTATATATTTGTGACTCAACACGAAAAATGTTCAGTGTAAGGTGGTGTATGTAGTAACATGTTGTTTCAAAGCTGCTTTATGCAATAGATAAAAGAAAAAATGTATCTTTTTTCCTTGAATTATTCCAGAACTTCTGCAGTAAATCTCTCCCTACCTGGCCACCAAAAGGTGCTCTAAGGATGCACCTGGGTCCACTGGGTCATTCGTGTGCGAGAGTGTGTCAACGCTCCTCTCTCGTGTGTGAACCAGCTTTGTTTCACCATCTGAACAGCGCTGCTGCATTCACCAGGTGAGAGTTTAGCAGACGTCCACTGCAGTTTCACACAACCGTAAAAAAATGATCATTTCAATATTTGAATGTTCATAAAAGACCAGTACAAAGGCATTCACAGTCAGCGTTTCCCCTATGAAAGCCGAACATCAAAACAAACGTTTCAAATGTTATCTGAATAATAAGTTCAGCCGGGATAGTACACTATATGAAAGGTTACGTCGTTGCTTTTTATGAAGACTCCAATGACACTATTTTCACAAATTACCAGCACTGTTTCTGTTTTGTAGTTTGGGACTAGGTTGCTCCAGCACAGAGGAGGACGTCAACCACCTGTTCCCTGCCTACAACCCATGGGGTCGACACTGCCACCTTCAACAGGAGCCTCTGCTGTTCAGCTGTGCCGGCTCTGACCCGTCCTACCGCAGACTGTGTCCCTGCAGAGCTTATCCGCCTGGACAAGTGGCACTGTGCCGCGACTGCCCATAAACAGCAGAGCTCAGGAAATGGCAGGGAATGAAGAGGGGGAAAAAGATAATTTGATGAAGACGGCACCAAAGAATCATCTGCAATATATACTGTATCAGAATGGAGTTTATCTCGACCAAAGAAAACCAGGATCTTTGCCAATGACATTTAAAGCTTTGTAGTTGCATTGATAGGACAAGAGTAAAATTCACACTGATGAACTGAAGAACAAGGAGTCATTACTGTAGCAATGCCAGCATTTGGCATAAATTGAATAGAATTAGCGTTTGATTTCATCTTTTTGGAAACACTTTGTTTAATTTTTGATGACAGTCATTACTCAGGAACCAAAAAAGA
>JAPQRN010000012.1:7552098-7569065 GCA_037367275.1 Coranthus polyacanthus
GTTGTGGGAGAAGAGTATTCCCTAAAAACACTGGAGGCCAAGTGAAATTGAGCCTAATTCCCTGGAATGCCGCTTCCGTCTGGACATGTCGATAAAAATAAAGCTTATTGTGATAGTGGGGGTTCAGCCCCCAGGTAGGGTAATGAAAAGCAAACTGGCAGCGCTCCCAATGGGAAAAGTTCACCTTCCACCACACTGACCATTGGGATATTCATATGGATGCAAACCTGCTGAAAGGAAGTGCAAATAGTCGTAGTAATGAATTGTCCGCTTGAATGCGCGCATTCATGGAAGCAAAGGTTGTCCCAGATATAAGGCTGCACCCGAAACACACACTTATCCTGTGTCGAGGGAGGGTAAGGTTTAATGAGGAGTTTGGAACCGCAGCAGCTTATTTAAGTGAGTGTGCAGGTGTGTGAAAGGTGACAAGGCTGAAAAGTGACTCATCATATCCCTAAGAAACAGCACAATCCACTGAAGGGGAAAATGCAACACACGGAGGGCGGTTAATAAGTTAGCTGTGAAAGTGAGGGATATGTAACAGGGAGCTATAGGAAGCAAGACAGGCAGACAGACAGCTGCACAGGTCGATCGAGCTGCAGGCTTTACGAGCCGGCTCAGGTGTGTTATTCTGAGGGGCCTTTACAAGCCTGAAGATGCATTTAATGAGCCTGCCTGGGTCTGACGTATGTGTACTTAATCATATGCAAAGCACAGAAACTGATGTGGCGTATGAGATGTGTGGTCTGTCCAGGTTATAGTAGCGTTACATTGTATTTCATTCTGACTTTTTGTTTTCAATTTCAGTTCAGCTAGTTTTTAAAGCATGTTTGCTAGTTTTTCAGTTTTTCATCCCTTACAATTTCAGTTCAGCAAGATTGAAAAAGGTCAGAAAAAGCATTGTGTAAATAAAAATGTGTGTTGTTGTGTTTTGCTATCAGTAGAGTTTCATTTACGTATCGTTTTATTTTTATTTCTATTTCAGTTAATGAAAGTTCTCACTATTTCATTAGTTTATTGATAATAACCTTGGACCAGTGCATGAGGATCCGTCGGGTTTTGGCTCAAGGACTGACTGACCCTCTGCACGCCTGCTGCCTGGGCTGCAGCTGTGCTCTCAACATCATCTAACATTATACAAACATTGCCACAACATCATAGTAGCAATTCAGCAGTCAGCAGCTGATGCTAAGCAGACAGGCAGGCACAGAGTGTATAGGAATGCGGGCTTTCTCTGTGTTTGTACTGCTGCAGTTGGGCTTGGCCACAGGTATGTATGGGGCTGTGAGGTGGAATACTCAGTATGGGCGGAGGTCCATGCCATCTGCAGCCAGACTGCGAGCTCTACCGTGGGAGAAAAGCTGGAGGATAGACACAGCAGCTAGCATGGTGGTAGGAGATGTCAAGACAAATAGACAGAGTGAGAGAATGAGGAGAAGCGTTGTGCTGAAGCACAGCTGAAGAGACAGAGGTGAGGAGGCAGCTGCTGGGGATGCATGCTACAGTAGTTTAAAGGGTTCGCTGGTGGAATTTAAAACAATAATGGCTGACTTGTGGGGTAGACAGTAACACAGCTCAAACCGTCATCTGGACAACTGCTCACCGAGGCGAAAAGGCGTCTATTAAAACTGAGCCAGAGAAACTGGTTACAACTGAGCCTACACTATGAACTCAGCATTTCATAAAATTGGATTGGCAGAAAAATGACTCCTTGCTCCATCCTGTACAAATGGGAGGAATCACAGCGCTTACTCTTCTCTACTGTGTACATATCCCAACCATCAACCACTGTCCTTCTTAGATAGAGCTCTAGAGCCTTTTCTCAGGTATAAAAGTGAGCACTGCACACATGTAACTTTCCATCTTTTGGGGGGTGGGGCGCATAAGGTGGAGGTAACCAGATGGCCCCTAATTAAAACCAGATGGTTGCAGTTAAAAAGAATGAGAAAAATGAGAGGATGCTTGGATTAAACTGAGAAATATAAAGATAATCAGCTGGACAAGAGCATCTGATTATATAGATAATCCTTTGCTTTTGAGAAATTGAATATGTGGAAAAGACAGGAACGTTTTAAAACAAAGTTTAAATATAAACAATGTTAGAGGAGATTTTAAATAGATATTGTCGGTGACTTGTGGTAACAGGTTGTAGAAAGGATACAAGAAGGGATTAAACATAATTTGAACATTTAAGAGTCAGAATGAAGCTTTCAATATTGTCGCTCTAAACTAAACTCTCGTTTCAACTAAACCTCACAGTTAAATCCTGTCAAAGAGAACTTCTCAGATGACAGATGCCACAAATCTGCTTCAAATTATCTGCCTACAAATAACCATTTACTTCCACATATTTCTGAGGTAAAAAGCTAATGGCTACAAGTCAGCATTAATTCACTGCAAAGCACTTGAGTCGATCAAACTCCACAGTAGGCCGCGCTAACCACTGCTGAAAAGTCATAACCACAGCGGTTATTGTAGGACTGGTGTTAGCCATATTGTAGCTCAACACCTTCTAATGACCGCCAGCCTATTGCAGTCACCATATGTGTAATGTGATGCCGCCGTTCACACCACAAACCAACAAGTCTTGAGGGACTTTTGAAACGGTGTCTTGTAATTGACTCCCACTAAATGTAGGCCTTAACTAACTCACTGAGTATGATTCGTTGAAGAGATGAACCAAGAGAGAAGAGGAGGTCTCTGATTGGAGAGTGAAGCAGACAAGAGGTGCCAGAGTGGTGTTTCTGGTATAAAACTAACAGATTTTGTATTATGAGAGCAAGTTTGGCATGTGCAGTCAGCACTTAATGCTAATAATAACAAGCTTAGCAATTTATAAAGGTCAAGTGTGGTGTTTTAAACAAGAATATAAACTAAGTCCTTATTTTGCTCTTTGGCTTTTTTCTTCATTTATATTCTCTCTTGTTTTAATTCCTGCGTTTTATTTTTATAATCAGACAGTTTCATGAGTCTATGCATTCCAGCGAGCTTACGAAGCCCACTCACCTGGTTGTTATTATGCATGCTTTTTGTGTGGTACGGCCACCCTACTCCCTTTCCCCCAATAACCCTCTCCTCACCTCAGCCTTGAAATAATAAACAGAACTCTGTCATGGCACCCTGGCACCCATAGCCCCCTGCCTCGCCCTGGTCAGAAGGCCTGTGGGCTTGGTCATTTGTAGGTTACTTGCGCTGCAGCAGAGGGGATTTAGTTGGATGGCGGAGTTAAGCGCTTCTTCATGATGCTGCGTTCAAGTCTGCAGTGGTTTTGATTACTCACAAAGCTGCTTCATCTCTTGGAGAAATGGCCTGCTTGTGTCAGTAGGCTGTGTAAACATCCAAGCCCTCATATATGAATATCAGTGTTGACTTTTCAAAGCATAGGTATGGGAGTATATACGTATATAGATACGCAAGGCCATGTGAGAGGTTCAGGGGAGACATTCACATCATAAAGCACCAAATGAAGCTTCCTCACGTTACAAAAAACAATGTGATGGGGAGAAATATGTAGAATACTGGTGTCATATAACCGTTTGCAAAACTACTGAATAAAAAGGACACCTTTAGCAGACATAAATCACATTACAGTCTTTTTCTATCTGTCACAATCTAGTCTTTGGACTTTTCCCTGCCCCCACCCATATCTTGTGTTTCTGACATAGCGAGGACAGGTGCACATTCAGGTGGATCATTACTCAAAGATCCTCTCTATTGCTCCTTACTGACAGTCCCATATCTTAGGTGGGAATATCATTGCTCTTGTATTTCAGTGGTCTTGCATTTCATCTTTCTTTTCTTTTTTCTTTTTTCTAGCAAGTGTAGACCTTACACATCAGTAACTTCAAAGAAAACATATTAATGTCAGATATTGGCAAATAGGCTTCAAATTCCACGCGAAAGTACGCCAGTTCATATGCGGCACCATTCAGTAAAATTGCCAAAATATAACATGGAAACAAAACGTCGGAACGTGGAAACAAAAAAGGAAGACAAATTCAGCACCAAAGTCCAGCTTAACCTCTGGTGTAAAAAGTCATTGAAACAGGTTCGCTGAACATTATGATGGAAATAATTTGTCTAATTCACTGCAGTCAAGCCTCCCGGATATGAACCTGAAGCCTCCCATATTTAAAGGAGGAAAAGTTTTCGGTCTGTTTATGCAGCCAGAAGTTATGAATGCTGGCCTATGGTGCTGGTAAGAATTGTTTTTCCAGTCAGTCATGTTTGCACGATGAGGTACCTTTTCTTTCCCTGCAATGAGTGTTCAAAAGTAACAATTTACCAACATGCCGCACCACTCCAAAGCCCATGAACATATTGCCAAGCATGACTCTTTCATTATGCCTGTCAGAGCGAAAAAGGAAACAGCAATAGATGCCAGGATGCTTCTTGCCTGTGTCTGAGCGCCCGTCTACCATGTCATGTGTCGTTTTTTTTTAAGCAAACGGCCTCCACTGGCATCGGTAATGTGGGTCTGAAGTCGGGGTGCCAAAGTAAATTGTGACGGCTTTCTTATTTTGTGGCCTGGTTTCACCACATGCAGCCACTGGTTGCGTTGCTCTGGCCATAGCTGTCCTTCAGCCATTACCGCTCACGAAACAGGAGTAGAGGACAGGAAATGTGGTTTCCTCTGGTTTTACAGCACCATGTCAGGCTTTAGGACCTCCACAGCCCAAGACACCAAACTGTGACATACAGTCGTAGGAATTTGCTTGAATTAAAAATGACTGGTCGTCAAACATCCTCTGTATGACTGTTTTGGTGTTTTAAAACTGCTCACGGTACAATCCAATTTAAACATATCATCCTGTGGTGGTGCTTTAAAGTGTCTATATGTTTTTGCAGACCAGATGTTATGTCAGCTGTGATTCGTAACACTTCATATAGAATGACAAGCAACTATTTTGGGGATCCATTTGTCCATTGGCAAACAGTCTCTGAGTATAGATACTATTAGAAACGAAGCCTCTATACCATCTCGTCCATACTGTAGCTCTACCATCACGCAAGCGAGGTGTTTTATTGGCCCGTGGGTGCGGCTGCCGAGTGGCATCTGTCATCAGAGCATGCCCTCGCTCTACGCCAAGGTGAGTTTATTTGGTTTGATACGTGGTGTGCTGCCCATATTTTCACAGGTGCCTCTGTTGTTGAACCAAGAGCCTGATTCCTGCTTTCACTGGCAGACACAAGGCACTGGTTGTCCAGAACTTCCTCTGGTGGAAGGGGGTGGGGTGGGGTGGTGGGGGTGCCCTTCTGCTCCTGTAGGAAGCAATCCTCTTCAAAATGTCCTCTTATTAGTATGTAAATATTATTTGTGTTAATGAGAGGCTGTATTTGTAGCGTACCGTTTCATCCTCTACAGTGTTATTCTGGTGCCGCCTTTCGTCAGACATGGCAGCGCTGGTGATAACGCCGGTGTGCAAATGATATGACTTTACAGAACCGGCAAGCGGCTGAATGTCAAAACTGTCAAAAATAAAAGAAAAAGTACCAAGGACTACACTTTGAGGACTTTGATTTCTGGCTATTTTTCACATTACTTCAACATAGTTCACTGCACATATCGGAGTAGGTGGAAAAATTATAATACAGCAGCTGCCGTTAGCTGTGATGGTTAGAAGCTCCTGCTGGCATAACAATCGTCTTGAAGTACATCTGGGGCTGAGACACGCCAGGCCTCCTACCTCAGATGGATAGGTTCAGGCTTTGTGGGAAAAAGCAGGTTGCTGCCTGAGGGTTCCAGCTCTGCTCCTTTTTATGAACCTGTGAGACTGGTGATGGTGTGGGAGATGCTGATCTGGAGTCACATGTGGACTTTATATTGTTGTATGTAATAGGGAAGGAAATCCTGTCTATAGGTACAGCTTAATTCAGGTCTGGTTGTTATTAGAGAATGAAGTGTATCTGTTTCTCAAGTCCATACCCCATCTGTCCAGTGTTTGGAAGTTTACCTCGAAAATGTTTTCACTACAGTTTACAGAATACGTGCCCTTAAATATAACGTGTAACATATTCTGTAAGAGTAACCAGATCAAGTAATGTATTTTAAAAACTTCGTAACAGTAGCCGTGTTTCCATAAAATGTGAAGCAACTTTGACGTGAACTTTTGAAAAGTTTGGAGTGAATAAACTAAGCTGCACCATGTTGTCAGAAGGTGGCAGTGTAAGCTACATTACACATGTCTCTAATAAACATAGTAGAAGAAGTAGAGCATTCTGCTGCTGTTTATCCAGGAACAGGGATCAGTCAGCTGGTCAATAAGTAACAGTTAAATGTTTGCTATGTCAGAAGTGTGTTGAAAAAAAAAGCTTTCCATTTCCCATTATGTGTGTGTATTAACTCTTTTCAGAAAAGGGCAAAAAAATACCTGAATATAAAAACTTATTTACAAAATTGAGGACGTTTTTTTGAATTTTTGCATTTCCATAAACATTTTTCTAACGTGAAACGCGCATAAAATAAGTTTATGGAAGTGCATCTAGTGTGAATGAACCCAACATTTACACAACAGTGCAACCTAAAGCAGATTGAACACAGGAGTCACTCTGAATGTGATCTCATCCACAGTGTGTAGGAACAATCCTCCCATTGGGCAACTATCTCAGTTGGCTTTCTCCTCCGTTCCGCTATCTGTGTGTTACCATTCTCATAGTCAACCTTGCTATGTGAAAGAACAACAAAAACCTCAGAGTTGCAACTACATGCTGAAAATGGCAAGGTTTGACAAAGACACACATATTTTTACTACTACTACTACTGAGAATTTTGCCCACTTGCTCCAACAGCATCACCTGGCTCATGTCATCAGTTTCTGATGTCTAAGGATTTACATTGACTTCTCTCTGGTACCCTGTGTCAAAAATACAGCCCAAATTCTCTCCGGCATCAAAAAGTTAGTTTTTTTTTTTTTTTACTTGAAGGTGTTCTCCTTTGTGTAAGTGAAAAGGAAAATTCCTGAGATTAGAAAGCGAATTAAGAAATCTATAGGCTAAAAAAATGGGCTGTCTTTTTCACTGGGTGGTTGGAAGTCGAAGTGCGACAGGAAACTCAGTCTGGACTCATCACTGTCTTAGTTATCTCTAGAGGGAAAACCATCAAACCACACTTTTTACACATCTTGTGAGTCTGTCCGCTGCCCTTTTTTCCCCATCTACCATGTGGTCTCTGCTCTCCATGTCATCCTCTAATTACGTTCTTTTCCTCTCTCATTTTTTGTTCTCTTTACCCTGCTTGTTGTCTCCTGTTTGGAACCTTCCTCCGGGTCTATCTCTTTGTCCGTCTTCACAGATAAGTAGGCATCCCTCACCTTTCACATAGCTTCACATGGTAGCAATCAGAGTGGGCTTTGGCAGACAAATTAGGCCAGTTATTGTAGACCGGAGATCAGTGCAGAGGCGGGGAAACTGGTGCTAAATGCCAACAGATGGGGCCTGAAGTGGATTGGCCCAGCGTAGCCCAGTATGGTACAGTATGGCCTCGGGTGTAGAGCTGTAAGAGAACCTGAGCCTAAAGGAAAGAGGAGCATTCTTACTTAAATGTAGATTTTTCTCAGAGAAAACAGGGAGATGCAGATAGAAAAGTTGACAAACTGAGCCAATGTCAGTCTGAAAAGAACAGAAACGGATGGTTTATATTTGATTATCTCATATTATATTCTATCCTGAAACAGAATTCTTCTAAAATGCTTGAAGATATATTGTCAACACCATTCCTCACTGTGATGTGGCTGGTGAAACATGTTCAATCCAGCTCTAAAATGTATGTCTCTGTCCATTTTATAAGGAACTTTGTATATATATTCCAAAAAAAATGAGTCAGAATTATTTTAAACATAGCCTGCCCTGCAGTTCACCACTGACTTATGCATATTTCATCAAATGTTTGGCTGAAACAGCCGATGCAACTCAAAGCCAATTTTGGATACTCTTCAAATGGCAGATTTTCACCAATCAGTCTATCATCACTTGTAAAATATGAATGAATTATGCGCTCTGAAATCTATTAATTCAAAACACATTGCAGAATACAGTATTTTCCTCATGATTATTTTCCATTTGATCTGGTTTGGCGACGTGTGTGTCTCTGTGTAGACGATTAATTGGCCTTTTATAGCGGATCTAACCAATGAGCAGAGAGTGGATGGATCCATTATCGCTGCCTTCTCCTCTGTCACTCGGTCCAACCACTCCGTCTTTTAGAAAGCCTGTCTTTTGGACTCTGTTTCCCACCAAGAACTTGGAAAAATCAAGGTCAAGAGTCTTTCTGTATTTCTGTATCCAATCTTTATTCCAAACCAAAATGCTTGCCCCAGGCTTGACACTGAAGTAGCCCACCATGATCAGATAAAGCTTGGCCAAACACAATACTGCAACATACTGAAAGTGTCTTGTACATCAGTAAAAGTATTTGTGTACACACTGATGTGAATGCTAATAATTAGTGAGTCTTAATGCCAGGATTGTAATTCTCTCAAAGCTAAAATGTGCTGGAATAAGTGAGACAACTCGCATAGGGCTTATGAAGAATTTATCAGTGTAATTTCTATTTGTCCATCTGCACACAATCTGCTTTTTGTGATCATCTTAATACATGGGCAGCACCCACACAAACACACACACACACACACACACACACACACACACACATTCCTCTTATGTTACAGGCTTTGAAGAAGCAGACTCATCCCCAATTTCAACAGCACCCAATCAAACACAAAGCTGAGGGGTGGATTAGGAGCAGTCTTGTGCTGCACAATGCTCCTATCAGGGACCACACTGGTTTTAAATTACCCCCAATTCCTCACTCATTTCCAATCACTCACTGGCCCAATAAAGTTTGTTTCGCCAATAAAAAAGAGAAACAAAGGAACACTGAATCCACGTTTTGTGGAACAACAGTTCCTTACAATCCTTTACACCGCGTGTTTGCGTCTGGAAAATTGTCTACGGGTATCATCAATGTGATTGGTCCGTTTGTGGGATAAAGATCAGATGGGTTGAAAGTGAGAAGAGTTTTGGAGGAATGAAATGTGATTTTTTTTTACGTTAAATGGCAAAATGGAAAGATGGAGAGATTGAAGGATGACAGATGTGCGAGTGGAGGTGTGGTCATTGTCACGCATGTTGTCAGCTCCAGAGGGAGTGGTGTCTTTTCAGACGACAGCTGGTTTCACTCAGAGAAAAGACATGCAGCAGAAAGAGAGAAAGAGATCAGACCTTCACCACTGAATATTTATGATCTTGGTCCACATAGATTTCTCGCCACATTTTTTGCGGTTTACAGGGGGGTTAGTACTTGGTGACCCACACACTGACAGACTCGCAGACATGAGCGTTCCTAGATACACGTACATTTTGTATTCACACATGCTTCCTCTGTCTCTAAGTGGAAAGAGATGGAGAGAAAAAAAAAAAAAAAGAAATAAAAAGGGGAAATAAGTCATAGAGATCATTAAAATGGAAAGTCGTGGATGTGGCAAAAAAGTAAAAGAAGTACATTAGGGAAAAGAGATTTAGGAAACAGACCTACACATTCACACACTGAGACCCCATGCTGGAAAATGCCGTTGTTGAGCTTTGAAGCACAGTGGTAATGAGGCTCCATTTAAAGCCAATGAAGCCGCTTTGGCAGCTTATGAAAGCGCGATTGGTAAGCCCCCCCTTGTCTGCCCCTGGGTGGTGTGTATTTGTGTGGATGTGTGTGTCGTAGGATAGAGGGGAAGAATGGACAGTATTTGGCCGGATCTGCTTTGCTCTTTTCCAGTGCACTAAGCTTTGGTTGCCTCCAAGACCAGTCATACTCCAGAGCTTAGTTTTCTCTAAAAACACTGAAGTGGTTCTGCAAACACACTTGCAAAGGTTTACTTGTACTCAGTTGTAAGAATAGAATTAGAATTATCTATTTCATTATTGCAATATGGTCCAAGAATTCAATGACCCCTCAAATGCAGAACTGGTGAAACTGCATTTTTGCTTTGCACAGATAAACAGAGAAATACAAAAAACAAGAACTGTAAATTCAGTCAGATGGGTCTACTATGGACCTCGGGCCAAGTTCATGCTTCGGTCCAAGTGAACATTTGTGCCAAATTTGAAGGCATTCTGTAAAACCGTTGCTGAGATATTCCATTTCAAACATAATGGAGGAAGAGAGACACATCGTTTTCAAAGAGAAGAAGCTGTTGGCTATAATGTACAATTATATGTATTGTATGACAAGCAACAACAAACATGCATGATTTTTTTCCTTGCACTTGTATTGTATTTGCACAACCTTGGACCTCCTCAACTAATGGAGAGTCAAATTATATACCAAAAACCATAGGTGCTCCTTTTTAATTATACTCAACCAATCAACCAATGGGCTGCACAGTGTCAAGTCTGAGGCAGAGAGAGAACAGAAGCGAAGAGGAAAAAAAAAATCATTCTATATATGAAAAATACATGTGCCCCTTGTATTATTTTTGTTGCAACACTATAACTCTGGTAGCTGCCTGAACCTCCACGCTTTGAACACCTCCTTTCTCCATCTTCCTGTCTGAAAACTCATCAGTTATCGTCTGGTGGGA
This sequence comes from Coranthus polyacanthus, assembly GCA_037367275.1. NCBI lineage: Eukaryota > Metazoa > Chordata > Actinopteri > Kurtiformes > Apogonidae > Coranthus > Coranthus polyacanthus. Next base: position 7,562,670 of record JAPQRN010000012.1, read on the forward strand.
ACGGCTGCCAAAATAAGCCAGATGATCCAGAAGAACTCTTACAGGGGTTTTGTCAACACACACTGAGTGAAGCTGATGGCTGCTTTGTAGGGGCAGCAGAGTTACACTGTCCACATGGTTATCCGGGTTTGAGGTCAGGGTCTTGGCTTCTGCAAACATATCTGGAGACGAAAAGAACCAGAAACTGTTTCTGCTGGTGTGTGTCCGAGCACATCGTTGCCACTTCTGAGACATTTTGGGAGACAGAAAGAAACTGTGGTGGTGTCTGTTGCTTCAAATACAAGAATTTGTATTTTATTCTTGTGAATAAAAAATATCCAGGGGTGTGACGTCTCAATTAGATGCAGCCCTGAGGTTGGCAATGTTTCTGTAGCCAAATCTTTGACGGGACCATAAATCTGGGCTTCCACTGTCTGTTTGGTTGTAGGCTATTTCGTAATGACTATAACAAACTGATGGGAGGCCAGAGTATCCCGGATGGATGAGCTAGATGCAGAGAAATATGTGTGCTGTATACAGTGTGTGTGTGTGGAGACAATCTCAGCTACTTCTATTCTCAGAGCCTTGATGGCCATGCCTGGGGAGAGTGATGATAAATGGTTGCTTTCCTGTAATTTACCTTTAGGAGGATGGATGGAGCTGGCCTGTTTGGCTTGAGGGTGGGGAGAAGAGGAGAGGAGACTATAGGTGAGAGAGGGGAGGGGGGACGAGGGAAAAAGAGAAAGAAAGAAAGAAAGAAAGTTAAGGAGTTTCCTGCTTTGGATCTGACTCTTACTCCAGAGTTGGGTTTCGTCAGAGATTTGTGTGTGCGCGCGCCTCATTGTTTATTTACAGAGCTTTAGGTCTTGCTCTGTTCATGCAGCACTCTAGCAACAGGGAATGGAAACACACCAGAACAGTGCCCAGTGTATGTGCATACTTTCCTATGGGAAAAACACACATATCAATTTGATATAATTTCCGCAGCTCAGGCTAATGACTGCTATTATAGAGACAGATGATCAACACAACACGCAGCTCATTAACTAATAATTTATTTTTTTTATCATTTAGATTAAAAAGTCAGTGGTTCATTGCCTCAGAGGAAAATGTACAAGGAAAACTTTGATATAACAGAAGTGAAGAGCATTTCTGAGCTGGGGAAAAATCCCTTTGTTCCCCAAGAAAGGTAGGTGGACAATTTTTGCGAGTGAACCATAATTTCCATGGATAGTGTAACAGAATCGTGGGTTGTTGTGTCAGTCTGCACGTCTATGGGAAAAGCAGAGGACCAGATTAGCCCCTGTCACATTTTGCTCAAATCTCTTCAAAGTCATTAATAATTGGGCGGTTGTTGTCTGGAAACAACATAAAACCAAAAAGAATACATTCTGTGTAATATCTGAACCACATCTTCTGGTTGTGATCACAAAAGCATATGTTTCTGGTTTCTACATCCATATAACATCATCTGGTTTGTACATCCGTACACGTGAGTCATCCCAGGCCAAGTAACGCTTTACAAAGACAACATAAATGGTAGAAGCAGTTCAGTACATATTTACAATGCATATGAGTCAAGACTTATTAAACAAGGCAAATGTCGAGAAGTGAAACGGAAAACGTGGGAATTAGACCAGACTTGTAGATGATAATTCTTCATCATAAGCCGTTCAGACACATCTACACAAACATGAAACAGTGGCAAAACACAGAAACGTAGTCCCCCAAAAGTCTGCCCTTCAAATGAAAACTCTCTCATCTCTCCTTCACTTCATAAGAATATCACTTGTTTACTCGGGTAGGTTAATTAAACACACACACACACCTGTAAATGTAAGAAATGCTGCAATGGGGGAAACAAAGCAAAGCAGTTATGGCCTCAGTTCCACTGCCAAGTTGCTAGGCTTGTTAACGTAAAACAACAGGATGGCTCTCCCTATGTGGCTTACTAAATAGCTTTCACAAGAGACCCCCAAACAACATCTGGCTCACTCTAAATTCTTATCTTTTTCCAACATTCAGGGTGGGAGAAAAAGGAAAATGGAGAGCCAGTAGAGAGACAGGGATCTGTGATCCTACGTCAAATAAAGCCCAGATTGAGAGTGGACTGAGAGGGCGGCAGGGACGTCACAGTTCCTCTGTTAGTATGCTGGTGTTTAAAAAGCTGAGGGCCAGAAAAGCCTCACAGGCACGTAACTTGACCATCCATCATAATGTGTTGCGCCATTCTCACATACCAGGGCAAGGAGACTGGTGCTACTGTAACAGCACCTGTCTGACAGGCCGCTGTGGACAGCCAACACACAAATAATTGACTGTTTGGTTCTGCATTTTTGTGAAATTCTACCTATGTGAGTCGGGCCCTCGGTATAGCACTGCCAAAACCTAAATGCTTGTTTTGTCTAGGTTGCTTTTTGGTCACACACCAAATATCATGGTGGGTGATAACTCATTTTGGTTGCTGGTTGTTTTTGGATTAAATTATTAAAGGTCATTAATACACAGATGAATTTGAACATCCATACCTGTTCAGAGTTTATAGTAGCATCATATTGTCCACATTCTTAAGCCTGTTGATAAACACTTACAATCAGACTCCTGTGTGAGCGTGTTCTTCACAGTTTGACATACATTCTTGGAAGACGTAAAAAAAAAACAAAAAAAAAACAAAAAAACACAAGAAGTACAGTGCAGTACAGTAAACCGTTGAGGACTTTTGGCAGCCTCGTTCTGTGCTGTCACTTATCTAAGACACTGAATACACAACATGCAAAATGGGTTAAAACGGGAGTCTGGGGAGGGTGGTGGCTGACACAGAGAAGAGAGCAGAGGAGAGACACTTCTGGAGGAAAGACAAACCAAACATTCTGCCGCAGCCAGAGGAGCGTAACCACTAGCTAGCATGACATGCCTGTCGGCACACTCATTGCTACGCTAGCTTGACATGCTCCTCAAAACTGCGTGTTTATCTTGTACTCTATTTAAATAAATTGTAATGCGCTTTACAAAATGAAATAACAGCAAAAGGCAGATAAAAAGCCTGAGAGCAACCAGATGGGTCTCTCTGTGGTTTTCGTTGGTCCCGACTTCCATAGTCTCTTAATTGAATTTAAAAACTGACTATGCTTATTTGGCAAAGGATGACAGGGACTGCGTTAGAGTAGGCAAGTGGGGGAAGATGACTTGGGAAGTTTTCCTTTGGATCTTGATGCTCATATTGGTTTAGTTCTTTCTCTGCTCACTGTATGGTTTTGATGGACCAGCAAAAACCACAAACATGCAAACATAACAAAGTTCATGAGGAATGAAATATGATACTCTCATGTCATAATACAATCAGTGAGCACTAAAAACTTTCCAGCCTCATTCATTTTGTCAAAATATACTAGAGAAAACCAGACTATGTTGTTTATCCCACTTTGTTTTCTTTTTACTGCATGAAAAAGGAACTCTCGTTTCAATCTCTTATTTTGGCAAACAAAAGTCTGCCAGTCACTAGACACATCAAAAAAAATTCTGATATTTAAAGACAGAGAAATTACATTGGCTACACACAACATCTGAGAGGCCACTACCCAGCGGAAGACATTATCCAGGAAGCAAAAAGTCTTCTTGGAAATGTTGGTATTGTTCTGAAATTCCAGCCATTTGTCCACACTGCTTAATCTTTCTTCCAGAAAAAGTGACAAGCAATGAGTCATGATGGTGATGCATGACTTTATAATCCACTCATGAGAGGGACTAGTGGTGAAGAGGCACAGCCCCGGAGGCCTGCTATGTGACTCACACATGTCAAAAGGGTTTGTTCTGCTTAAAACGAAACACAAAGATACTGTATATCTCAAACAATTACAGAGCTGGGATATGAATGAGATAACAAAGAGCCACACAATGAATATACAATCTATGTTGAGCAGTGGCTTTAAATACTTGCAGATATGAGAGCCTACATGAGCAGTATATTCTGTGAGGGCTGTCTGGTGGCAGCAGCAGTGGTGGTAAGACTGAGGTTTGTGGTGGAAAATGTCCCTGCAAAGGGAGCCCTTGGTTCCTCACGGGACGAGTGTTTTTAGTTACAACGGATTGCGATCCGTGTCAGTTACTGCAGAGACCTGGAGCAAGTAGGCCCATATTATGAACATTTTAACAGCAAATGTTGAAAGGTTCTCGTGCTGCTCAGCTTGCGCTGATCCAGGTTGAGTTATCTGTTTCAATAATGAAACGTGAGGCAACCCATGCTAAGGAAGTGCAGCTTGTCTTCAGACAGGTTGCATGTAAGTCAGTCAGTTTCTCTAAAGTGACAAGCACTGTTGAATACAATCCTCAGTGAAGAATGGTAAGTGTGAGCAGTCTTATATGCGAGTACTTCAACAAAGTGGCAGTCTTGACAAGAGGTGGGGTTGGGGGGGGGGGTGTATTTGGGGGAAGAGTGGACATTTCCGCTGTCGTCGTGAAGGGAGGGAATGGCGTTTTTGTCGACACTTCATACCCTTTTTAATGGTCCCTTTTTAAGGCAAACCAATTGGACAAAAAAACACAAGTGACATTACAATGACAAAACTTGAAAAATAAAAGGAAAAATAATTATACAATATACACAAAATGTGGTCCTTAAAAAAGGTAGGGTACATGCAGTCTTTGTAATGTGCAGTGTTCCTGTGACGGGGGAAGACAAAGGGTTCAGGGGAGGAAAACGGGCGTCCCATCGTGCCAGGAGGGAGATCACTGGGTCAGGGTTCATGAAGGTGAGAGGGAGAGGTAGGGATGGATGCTGCTTTTCCATCACGCTTTGCTGCACTTCCCTTTCTTCTCTTTGCGTTGGAACTTCCTCAGGCGTCTCGTCCAAACGTCCCTCCACTGGATCACCAGGCTGTTCTTATCAGCCACCAGGCCCACGCGCTCCGCTCCCGTATTAGTGGCTCCACCGCCGGGCCCGACCCCTGGACCCGCCCCTGTGCCCGTTCCGCCGTCGCTGCCGCCCATCACTAGGAAGCGCTTGCTCATCTGGATCTTGGGACATTTGCAGGCCAGGTCTTTCATGTGTACCCACAGGATGTTGTCACCTCGCTTTAGGGGCTCGCCGCGGCTCTTGTACACGGACACCACGCTAATTGAGAACTTGGCCCAGTCTCCCACTGTTTCCATGTCCAAAACATTGACTTGGACCGCTGTAGAAAACATTCACAAAAGTACACTTTGGTCAATATTCCAAAAACCTTTTATTTATTCATTAGGGTTGACAAGTGATTCACAGTCTTACCATAATCTTTCTTGCAATATTTCTTCATGTTGATCTTCAGATTGCCCTTCACAGGTTTACAATAGGATTCACAGTCTGTAAATAAAGACAATCAACGTTCAGATGGGCTGTAATTACATGGATCTACGTACTCACACACAATTTACACACATAACAACAAATTTACACGCTTGAAATTTGAACTGTGGTAATAAGGTTTTATTTTAGGTCTTCCATCTGTAAAGGAAAGTTAGTGTGACAAAACACTGTAAACGGTTATGAACTGTGAAACCACCACTTAACACACAAAAGTTTAACATAAATCACTTTGTACACACACACACAATGTACGCGCACAAGACAAAAGTGCTATATATTAATACATGAATATTCGTATAACTAGTATGCAACAATAAACGGTATTTTTACTGCATTTTGATATACAGAAATATATCAAGTTGGATAATTTAGTTTTTGTGCACTAAAATAAAACTCCTAAAAATCCTCACCAACAGCTTGTGCTCGGAGGAAAGTGAAACATACCAGAGGAGTAAAAGTGTTCGGTTTGACATGTTTTCTGAGGTTTTGAGAAAAGACAGAGCATGGTGGAAGCAGGTCATGGTTGGATGGATGTGAATAGACCTTGGCTGCCAGCGTGAAGACGGAGACCACACATTGAAGAGATGACCTTTACTGACCATTCATATGTAGCGCTGCCAGTGATGAGGTGTTACAATTATGACTGTGACAGTTAAAATGATCTTCCTGGAAAACTGACCAATCGCAGATCTCGTTTCTTGACTTTTACAATGTAGTTTACAAGTGTTTCTCAGTGTAGAAGCGACTACTTTCTAGCCACAAACTCGCATCCTCTCACTCTGTGGCTCTAAGTTAACTTTGAACAGGAATATAAATTGCGAGTATTATAAAAATAGCCATATTTTACTTTGCAATTTGAAAAATGCAACTGTTTACCACCTTTAATGGCCCGAGAAAGTTGAGATTAATTGGATAGGGAGCCTCCGAAAGGCTTGAGAGCACAAGAATGTAATTATTCCTCATGGTTTGTTTTTTGCGATCATGTATTATATATTATATAATATTTATTTTGCCTCGTCAACATTAAAAAGCCTTGCTTCTCTGTGATCACAAAATATGTTTTCCATGATCTGAGA